>JAKZAP010000011.1:1800000-2142168 GCA_023053575.1 Branchinecta lynchi
GAAACAACCTAATCTCGACATAGCCTCTTCGTCAACTCTTCCAAAGGCTCGAACTCCCTCTCCTGGACCAAGTCAAACTGACGAACAAAGTAAAAGAAGTGCTTGTAGCAAGTGTTGACGTGAGGCTCCTAGAATAAAATAATCATTTTAGTACGTAAATAAATAATACTTGAACTGCAGGAACAAAATCCAGTTAGACTCTTATTTGCAGCCGGGTGATGCCACAGCCCTCACAGGGATTGCAAAGCGTCGTTGAAGATCGGCGATCCGACGCTCACCGTTCTTTTTTACAAGAACCTGCTTAAAGTTTAACTGAAAAGCCAACTTATTTATGTATTAAATGATTTATTAATTAAATCAATTATTTATCCTGCATTACTAGGATAGCGTTAAAGGAATTTTTTTGTTTCACTATTCGCACAAGAGTGACGTTCAGAATATCTACGGCCGTCCTCACGACGTAAAACTTTTAATGTCAATACAAACGCGACTTTTCAGAGGCCAGGGATCAGCTCGCGGACGGTAGCTCATTGCGTCGACACTTATTTTACGTAATCTTTTTTCATCATCGGGAACATGCGTACAAGCTTGCAAAATCAAGATTCCACAAGGACGTTTTTAAGTGGGGTTTTGGCAACAGAATTGTTGATCCTTGGAACATCCTTACCGAAGATGCGATTAATGCTGAATCGATCAATAGTTTCAAATGCATTGTTGGTGGGATTTTTAACTCTGATCAGTTCGACTACCCGAAATTTCTTAGAGTTCATTAGAGGCTAAAGCCTTTTCTCTTATTATAGTATTATGTATTATGTAGTATTATAGTATTGTGATCTGTCAGGACGTAGCAGACCACTCTCAATTCAACAGTGTCGTGTAACTGTTGGAATCATTCCAGAGGGGAATGAATCGGAAAAAGGAACTAGACCTACGTTGCCCGGGCAACGTGAAGTGTTGCGAGAGCAACACTTTGGTTTTGTTTCTTCGCTGTCGGTTAAATGCTGAAACTGTCAACTTATCGAAGCTTTTAAAACGATATGTTCTAAAAAGAATAATCACATAATCAAAAGCTGTTCTTTAGCAAGGTAAAACCAACAACAAAACAATATCGGAAGAAGGCTATCCGTAACGTTTCAGGATTAAAATACCATAGATGACACTATTAATTATTACAAAACTACCTTATTGTTTTACATTACCGTATCGTTTGTACCCGTTGCGTAAACAGTTAATCCTAGGTTATAGCGATAGACCATCGATACAAACTTTCTTACAGTCATATTTACAGAAATCGAACACAATGTTCACCAATTTTCAAAAATTTCTAGCCCCTCGTGAACCGATCTTACTTACAAGTCCGTCTCCCGTGATTGACATCAAATTCACCGGAAACAAATAATGGATACACCAGCTATCAAAAGTTGCAAACCCCTCATCGCTGAAGATGATTATAGCATAAAAGCCGATTATTACTTACAAGTCCCATGCATGTCTTACAATTGGGAACAAAATTGTTCTTACCATCGAATACACCTGAGACAAATAACAGGTAGCTGCAAACTCCTCGTTGCCGAAGATGATTAAGAGCTAACAGTCGACTGTTGCTTACAGTCGACTGTTGCTTACAAGTCCCTTACATGTCTCACAACTGGTATCGACTATTTTTGGTTTCAGTGTGTACCTTACTCCTGAAGTTGTCAACCCCTTGAAACTTTCAAACTGGATTATCTGATGAAGGATTTTTGTTCAAAAAAATGGATGGCATATATTTTGATCAGCTCTTCAAGGGCTATCGATTGCCCTAACCACAACAAAAGCATTTCGAAAAAGGGACTAAATTGACTTGTGCAGTCAGTTGAACTTTATCCTTTTCAATCGTAGACATCGTGACGGATGAAAACATGGAATAATATCCTATATAATCTAGTTGGTATTATAAAGCTATCCGTAACTTTTTAGGATTAAAATACCATAGATGACACTATTAATTATTACGAAACTACCTTGTTTTACATTACATTATCGTTTGTACCCATTGCGTTAACAGTAAATCCTAGGTTACAGCGATAGACCAACGATACAAACTTTCTTACCGACAGATTTATATAAATCGAATACAATGTGCAACAATTTGCACAAATTTCTAGCCCCTCGTGCACCGATTCTACTGACAAGTCCCTTTCCCGTGATAGACATCAAGTTCACCGGATAAAAATAATGGGTACACCGACTAGCAAAAGTTGCAAACCCCTCATCGCTGAAGATTTGTGTAGCATAACAGCCGATTATTACTTACAAGTCCCTTGCATGTTTTACATTTGGGAACCAAATTGTTCATCAAATGACAGGTACGCCAACTAGCGAGAGCTGCAAACCCCTCATTGCCGAAGATGATTATGAGCTAACAGTCGCCTGTCGCGTACAAGTCCCCTAAATGTCTCACAACTGGTATCGCCTATTTTTGGTTTCAGTGTGTACCTTACTACTGAAGTTGTCAACCCCTTGAAACTTTCAAACTGGTGTATCTCATAAAGGAATTTTTTTACCAAAAAATGGATATCATATACTTTGATCAGCTCATCAGCGGCTATCGATTGCCGTCGAAGTTGAACTTTATCCTTTTCAATCGGAGATATCGTGACGGATGAAAACTTGGAACAATATCTTATATAATCTAGTTGATATTATAAAGCTATCCGTAACTTTTCAGGATTAAAATACCATAGATGACACTATTAATTATTACAAAATTACCTTATTGTTTTACATTACCGTATCGTTTGTACCCGTTGCGTAAACAGTTAATCCTAGGTTATAGCGATAGACCATCGATACAAACTTTCTTACCGTCATATTTACAGAAATCGAATACAATGCGCACCAATTTTCAAGAAATTTCTAGACCCTCGTGAACCGATTCTTACTTACAAGTCCGTCTCCCGTGATTGACATCAAATTCCCCGGAAACAAATAATGGATATACCAGCTATCAAAAGTTGCAAGCCCCTCATCGCTGAAGATGATTATAGCATAAGCTTTTTAAACGGGATGTTCTAAAAAAATTAATCATATGATCAAAAGGTATTCTTCAGTATTGTAAAAACAACAACAAAATAATATAGGAAGAAGGGACTAAGTTAACTTTGCAGTCAGTTGTACTTTATCCTTTTCAATCGTAGACATCGTGACGGATGAAAACTTGGAATAATATCTTTTATAATCTAGTTGGTAATAGAAAGCTATCCGTAACTTTTCAGGATTAAAATATCATAGATGACACTATTAATTATTATGGAACTACCTCATTGCTTTACATTTTCGTTTGTATCCGTTGTGTAAACAGTTAATCCTCGGTTACATTGATAGACCATCGACACAAACTTTCTTACCGTCAGATTTATAAAAATCGAATACAATGTGCACCCATTTGCAAAAATTCCTAGCCCCTCGTGAACCGATTCCTATTTACAAGTCCCTCTCCCGTGATATACATTAGGTTAACCGGAAACAAATAATGGGTACACCAGCTAGCAAAAGCTGCAAACCCATCATCGCAGAAGATGATTGTAGAATAACAGCCGATTATTACTTACAAGTCCCTTGCATATCTTACCATTGGGAACCAAATTGTTCTTACCATCGAATACACCGGAAACAAATAACAGGTATACCAACTAGCAAAAGCTGCAAACCCCTCATTACCGAAGATGATTATGGGCTAACAGTCGACGGTTGCTTAAAAGTCCCCTATATGTATCATAACTGGTATCGCCTATTTTTGGTTTCAATGTACCTTACTATGAAGTTGTCAACCCCTTTGAAATTTTCAAACTGGTGTATCTCATGAAGGAATTTTTGTACCAAAAAATGGATGACATATACTTTGATCAGCTCATCAATGGCTATCGATTGCCATCGAAAAAAAAATTCTACCTCTCTTAGTTCAAAAGTTGACTTTTTTGCCGTAGGCCAACTTTCTAACGTCACGACTTAGAAAGGAGCAAAGGATAAGCTCTAGTTTCTTTAGCAATGAGAGAACTTTTAAAGTTTAAGAGGCACATCTGATACCGTTACTCTACCACAAACCAAAGTGCAAAAAAAAAAAAAATTATAAACTCAGCTGAAATCGTCGCAGACATGGACAGAAACAATAGATGGCAGCACTTTCGGACCCGTGGGAAAAAGCCACTTTTTTGTCTCTGTAGATTTTTCTATTTATCACTCAAAAAAGATATCTTGGCTGTGGGGCCGGGTAACTGCCGCATATATTTAACACTTATAGATTTTAGTCCATCTTCAATTTGAAACTGGTGCCTGCCTGCTTGCGTGCTAGAACGAAGCTTTCCACTCGAAAGCAGAAACATCTTTTGATGAAACGAAAGGTTCGCTACACAACTTCAGATAGTCCTCTCTGACATAGGCTATACAACTCCACTTCACTTCGCAAACCGTAGGCTCTGGCTCGAGGACAAGCAAAAACCATCCTTATTGGCCCCAGGCAAGAGTTCTACGGAGCTTTCCAAAATGTAATGTCATATTCATCAATCCGGCCTAAGGTCCACACTTTCCGTAAAAACCGCACAGGTTAGACCCTTCTCAGTTACCAGGAATAAAATGAAATCGGAGTCATAGGAAAAAAAAAAAAAAAAAACGAGGACAAAACCAAAGTGTTGCTCTCGCAACACAATTCACTTGGTCACGGGTGTTTAGACGATTAAGGTGTTATGGAGTTTTGAAATAAAGGAAACCATTGCTGTTTAAGTTCTTGTTAAACGTAAAGGGTTAGAGAGATTCCTGACTTAATCATTCAAACCTACACACCCTCCACCTAAATAAAACGCCTATCCGTGTCCTTTATAACCCGTATCAGAAATGTGAAGAAGTTACTACTTACTGCTCCTATTTCAATCAGCCTGTCATAGTGGTGTATATATACATGGACAAATACTCGGAAGAGTCGAGTTAAAATCTTCTTGCATTTATTCTGGAAATTCTTAGGAAACGGTACATCTGAAAGAAAAATAATAGTTTGAAAATCCCTGGATGATGTAACCGATTCTTTCGAGTATTTTGTTCGCATCTCTGAACAGTCATCTGACTGAAAACATAAGAACTTCTACCGATACACGATATGTTGTTTATAAGTACTCACAAGCGCCTTCCACCAGAGAATGATTCCCTGCGATCTTCTTTCTCGATTACAAGTACTCATACAAACTGCACGATAAAAGTATCTCCGAGTAAGGATTAAAGTTAATTGCAGTATTTGCTACTCGAATTATTCTTATCTCTACGTATATATGATTAATCCGAAATAGAGATAAGACGAATCCCAGTAGCAAATACTGCCGTTAACTTAAAACCTTACTAGGAGATACTTTTTACAGTGTAGATGGTGCGGTGAGCGCTCTATTCTAGACAAATACAAAATTTATGTGGAGCGTGTTACACCCTCCTAACAGAATAGTTACTATTTTGTTCAAACCTCGTATAAAGTCCTGACTGTTCCAACCTTCTCGAAATAGTAATTAATACTATCTATTTGCTTACCATGCTCGGAAGCGTAGTAAGCGTGGTAACTACGCATCTCTGTAACGTTATTGGTTGGATTCGCCCGTGGCATGATATTCTGCTGGAAAATAGAAAATCGTTCCAGCCTTGACGGCAAAAAGCTAGAATTCGTGACGTTATGCGTAGTAACTACGGTAAGTAGGGTGGAACACGCTCATGGTCTCATAAACAGAACTAAAACAGAAGTTGGAGTGAGCAAACAAAGTTCTTCTATCTAACCAAAGACGATATCATTCTGTACGATACCAGCCAATGGACAAAAGTGACACTAAAAAGAGGGAGGAGACCGCTATGTTTAAGGAATAGGTAGTGCGAGGCCCTTATAAACAACTATGTTGCAAACAACTCAGCATGTACCTCCATGCTTACACTAAGAATACATGCTACTGTCGCGGCTCAGACTGTCCATCCCATGTCGCAACGGGCCAATGCAATCCGTTATGCAATAAGCAACTTCCAGGAAAAACGCTTTATCGTGTTATTTGTTGTGCTTCTTTTTTTTGGGGGGGGGGACTTAAAAAGATAATTAATAGTGCTAATTCTGATTCACAGTCAGCTTGGGCTGAAGGAAGAGTTAGAAAGATGAAAATTCTCTAAGATATATGTCTACTAAGCTACAAGCCGCCAAAGACAATACAACCGGCCACATGCTCTCATGCTCGGTATCAGCGTAGCTTTGTGTCCTCATTCGTGAGCTGGATCAATTCTGAAGCAGTTTCAACAACTGCCAGTATATAAATATACGTCTAAAATTTGAGTTTGTTCTTTAAATTTTTACTAACTTTTCTTGCTGTCTGAGAATCTTGTTTTGTTGTTGTATTGTTTTTATTCACTTTATGTTTGACGTCATTTTATCTTGATACAGATATTTTTTATGACAAAAAACCGAAAATTTGGCTAGTCCGTGAATGGTTTGAAAAATAAATTGAATTGAAAATTAAAAAACTGAACTTTCACGATTATGTCAAAGGACAGAGGGGCCTCTGGCTCGGATTAAAGATGTATTAAAGCTATACATCTCCACCCCGAATCAGAAGGATTAGTAATCTATTTGATAGCGCTAAACGGACGTCAGCTGAGATTTGTTCTACGGATATGTCGGCCATTTTTGGGAAGGGTCCTCGTCAGGCTGTAGCTAGAGAAAAGAATTTCTGCAATCTTTTGCAGGTTAATTCCGCTAGCAGAAATCTCAGCTGACTTTCCCGTTTAGCCCCATCAAATATGATTCGCGCTCTGCTTGGGGCTGAAGTAGTTCAGTTATTCCACTTCAAGTGAAAAACAAGAGCTACCAGCTCATATGGTACTTGTTACGAGTAGGCGGTACAAGAAAGTAGATGATAACGTCACAAAATACAGCCGCAATCCATAGAAATAGGATATTTAGTTTCACTCAATTCTGAAGCAAATCTGAGCATTTTTGGAAAATTCTGGTACCCCCCCCCCCCCCCGACCGTTGTCGGATCCGGTTCAGACCCTAAAATATGTCATCTGCAGCATATGCTCTCTCTTCATTCCCGGTTTCACTTAAACTGATGCACACGTTTAACCCCTATGCGAGCCTAAAAGTTTCCGACAATCTCCCTCCAACTCACCCCATTGTGGCCGAAGAAGACATCTGGAACTATTCTAAGTCGCGGCTACCAGAATTCCGGAAAGACCCGTCCAACTTCCCGCACAGAGCCCCGAAACCATCTGGCTCCGTCAATTTCGTATCTAGGCCTAATGCTTGTTCTCAGTCCCCCCCTGCTTTAGGCTTTCTCGAGTCCCTCCCCCCCCCATCCCCCAAAGGTATCGGACCCGACCCAAACTTGACACATAACATCTGAGGCGATAGCGCTTTCCATCTGACAAGTTTCATTCAAATCCGATCACCGGCTCAAAGTTATGCATGCCACTAGATTCCAGACTCCCCATCCACCCACTCCCCCCACGATGATCATATCGGGGAAATGACCATTCTCAAGTTAATCTATTCGGATCCCTGACATACTTGCCAGGTTTCATCGTCCTAGAACACCAGGAAGTATGCCGAACTTGCGGGGTCGGTAGAAATCCGCCCCCCCCCCAACTCCCCCACAGAGCCCGGATCCAGTCCACTTGTGCCAATGATGTTTCTAGTACTTGTGCTTGTTCTTCTCACTAAGTTTCATCCCGATCCCTCCACTCTAAGTGTTTCTCAGGATTTACGGTTCCCTCCTCTAACTCCCCCAGTGTATTCAAATCCGGTCCGGATTTAAAGTGGGACGTCTGAGACACGAGGTAATCCTAGATATCAACTTTCAGCAAGATCCGATCACCCGCTTCCCCCTGCCTCCACCCCCCCCCCAGATGATCGGATCGGGGAAATGACTATTTTGTATTTAATTTGGTCGGGTCCGTGACATGCCTACCGATTTTTATCGTCCCAGCCCATCAGGAAGCACCGAACTCGCGGGATCACTAGAAATTCGCCCCCCCCCCCCCAACAACTCCCCCCAAGTGCGCGGACTTGTGCTCGTTCTTTCCACCAAGTGTCATCCGGATCTCTCCAAGATTTCCGGTTTCCTCATCCAATTCCCCCCAATGTCACCGGATCCGGTTTGGATTTAAAATGGAACGTCTGAGACAGTAGGTCCTTCCATATATCAAGTTTCAATAAGATCCGATCACCAGTTCGTAAGCTAAAAATATCTAACTTTTCCAGATTCCCCCTCCCTCCACTCCCCTCTAAATGGTCGGATCGGGATCCGGTTCCTGATACACCTGCCAAGTTTCATCGTCCTAGCTTATCTGGAAGTGCCCGAACTAGCAAAACCGGGACCAACAGACCGATTGACGGACAGAAATTACAATCGCTATATGGCACTTGGCCGAAGGGCAAGTGCCATAAAACCGCTGATGTAGGCTAAACGGCATAGGTGTCTCTGTCCTAATTTTGTTTTTGTTTTTGCAAATACTATACTTCCACAGTTAACTGAGTAAACCGCAAAGATAGGGAAGAGTAGCCTGCGACTCAATCTAACCGCAAACCGCATACGAGACAAAATGTCAAATGGCCAGACGAAATAAATACCACGGACGATATCAGCTTTTCTTTGAATTTTCCTAAAAAGAGATCCTAAACCTATTGTCACAGCTATCGCGACATAAATGACAAACCAAGCCTGATAGCAAGCTCCCTGTAAATTGCATCCAACTCCTAACAGACTTCTGGTCTTTTAAAAGCGAGTGTTCGTAAAATTCAGGAGAGTAATTACTATCCTGAATTTTGCGAACACTCGTTTTTTTCTGCGTATTTCTACGTACACTCCACTAAGAAAGAACCACAAACTGGTGAGTCGGAAGATGGACTATAAGTGATAAATATGGCACTGGTGAGTAGTCACCAGTGAATCGAAAAACGGCGAACAGGAAAACCCAGAAACCACTATGGGTATTTCCGGTGACAAAGAACGCAGTTCTTGTCGTGTTCGTGGTCAATAAGAGTTAACTCGGTCGTGACTACCTGTTATGATATTTCAAATTAGTGTTAATATGGACGATAGTTATGATATCAATGATAACCACAAAATCGGCTTGACCGTTATATTAGTTTCGAGAATAAACTGAATCGAACTGAATTGAATAGAAGATTTTGATCTTGACCAAGATGTTGTTCTTAAAGTTTAACTGAAAAGCCAACTTATTTTTGTATCATTTAACTGAATACACTGCATTTTCTGGATCGTGTTGAGGGATTTTTTTTTATTTTTCACTATTTGCTCCAGAATGACGTTCAGAATACCTAAGTAAGTCTTCACAACGCAAATTTCTACTATGATGCAGAAAAATTGATTCTCAATACATACGCGGCGTTTCAGTGGCCAGTTATCAGCTTACGGAAGGTAGCTTACTGCGTGGACACTTGTTTTTCGTAAATCGTTTTCGTCGAGCATACAACACAGATATAAGCGCATAGAGCATACAAATCAGACAAGGAAATTCTACTATTTGAAAATCCATTATTCGTGAATAGCAAAGCCACGAAGTACCACATTTTCGCCGGGTTTTCAAGCTTCTTTGAGTGAATAAGTGATTGGTAACTAGGTTGTCGTATCCAAGCCCTTTTCAGTCCAACATTAAAGGTTCCTACTGCGCTCTACGTCCCTAATCGTTCCATCGATTTTACCTCCGAGATCCGAAGTTTCAGTGTAATTTTTATCTAGCCTAACGGCACTACGCTGAATTATACATTTTCCGTGTGTGGTTCTTTTCGAGACAGATCAGGCTTTCTCTAATTGCATCCGAGGAGCCTTTGGTCAGAAATACATTTTTTTTTTACAAAACAACGTGTCCGAACCGGAGTCACGTATGTTAGAATTTTGGGATAAGAACTGCAGAAAGATAGACCTTGGATCCGGGAAAATTATTGGATTCGGCTGCTTCGGATTCCCTGAGGTTTTATGCCGTAGCCAAGAAGACACGGGGGAAAGAAGTTTATTTTAAGGCGGGTATTCCTTTAGATCGAATGCAATTGTTAATCAGCCTGAGGGCAGATTGTTTACCGGTGGGATTAAGAAGAAAATATTGGGTAGGGTTAGAGTGCTTGGTCCTTACTTTTGACCGATGTGCCGGGAAATGGGTTTATTTTAATGTGTAGGCTAAATGAATGTCAGGAGTTAAGAGATCTGAGGAAGGAAATATTTTGGGAATATGTGGGGAGGAAAGGTTTAAACAAATTTTGAAAAGTAGAAGTTTTAGTGATGTTAGAAATTTGGGAAGATTCCCTAAGGTGGCCATGATCCACAGGTAAAGTTTTTTTTAGTTAGTTCTGTTGTTGAGGTTATGGCTCGTTTTGATGATGTTTTGTTGTTTCCATGGCCCTCTGTGTTTTTACGGAAATAATCGTCAATAAAAAATATATGTACTATTTATAGTCAACACTTACGAATTAATTTAAAATAACAGTAATCGTAAAATACATTTAATAAAAAGAGTTAAGCTCAGGTACACAATTACTTACTAGCACTGGCGTTAAAAACCTTGACAAAGGAGGGAACAAAGCTATTTTTTATTGACGACCAAACGAATATTCGGCTTGTCCTCTGCATGTTTTAGAAATAAATTGAATTGAAATCTTATCTTATCTTATCTGGGCAAAAATGTCTAACGAAATGGTACCTGTGGTGGTTGGAAAAATTGACTCGTCATTTATCTGCTCTTCAACCCAGTTCATCAGCAAATAAATATACTTTGGTGCAGGTAATGCTGTGGGCTTCTTGTAATGTTTCCCATCAGCCCAGAAGTACTCATACTTGGTACCTCCACTCATCTTTGGGCATGATTCGTCGCTACAGTATCCACTGATTGTTCCATAAATTAGATTGGTTCTGTTGAAGAAGTCCACAACTGAAAAAGATGACTTTTCTGTACAACAAGCGTGTAGTTCCTTTCGCAAAATGCTCTGACGCTCTGAAATTACCCATTTTGGTAATTTACCAGAAAAAAGGATTTACAATGATGTATTTAACTTCGACTTTTGAAAACAGAAAAGAGACTCAGAAATGAAATAGACAAGCCAAGTACCAACATGGGCGTCAAATATACCTCAAAATAGTAGTATGAAGTTGACGAAAAAAGTAGCATGCAGTACGAACTGATGCTACTACATGCTACTATGTCAAGCCTTCCATATTAGCAAGCCAGGATGCTACTATAGCAAGACAGGATGCTACTAGATACTACTGCTTAAGATTGGCCCAATCTGAGGCACATTAAATGATAGTATTTTTTACTATTACATATCAATACATGCGACGTTTTCGTACAACTATCATACAACTACGCAGGCTACAAATTTCTCATCGGGGGGGGGGGGGGGGCACCTGTCGGTGCCGTTCCGCCCACTTCAGCTTTTCGTAGTATGAATGAATTTCTTACGTGATTTAGCCTTACGGCATTTCACAACTAACAAAGGAACTAAACTTCTAAAACAAACTACAAATCACATAATTTTGTACAAGCAACTAATCAAAAAAAAAAAATAAACTAAATAATACACACTGTGAATTCAATTATCAAACACAAAAAGCACATACTTTTAAATCAATCATAATACCAAATAAGCGTTTGGTTTTCCTAATATATTCCAACACAATATTTCTAACGTTCCTAAATTTAAAAACAAAACCAAGATGAAATGGAAAATGAACATTGATCCTATTCAGGTGAAACAATAAATCTCAGCGTTCACGAACAAAAATAGGCCACTCAAAAAGAAAATGGTAGCAGGTTTCGTTTTCACCACAAAGGTACAACTCCGTATCAATTTGTTTGTTCTGTGAAGGAAAAAATTTAACCTACTATGACCCGGGGTAATCTGTGTTAAATGAACAGTAAAACTTGTAATAACTGCAAGCACTGAAGCAGTCGTATCTCCGAGCTAAGGGGCGGTTTAAAGGGCTTAGGCGTGAGAGATGACTTATCAAAATACAAGACTGGCAGATGTCCGGCAAGGCTCAAGAGTCATACCAGTCAGAAACAATAGCCAAGAAACACAGCACCACATCTGGGAAACTGTACGAGTTTGCAGAAACATTCAAACTAGTATTTGTAAGGTTAAGGCGAAAGTCATTCGTAACAACAAAAATTCGCTTCCGCATTAGTCCGACCCAGAGCAGTTTCTAACGACTGTATATGAGACAGAATGAAAATGTAGAGCCGCAGGCGAAATTTTTAAATAGGATATGACTCTTTTTTCGGGCAAATCACTGCTTCCCCCCAATAAAATCTAGATTTTAATTTGAATCGAGCCCAGAAATTCCAAGCCTAAAACCCGAATGAAATGACGCAACCTTCCGGTAAATAGATCCTACTACAAAACGCGCCGCAGGAAACAAATTTGGAATTCTGTACGACCAAAACGTTTTTGGGGTGCGAAATGGAAGAAAGGACACTTATTACTGATCTGCTCATCTTTCTCAATTCGGGACGAATCCGGACAATGTGAGATTTTTGTTGGGAGTTGGTACATGACAGTGCTTCAATTTGACCCTTGCCGAAAAAAGTCTGATCATCCAGAAAAAAAAACTTGAAACCGAGGAGACTTGTTCTGAATTTGCAGTTTTTTGTAATAATCTGGCCCGTCATTACATCTTCTCTCCTTGCTCACGAACTCGATTTATTTTTAAACCTCGCCCTAGAGGAAAATTCTTATAAATAAATTTATTTTGACCGGGCGGTCTGCGAGCGCCCAGTTTAGTTGTTTTCTTTCTTCGAGGGTGGTGGTACCCCCCCCCCTCCCCCATAGCGACGCCCATGAGTACCAGTTATACTTTTGTTTACATGATAATTAACACTTCGGCCGTTGGCCGTTGGCCCTTCCGAAGTTACGAACCCTGGGGAGCTGTATGGTTTGCCTAGGCACAGACCTTTCCCTTGAGGGAAGCTTGGTCTTATGAAAAAAAGGTCTTTCCGGAGCCGACTGATATACTGCGAGAACACCCTTTGTTTCCCACGTTGTATGGAGTTTCTCTCAGTGCTTCCAAGAATCCCTTTGACAACCTCTGCCCCGAACAGACGGACAAAGGACAGTGATTCGGACGCAGTCAGTATATAGCCACTTTCACATTGACGCGGCAATGGGATGCATCGCGTACTATGCGTTTATCTTGTGTTGCGTACGTCACATACTTCCCCTCCCCACATTTCTGACCGTATAAGGCCACAGAGAATGGCAGCACAACGAGTTCCTAAGATCCTGCCCATACGGGCGATTCGTGCGCGGTTTGAAAGAAGTGTTGTCCCCTTCTTTGTGAGTTTTTTCAATGCGAAATTTTAAGTAAAATCCTTTTCCTTTTTTTTGTTGATGTTTGAAGTTTAGCGGTTTAATTTGTTGCTATTTTGTTGTTGTGTAATTTATGAAAATTTGACTATGTTAAAGCACAATTGTATATAATTATGTTTGACGAGAGAACAAATATTCGGTTTTTTGTTAATACCGTAAGGAATGTTTTTGAAGAATAAAGATTGATTGATTGATTGATAACAACTGTGTAGCGTCTTTCACACCTACGCAAGAACTTGTCACGCTGGATGGGTATTTACGTTTTCCTTTTTCGCTTTCTTCTGTCAAATTTTATTTCTTTCACCAATTTCTTTCATCAATCAATGAAGTTTTTAATCATTAGTAGGTTTTTCTGCATTATTAGAAGGCTATTCTCCAGTTTCTCTTTAAAAATTCGTTTTTTCACTGAAAAATCTGACGAGTATCGCGTCGACGCGTTTTATTTGTTTTTTTGCGTTTTATTTGTCTGCGTAAGCTCTGCGTTGCGTCACTGCGAGCGCGGTGCAGAGGTTGCTTCGCTCAGTGTAAAAGCCTCGACGAGTCAGTGCGAAAGCGGCTTAGTGCAATGGCCTGTTTGTTGCAATGGAGATTTCAAGTTGGTTTTTTAGACTGAGCCTGAAGAAGACCTTCGCCAAGAAGGGCCGAAATATCGCTAGAACAAATCTCAGCTGCCTTATTAGTTTAGCGCACTCAAACATGATTTGCAACCAGATAAGATTGAAAGAATACCCATCTATTATTACTGTTATTACTATCTCCTACGACAGTCTGCACATGTCGTAGTGACAGCTTAGAAAAGAAAAATGTGTTGAAACAAAGATATAGCTAGAACAAGCCAAGAGTCTGAACCAGGAATGAGCTAATAAACGATTAATTAATTTAGCACAACTCACGATTTACTCACCATGTACGGCAATCCAATCATTTTCATCCTCGCCAGGTGGCAGTATCACTGCATCTGAGAGCTTGATACCTGAAGTGAGAGACGCCTCGGCTTGCTTGTGTAGTGAATATCTCAAGGTTCCAGGAGAAAATTTCTTTTTTGGACGGAAAGTCTATAAAACAAAACAGTTGACACGGCAAGCTAAACTAGCTAAGACACAATACCAAATGTCAAACAATCACAATATCAATATCAAAGTCAGAACGTCAAAATCACTCCACAATTCTTAGATATGAGAACTTTAACAGGCAACAACCACTTGAATACGCCTGTCCTGTCTGGGGCCTGTCAGTATTAAATACCGCCTATTTAATTCAGGAACCGGAGTCAGTTGGAAACGGGCAACATAAGTAACAGAGACATTTCCTACCACGATGCCCTCGCAACTCTTGAACCCCAAAGTCTAGAACTCCGGTTGGGTGACTTTATCCTGAGGTTTGGCAAAATGCTGCTGTCTAACCCTACTCACCGCCACACTTTGTACCCAGAAGCCCCGACAGACAGCCGCAAGAGACAGAAGCTAAAACTTGTGCCTGTGCATGCTCGGACAAATCGCTAACAGAACTCTTTCGTGCCCTTTTTTACGTCCTTGTATCATAGTGTATAATAACATGTTTTGTAGTACAACATAAACTTAGCCGCTGAGCTACGATTGTTGTGTAAATAAACCTTTCTCTCTCTCTCTCTCCTTATTCAGGCAAGTAAAATCTGAGGTAGGCCCCATTTGTGGTCGAATAACAAACAAGACCAAAGGTTTCGATGGGATCCCAAAAATTCAATATCTGATCCAGACAACTGGGTCTTGTCTTAGCCAGATCCAGTCTTCGCCAGACTCCTTGAACATTTTTACAATTAAAATTCAGAAACAGATTAAGGCCAAACAGCTAATCACCTGAGAAAACCAAGTTCAGATTTGGATTCAGCATGTGTGTTTACCCCTATAAGTCATATCTGTTTTGACGAAAACTTCCTGCCACTTCTGCCAATTTCCCGGTTCCGGCCGAACTCCGGAACTACTTGTCCGGCGAAAAAAGAAAGCTCAAAGACGAAATCAGGGTATCTTCTTTCCCCAGTAATGAACATCTAATCAACTTCAAATAGAAATTTAGCTTATAACAAATTTTCCGATTCCAGCCGGATTCCGGTCGAACTATATGTCCGGGTAAGATACGATTGTCACACAGGGACTCAGCATCTCTTCTTACCCCTAAATCGCTTATCTAATCAACTAGAAATAAAACTTTGACTTCCAACAGTTTTCCGGTTTTGGCCGGATTCCGGACGAACTACGTGTCCGGGTAGAAACTTGTTTTCACATAAGTGTTCAGCATGTCTTCTTGCCCTAAATCAAACATCTAATCAACTCCAAACAAAACTTTTAGTTTTGACAAACTTTCCGGTTTGGGCCGGATTCCGGTCGAAATACTTCTCCGTCGAGAAAATAGTTTTCACCATCGTCTTCAGCATGTCTCCCTACCTCTAAATCGAAATTTAATCAACTTCAGATAAAACTTTTACTTTCAACAAACTTTCCGGTTTGGGCCGGATTCCGGGCGAAATAGTTGTCCATCGAGAAAATAGTTTTCACCATCGTCTTCAGCATGTCTTCCTACCCCTAAACCGAACATCTAATCAATTTCAAATAAAACTTTTACTTTCAACAAACTTTCCGGTTTGGGCCGGATTCCGGGCGAAATACTTGTCCGTCGAGAAAATAATTTACACCATCGTCTTCAGCATGTCTTCCTACCCCTAAATCGAACATCTAATCAACTTCAAATAAAACTTATACTTTCGACAAACTTTCCGGTTTTGGCCGGATTCCGGGCGAACTACATGTCCGACGACAAAATGGTTTTCACCATCGTGTTCAGCA
Source organism: Branchinecta lynchi (assembly GCA_023053575.1). Classification (NCBI taxonomy): domain Eukaryota; kingdom Metazoa; phylum Arthropoda; class Branchiopoda; order Anostraca; family Branchinectidae; genus Branchinecta; species Branchinecta lynchi. Next base: position 1,816,195 of record JAKZAP010000011.1, read on the forward strand.
TGTCTTCATACCCTATAATCGACTATCACATTAGCTGTTTCAAAATATTTTGTTTGTCCCTTAATTTGAATCCCCTCCCCCACCCCTAAATGTAGAGCTACAAAGCCCATCTACGAACTTGACTGGTCCGACGACCCAACGAACCCTCACACCAAGTTTCATCAAAATATCTCATTCCCTTCGAGAGTTATCGTGCTTACAGACGGACGGACAGACGGACAACTTTTGCGATGTCATAGGGGGAACCCGTCACTACGCCCACCCGTCATTTCGCCCACCCGTCACTTCGCCTAAGAAATCCGTCAGTTCGCCCACTTTTCCCGACAGTTCGCCTAAACGTTAGTTCGCCCACTTTTTCCGACAGTTCATCCACCCGTCACTACACCCACCCGTCACTTCGTCCACCCGTCACTACGTCCACCCGTCACAACGCCCACCCGTCACTACATCCACCCGTCACTACGCCTACCCGTCACTACGTCCACCCGTCACTACGCCCACCCGTCACTACGCCCACCGTCAGTTCTCCTACCGTCAGTTCGCCCACCCGTCATTTCGCCCAAAATCCGTCAGTTCCGCCAACTTTTCCGACAGTTCGCCCACCCGTCATTTGGCCCAAAAATCCGTCAGTTGGCCCACTCCTGAAATCCGTCAGTTCGCCCACTCTTGAAATCCGTCAGTTGACCCACTCTTGAAATCCGTCATTTGGCCCACTCCCCGTCAGTTCGCCCAATTTTTCCGACAGTTCGTCCACCCGTCATTTGGCCCAAAAATCCGTCAGTTGGCCCACTCCTTGAAATCCGTCAGTTGACCCACTCCCGACATCCGTCACTTCGCCCAGTTTAAAAATCCGACAGTTGACCCAATTTTGCAGGATCATTAAATCCACGAAAAAAGTGCCGCGACCCCAGGGGAATAATCAGCTCAACTCGGCCCTGTCAGTAAAAAAAGGGGCGCAATCCCAGAAGATTACTCAAATAGAGGCGACCTTCCTCGTTTAATTAGGTCATCACGAGATGCCTATGGGTGCAACTTTTATGTTTACGTAAAGAAGGATATGAAGATGGGTTTAAAAAAGATATTATATGAAAAAGCACCGAGACCCCAGGGGAATAATCAGAAGGAGCCGACAATTACGTAGACATTTAGTCAGAAACGTGGGGAGCTTTGCGAGATTCTGCGGCAAATTCAGTTGGAAAATCTAAAAGATGAAAAAAAAGGAAAAATAGAGTAACGAGCAGTAAAGGGTTCTGATTGGCAATACGATTTAGAGTCGTTCACACGGAAATGGAAAGTAAAAGCATAATAGAAATAATATAATGCAGGACTTTACTACCGAGCTTCCGTGTACTATCTCCAAGTATATTCGCAAGCTATCTGCAATGTCTGAGTCTCTACTCTGTACGGAAAGTGTCCTCTTGTCAGTGGGAAAACTTTTTTTCCTAAATTTACGTAGCCCACAAACTAAATTTAAACTGCTCATCAACGTTATGTGATTCAAGGTATGTGAGAATTATAAATTTCTTTCGCCGACGGCTTTGAACCCAGCAAACCCGAATATTCAAAAGCTTTTCCAAAATATGATCGTAGATTCGTACAGAACAGCTTTTCCAACCTTGAGTCCCTTGTGCTGTTAACCAAGGACACACCCAGGGTTGCTTACTGCAATATCTACTGCCAGTTTGGGGCCAGGGGTGGCCCGAAAGGGGGGGGGGGGTGAGTGGGGTGACATCTGTCAAACACAATCTCCGAGTCGTTTGAATTTTTTTTTTTTAATATCATCGTAAATCCGTCCCAGTCAAAGGCAAGCCGAGTCGTTTAAATCAGGTTTCAATACCCCGTCAGGGCGGTGACATGATTATTTCTCGAACGACGGGTACCATTGCACCCTTGGTTTAAAACCTGTTCTAGTCGTATATGATTTGTATCTATCTAATCAACTTCAAATAAAACTTAAACTTTTACCAATTTTTTTCCGGTTTTGGCCGGATTCCGGGCGAAATACTCGGCCGGGTAGAAAAGAATTATCATATACGGATTCAGCATGTTTTGTTGCCCCGAAACCAAGCGTTTAATCAACTTCAAATAAAACTTTTACCTTTAATAAATTTTCTGGCTTCGGCCGGGTTCCGGACGAACTAATTGTTCGGCGAGAAAATCAGTTTCAGATATGGATTCAGCATGTCTCCTTTCCCCTATATCGACTATCTTATTTGCTTTTTAAAACATTTTTTTTCGTCTCTTAATTTGAAACCCCTCCCTCACCCCTAGGTACGGGGCTACAGAGCTCATCTACGAACTTGACCTGTACGTTGACCCAATAGATCCTCATACCAATTTTCAAGAAAATATCTCTACCCTTTCGAGATTTATCGTGCTAACAGACGGACGGACGGACAGAAGGATAACTTTTGCGAAGTCGTAGGCATATTTATTCAAATAATGTTTACAACGGATACGTCAGCTACGATTCTTCATCAGCGATATTTCGGCCCTTCTTGTCAAGTGTCCTCGTCAGGCTGTCAATCCTCTGGTTCAACTTCGGGGAAGGAAACAAACCTGTAATCTATATTACAGGTTTGTAATATACTATATATAATATTTGTCATAGGTATATGACCATAAGCATAATTCAGAGTTTATAAACTGTTGTTTATAGTTGTTTATAAACTTTACGCAACGGTCAGATTTGATACAAGAGAGTATTACTGCGACAAGTAAACCAGAAGTTAATGCTGGATTGTATAAAGGCCCTGCCTTGGTTTATCAATGATCAATCAATTTAATACAAATTCTACTTCTGGTTTGTTTGTCACAGGAAGAGTACACAGTTAACCACATTTACAATAAGCTTAGCAGAAATGATAGTGCTTGGCCTAAACATAGGGGTTTCTTACCTATGAAACCCTCGTACACCAGGTGTCAGTCAGGTATGCATAGTAACTTTGTAGAATCAGTAGGCTATATCGGTCTGCAACATCACCGGGTGCTGGAGCTTTGTTGAGGATATGCACGTGATCCATGTTACTTTATTTTACGTATTTACCTTTTTTTTTAATTGAAAGCCTACTGTTGTAGTCAATTAAGGTAAGAAGTGGAACGATATTAAACAAGACCAAAGGTTTCGATGGGATCCCAAAAGTTCAAATTTGATCCAGACAGTTGGGTCTTGTCTTCGCCAATCCAGTCTTCGCCAGACTCCTTGAACACTTTTACTATTAAAGCTTAGAAAAAGATTAAGGCAAAATAGCTAATCATATGAGAAAACCAAGTTCAGATATGGATTCAGCATGTGTGTTTACCCCTTTAAGTCATATCTATTTTGACGAAGCAGATCGAAACTTCCTGCCTTACTTCTGCCAATTTTCCGGTTTCGGCGGAATTTCGGAACTACTTGTCCTGCGAAAAAATAAAGCTAAAACAAGAGCTACGAGCTCATATGGCACTTGTGCGAGTAGGCTGTACAAGAAAGTAGATGAAAACGTCACAAAATACACCCGCCATCCAAAAAGGCGGTTCGGAAATAGAAATAGGATATTTAGTTTCACTCATTTCTGAGCAGTTCCGGCATCGTCTCGATTGCAAATGCACATGACTGTTCAAACTTTCATCCCAATAAATCCATTTGTTTGATCCCTAGACGTGCTACACGATTTCCGGTACTCACTCTATTTCCACCTACCGTGGCCGAATCTGGTTCGGAATAAAAAAAAAAATCGACCACCTAAAGCATCTTCGTTTATACCATCTACCAAGTTTCACTCGAATCTGAGCATTTTTGGAAAGTTCCGGTACCCCCCCCCCCCCTTCCCACCAACGTTGTCGGAGCCGGTTCGGGCCCAATCTCTTAATTCCCTCATCAAGTCTGACTGAAATTGGAGCATAGCCTATCTGCAAGTTTCCAGTACCCCCCCCCCCCCTACCTTGGCCGAATCCGGCCCAGACGCCAAATAACAAATCTAGGCCGCATAAACTCGGCACTGTCGAATTGCATCTCATTCGGTCCATCCGTTTGGTTTTTGTGCATGTCAAAAGTCCCCCCACCCCCAATTCCCCTAATCGTGGTCGCATATGGTTCGAACGCATGTTTTACATGTCGAGGCCATCGATTCGTATCACCCATGAAGTTTCACTCGAATCAGACCACTCGTTCGCAATTTATAGAAGTCCATATTTCTCTTCTCTTGCTCCCCCAAAAATGCTCGGATCTAGGAACGGAAGTTTCCGGGGGTATGTTGTGTCAGGTTTTTAAAATTCGGGTCGCTAATATGCCTGCAAAGTTTCGTTGTGCAAAGTTTCGTTTCGTTGTTTACATCTGGAACTATTCTAACTCACGACTACCGGAATTCCAGGAAACCCCCTCCAACTCCCCCCACAGAGCCCCGAAACCATCTGGCTCCGTCAATTTCATCTAGGCCTAATGCTTGTTCCATCCATTAAGTTTCGTCCCAATCCCTCTACTTTTAGAGTTTCTTGAGTTTTCCACACCCCCCCCCCCCCCATCCCCACAGGTATCGGACCCGACTCGGACGTGACACTGAACGTCCGAGGCGATAGCTCACCAGACAAGTTTCATTCAAATCCGATCACTCGTTCAAAAGTTATGCACACCACTAGATTCCGGACTCCCCATCCACCCACTCCCCCCACGATGGTCGGGTCGGGGAAACGGCTGTTCTCAAGTCAATCTGTTCGGATCCCTGACATACCTGCCAAGTTTCATCGCCCTAGGACATCAGGAAGTATGCCGAACTCGCGGGATCGCTAGAAATCCGGACCCCCACCCCAACTCCCCCACAGTGCCCTGATCCGGTCCGGTTATGTCAATGACGTGTCGAGGACCTGTGCTTGTTTTTCCCACCAAGTTTCATCCCGATCCCTCCACTTTAAGCGTTTCTCAAAATTTCCGGTTCCCTCCTCCAACTCCTCCCAGTGTCATCGGATCCGGTCCGGTTATGTCAATGACGTGTCTAGGACCTGTGCTTGTTTTTCCCACCAAGTTTCATCCCGATCCCTCCACTTTAAGCGTTTCTCAAAATTTCCGGTTACCTCCTCCAACTCCCCCCAGTGTCATCGGATCCGGCCCGGATTTAAAGTGAGGTGTCTGAGACACAAGGTCATCCTAAATATCAATTTTCATCAAGATCCGATCACCCGTTCAAAAGTTATGCACGCCACTAGATTCCGGACTCCCCATCCACCGACTCCCCCCACGATGGTCGGGTCGGGGAAACGGCTGTTCTCAAGTCAATCTGTTCGGATCCTTGACATACCTGCCAAGTTTCATCGCCCTAGGACACCAGGAAGTATGCCGAACTCGCGGGATCACTAAAAACCCGGACCCCCATCCCAACTCCCCCACAGTGCCCTGATCCGGTCCGGTTATGTCAATGACGTGTCTAGGACCTGTGCTTGTTTTTCCCACTAAGTTTCATCCCGATCCCTCCACTTTAAGCGTTTCTCAAAATTTCCGGTTCCCCACCCCAACTCCCCCACAGTGCCCTGATCCGGTCCGGTTATGTCAATGACGTGTCTAGGACCTGTGCTTGTTTTTCCCACCAAGTTTCATCCCGATCCCTCCACTTTAAGCGTTTCTCAAAATTTCCGGTTCCCTCCTCCAACTCCCCCCAGTGTCATCGGATCCGGCCCGGATTTAAATTGAGGTGTCTGAGACACGAGGTCATCCTAAATATCAATTTTCATCAAGATCCGATCACCCGTTCGCAAGCTAAAAATACCTCAAATTTTGGCTTCACCCTCCCTCCACTCCCCCCCCCCAGATGGTCGAATCGGGGAATTGATGATTTCCTATTTAAGCTGGTCGGGTCCCAGACATGCCTGTCAATTTCCATCGTCCCAGCACATCAGGAAGCACGGAACTCGCGGGATCACTACAAATTCGGACTTCTCCCCCCCCCCCCCCCCCCCAACTCCCCCAAAGTGAGCGGATCCGTTCCGGTTATATCAGTCACGTATCTAGGACTTTTGCTTGTACTTTCCACCAAGTTTCATTCGGATCCCTCCACTCTTAAGTGTTTTCCAAGATTTCCGGTTTCCCCCTCTAACTCCCCCCAGTGTCACCGGATCCGGTCTGGATTTAAAATGGAGGGTCTGAGACACGAAGTCCTTCCATGTATTAAGTTTCATTAAGATCCGATCACCCGTTCGTAAGCTAAAAATATCTCATTTTTCCTATTTTTTCCGGATTCCCCCTCCCTCCACTCCCCTCCAGATGGTCGGATCGAGGAAGCGACAATTTCTAATTTAATCTGGTCCAGTTCCTGATATGCTTGCCAAGTTTCATCGTCCTAGCTTATCTGGAAGTGCCCGAACTAGCAAAACCGGGACCGACAGACCGACTGACGGACAGAAATAACAATCGCTATATGGCACTTGAGTAAGCTCAAGTGCCATAAAAACGAATTCAGCATGTCTCCTTAAATCCAACCTCTAATCAACTTGCAATTAAAATTTTACTTTTAACAAATTTTCCGGTTTCAGCCGGATTCCGAGCGATCTATACGTCCGGTGAGAAAATAGTTCGTCATATGCGAATTCAGCTTGTCTACCTACCCGCAAACCGAACATCTTATCAAATTTAAATAAAACTTTTACTTTAAACAAATTCTCCGGTTTTGGCCGGATTCCTGCCGAACTAATTGTCCGCCGAGAAAATAATTTTCATATTTGGACTCAGCACGTTTCGTTGCCCCTAAATCAAACCTCCAATCAACTTCATATTACTTTTCACAAATATTCCGGTTTTCGCCGGATTCCGGGTGAACTATTTGTCCGGCGAGAAAAAAATTTTCATATTCGGATTCAGCATGTCTCCTTACCCTTAATTCGACTATTTCATTAGCTTTTAAAAAGTATTTTGTCTTCCCTTTAATTTCAAACCCCTCCCCCACCCGTAAATATAGAGCTACATGGCCCATCTTAGAACTTGACCTGTATTTCGACCTAAAGACTCTTCATGCCAAGTTTGATCAAAATATCTCAACCCCTTCGAGAGTTATCGTGCTAACAGACGGACGGACGGACGGACAGACAGACAACTTTACGATGCATAGGTATCCCTCCACTTACGTTTTGGGATCCCAAAAAGGAAGCATTCATACGCGAAAGTTGGACCAGTCTCGATTTCAATAAAAGCGACTTTGTACTAGATCTGTTCGATATCCGTAATTGGAGACACCGGGACTCGAAACTCACTCGTTTAGTGCATATGGCAACGTCAAATTACATGTAAAAAAAAAATCGAGCTTTAAATGTAACAAGACTGGACTACTTGTTGGACATGATTCTGGTCAGTTATACACGGTGAGTGAGGGAATTGAGTGAGTTCCTCAGTTGTTGTCTGACACATGACAACTTGTAAAAAACAACACATTTTAGCTCAACGTCTTATTTTCAACTTTATCTCTAATTTTTTGTAATTTTTCACAGTTTTTCAAGGAATATTCACAATTTTCGCAAGATTAAATGGAGGTACTGAAATTCTAATACGACCTGTCTAAATTTCTTTTTATGGCACTTGTAGCCTCTGTCTCAAATGCAATACACCTATCGTAATTCCGTCTGTCGGTCTGTCCGGGTTTTTTTTCACACTTTTTCGAGCTAGGGTACTTCCAGATGTACTAGGACGATGAAACTTGGCAGACTTATCAGGGACCAACCAAACTAGCCTGGATATAACCAGTTTCTCGATCCGACCATCTGCGGGGGAGTAGGGGCGGAGGAATCTGGAAAATTAGGGCAGTTTTTCACACGTTTCCGAGTTAGGGTACTTCCAGGTGTGCTAGGACGTGAGGGACTGGAGGGAGGGGGAATCTGGAATATCGAGTTATGCGTATCTTTGGAACGGGTGATGGATTTGAGTGAAATTTCATAATTGAACAAAGGACATGTCTCTGGGGATCTTTTTCATGTCAGGAAGATGGGGGGGGGGGGATACGTGAAAGGCTGATACTGGAGAGATTGGGATGGAACTTTCTGGGAGTAAGAAAAAGATGCTCTGGATAAATCTTTTTCACAACTGGATTGACTTTGGCGATTGTGGGGGGAGTTTGAGGGGAGGGTGGGGGGGTCGGAATTCCGGTGATCACGATTTAAGGCACTTAGATGTGCTAGGACGATCTTGGCTGGAATATTAGACATACGAGAAGATTGGCTTAGAAATCGCCACTTTTCAAATCCGACTATTCCTTAAAGTACCAATCTTGATTGTAAAGTAAGAAAAATACTTTTAAGCGAAATATACATTTTCATGGGTTTTGCTTACAAATGAAGTTCCAGCTCCCTTAAAGTGCGCATGTTAACTGCAAAGTCGGAAAGCACTTTTTATCAAATGGTTCATCTCAACTTATGATAGCGGATTCTACAGCTATGGGGGAGTTGATGGAGGGGTGGTCGGAAATTTCAAGAAACGGATAGAATGGAGGGATCGGAGTTAAACTTGCTGGGAAGAACAAGCATTTATTCTAGATAAATCGTTTGCACAATTGGACTGGAGCAGGACACTTGGGGGTAGGAGGTGGAGGGGGGCCTTCCAGAATTCCTGTGATGGCGTTTTTCAGGACGAAAGTTGGCAGGCATATCGGGACCCGAACATCTCACAGACCCCTTACCTACTACATACAGCTGCAAGTGCCATTTGAGCTTAAAACAATTTTTCGCACCCATCTTCATACTCTTTACGAAAACATAAAAGCTGCACTAATAATCAACTCGTGTTGATCCTAATTAAACGAGAAAGGGTGTCTCCAATGGAGTAATCTTCCGTCCGTCTGTCAGCACGATAAATCTCGAAAGGAATGGGCTATTTTGATGAAACTTGGTGTGAGGATTCTTTCTGTCAACGGTAAGATCAAGTTCGTACATGGGGTCTGTAGTCCTACATTTAGGGGGGGGGGTGTCAAATTAAGGGGCAACACAAAAATTTTGTAACAGCTAATGCGATAGTCGATTATGGGGTAAAAAGACATGCTGAACACGATGGTGAAAACCATTTTCTTTCCGGATAAGGCAAGGTTGGTTGGTTAGAATTAAAAGTTTTCATTGAAGTTGATTAGATGTTCTATTATGGAATAAGAAGATATACTGAACGCGATGATGAAAACCATTTTCTCGTCGAACAACTAGTTCGCCCGGAATCCGGCCAAACCGGAAAATTTGTTAAAAGCGAAACTTTCGTTTGAAGTTGATTAGATGACAGATTTAGGGCTAAGAAAAGACGCTGAGTCTGTATATGACACTCATTTTTACCCGGACATATAATTAGTCTGGAATCCGGTTGAAACCGGAAATTGTATAAGTTAAAGTTTTATTTGAATTTATCAGATGTTCTTTATAGGGATAAGGAGATACGCTGACTTCGTTTCTGGATTGTTCTTTTTTTGCTGGACAAGTAGTTCACTCGGAATTTGGCCGAAACCGGAAATTTGGCAGATGTAAAGCAGGAAGTTTCGGTCAGTATCGTCAAAATAGAAATGGCTTGTAAAGATATATCTGAACTTGGTTTTCTCAGATGGTTAGCGTGGCGAAGACTAGATCTAGCGAAGACAAGACCCAATTCCCGGGATCAAACATTAGATTTTTGGGATCCCATCGAAACCTTAGGTCTTGTTTCTCAAGAGATATCCTCTTATTACATGGAATACCAAAACTTGCAATGGATATTGTAATCTGTAACCCTGGTCTGTCGTGGTTAATCCGCGAAATTTCTCGAAAAAGTTAAGTAGCTTTTGGACATTTGGGTCCCTAGTTTGAAAGCCTTCGGTTCTTACACATATAAACACATATCTTTGATGTCCTATTTATATTCAGTTGGTAGGCTACGTAGAATTAGAAAAACCATCTTCCCACTAACAAGAGGAAAATTTCCGTAAAGAGTTGAGTCTCGTAGATTGCAATTACTTTTGATAGTAGGGCTAATATTCTCTCCAAGAAATACTAGGAGGCGACACGAGAAAGCTTGGCATTAAAATCTACGACCTAACCCTCAACTTAGGTCCGAGTCTCGATACGCGACGGGCGATGCTCTACACGGCAATTGAAGAACAAAAAGTTCGCTTACAGTCCGAATAACGTACAATAAAAGGATTGTTTTCGAGTTGTAGGTGTTTCCTGATTTCCATCTGAGGGACTGGAATTCACGAAGGCTTTGCAGATGTTCTTTAGCACTACCATTGTAGCACACAAAATCATATCATACCACCGACCTAACGGGGTTATGAAACCTGGTTTAAACGACTCGGCTTGCCTTTGACAGGGACGGATTTACGACTGAAGCTGGCCAGAAGTGCCAAAATTAACAATTAAAAAAAAAAAAAATCGGATTGTCTTAAAATAAAACGAGCGTCCGGGACCTCGATGAGGCCTCGGCCTCGATTTCTGCATTTTGATCAACTTCGTTTTTTTCATTTTCAGCCCCTTATTAATGAAAAAACCGAAGTTGATCAAAATGCAGAAAAAACCCTTTCCTGTCATCGCCCCAATCATGCAGCAAAAACAGCGTCGTTGTCAAAAATTAAATCTCAGGACTAGTTTTTTCATTATAGTGGTACTTGAAGATAATTTACCTTAATAAGATATTCATAGTCGGTAGAAGCTTCAGTTATTTATTACAGGTTTGTTTCCTTCCCCGAAGTTGAACAAGAAGATTGACAGCCTGACGAGGACCCTTGCCAAGAAGGGCCGAAATATCGCTGATGAAAAATCATAGCTGACGTATCCGTTGTAAACATTGTTTGAATAACAGTAGTTTCAGCTGGTTACCACTCATTACTGAACTTTTACTTAACCTAATGATTTCAGTACTTCCGGAATAAGCACGTCGCTTGACGTGAAAACTTTCGTTTTGTTTGTTCAGAATAAATGTACTTTGTATCTACTTTACCCTGAATGGGCACTACTTTTTTCAACGGACAGCTCTATGGTTTAATTGGTAGTCCGTTTGGTAATTTCATTCGGGATCGTAAAAAGGCACTTTGATTGTCAGTGTTTAGACAAAATTTCGCCAATATTTGGAAGAAGGGTGTGTCATTTCCTTGACTGAGAACTTTTGGTGGTTTGAACCATTGAATTTAGTGGTTATGGCCAACTGACAGCTCTATTTAAATGTCAAATTTGCATGGAAAGTAGTTAAATTTCGCCAGAAAAAAAGGCAGATTCAACAAACTTCGCCTGTAGCACTTTCTATCCTGGATGGATACAGCCGTTACCGACGTTGATTTATTCTCGGAACACTTTTAAGTCCCTTTGGAAAAATTGGATAGACCCCCCCCCCCCCCAAAGGTAAAAGGCAAGTGGCGCCCATGCGTACCCCCGATAGTAGCCTACAGACGTGGAAGGACGTGGAAGGAACGAGAAGTTTTAAAATGAATTGTATATATTAATTATATTTTGTTTAAGTTGACAGTCATATGTTATCATGTTGTGAAACATATATTCAGGAATAAATACAATGATTGATTGATTAACTGAAGGGCGTAAAACCGCGTCTAATTTCTCTTTTATATTTTTACATACTATGCAACTTTTAACATTATAGCTTTTGAGAGAGACAAAATTACAGATTCGGTAAAAATCGGGCTTCGATTCGATAATTTCACCAGGTTCGCCCCCCCCCCCCCCCAATGAAGAAAGGCTCGGGACTCCCCTGATAGCATCCTCTTGACAGCAAGAACTGTCCTGGAATTGCTAGCTTCAACAAGCTTCAAGTTGGCTCATCTTTCTTAGAAAGATAATACTTCAGTTGTCTTACAAGAATCATCACTGAGTCCAGTAAAAAGACGAACTACCAGACGTTATGTTAACTTGCGGCTTGGAGCAAAATAAGGATTTCTCCTGTAGAATTCGCTCCATAGTTGACTGTATCGTCAGTATGTATGATAGGTTGTTAGTTTTTGTGGTGAAACTTTAAACGTAGATACTGGTATCAACAGCATCCCATTTCAGCTTCCACTCAATGTTGTCCCACTCCTCATCAACAGATTTTTTGAAAGATTCAACCGTTTCACAGTTTACTGTTTTTTCGGAGAGGGAATTCCAAAGGGGTATTGTTCTGGTAGACAAGAATCAATGTCTGATTCTTGCTGAATCATGTTTTTTTTTGGATTCTTCTACTGTGTCCACGTGTTTTGATGGATGGTTTTGGTGCAAAGATATTGGGAGACTGGCTGGTTTGGAGGATCTTATAGGTCTGGATGACATCTCCTCTTTTTTGTCTATAAGTTACGAGTTGGGAGATTCAACCTCTGCAGTCGCTCATTGTACAGGAGATTCTTCAAGCCTTGGATCATTTCTGAGGCTCGTATGAAAAACAATAATAAGGTGTGTAGGATGTAGAAGGGGTTTAGTTACGATAGTAGTAGCATGTGGCGTGCGAGCATGGTAATATTGGCGACTGGTTTGGGTGCGAATACACCGTTGTACACCGAGTCTTTTCGAAGGTGATACTCAGTTCGTAGGTCAATAACTAAAGCACATATATTTCGTCTTTACTTACATTGGAGTTAGGTCAATAGCACTTGTCACTAGGTCAACTGTGTCGGGACTGTGCCCAGCTCGAACTGAGCCTCGAATCGAACTGATTTCCGAACTGCGAACTTGGGCCTTTTAAACCGCCTTGGAAATGTCAACAGAGTGCCTTAACGAATAGGGTTGCTTTTCGAACGTCCTAGCAAATCTCTATACAGTATGAAAGGGTTGGTGACCAATGGAGTAAATTTGTCTAGGTTCTTGATGGGGAAAAGAATTCTTTGATTGGAGAAAAGGAAATAAACTCTTTCCGTCGGAGAAAAGCGTGGGCGTTAGAGCTAGTCGGAAATAGAGAGAGTTGAGGATAGAGCTTGTTGAATAAGCTTTGATCAAGATTATATTTTTATACTAGATGTATCCTTACACTCGCTTCTGCACCCATTCAAGGAGGAATTTATCCTTTTTGAAAGCAGGACTGGCAACAACCATACCAAACTCAACCCGTGGCCAGACCATGACTGTGTATAGCTTGGATGGATATGACAAAGTGAATACAGCTTGTGAAAGTCCTGCGGATGGTTCCAAGGGTCTGGTTTGCACTAGATGAAGAGTACTTTACATACAGATCAAATTTCATATTGCTAACATTGCTGTCAATAATGACGCCAAGGTCCCTCTCTGGTCCCTCTCATGAGTGACGAACTCCAGGTTGTATCTAAGTCTAAGACTCTGTCCATAACCCACTGAATACGCGTTTTCAGGATTTTGTCTGCCAATATCGAGTAAGGTACTTTAAATTTTTCAACATTGAATTCAACTAGCCAGGCGACAAGTAAATGCCACAGAAAAATACTGCTGCAAATTGTAAGGCTCAAGCTATTCGAGTTAACCTGGTAGCAACAAGCACAAATAAATCTACAAGAGATGCAAAAAGAAAAGTGGAAACCGAAGCTGATACAAAAACAATTTGGCCATGGTCAGCAGGTGTTTCGAAGAAAGATAACTTTGCTCAACAAAAAGAAAACAAAAATCTGTTACAGAGAATCTTTCAATCATAGCCCACACATTTGGTAAGTTTAGACACAAAAGAAGTGGCAGAAATTACATGCACTCATTTCACTTACAGGGGTGGTGCAAATAGCAAGGCAGTAGCAAGGTATCCTGTTTACTAAACTTGCTGCATTTTTAATAAGGTCAATAGTTCAGCAAATGATTGCTCTAGGGTCTAGTAACTGGTTTGGTTTCTTATCATCAACAATGCACGGAACAGAGAAAATAACGAGGATTTTTCACCTTTCCTTTGTTGAGGAAATCCACAAATCCAGACAAGGCCATTGCTTATTAACCTCGTGACGGGTTATTTTTGAATAAAGAGCAGTGTTGCCAGATGCTTGACACAAGATCGCGCAGCAAGAGAAGCAAGGCGCATTTTTGCTAAAAAAAAAAAATTTTACGAAATCGGATGGCCACCCTCCATGTTGTCGACCAGTCGGTAAAAATATTGAAAGCACTGCAATTCTTCTTGAAAATAGTAGATTTTCATGAAACGGTAGATTTTTTGATAATATAAAAACTATAAGACAATTCTGATTTTTTTATTTTTTGTAAGCAGGTGTAAGTTATGATTAATCAGATAATCAGCTTTTGTGAGAAAAAAAAAAGTAAGAATAACGAACAAAAAATCTCAAGACAATTCAAAGAATCATTCTTTCTCAAACGATTTAAAATCAAAATAGATTTTTTCTAAAAAAACACGTTCCAGATATGCATGAACTTGACAAGCCCAACTGCTTACAAGGGAATACACTCTCGGATCCAAATATCGTGCTCGCTGGCCAGGAGCGTCGCAGGTGCATTTTCGTTGGGGAGGGGGGTGCAGAGCCAAAATTTTTACCGAATATGTCAACAATTTTACCGAAGGACAATACGCCAACTATTAGGCTGCGCTTTGGCGAAGCTCACTTGAGGCATACTCTCGTCGTTCCCCGAGGACCCCACTTGAAGAGTCCCCGCGTTTTCGTTTGTCCCGGGGACTCACTCCCCGTATTTTCGCGAGTCCCACCGACGGGGAGTGCTCTGATTATCATCACCCTCATCAAAAGGACTCCCTTTCAGATTAGGAGGGGAATCAATTTTTGCTGGCGTTTGTGCAATATAAAATTAATTAAAAAAAAAAAAAAAATAAGTGGATCCAGACTAATTTCGTCAACTACATATTTATTTTTAGAACAAAATCCAATTTCGAAGCATTCCCCATGTTCTCGTTGTTTTCTGGACAAGGAGTCCGCGTGGAGTGACTCCCTCTATTCTCGCCGTTCCCTTCGATTCCCCGAGGAACGGCGAGAATACGCCTTTGGAGAATATATTGCCGGGCACGATTACAGTAACAGCTTCTATCTATTACACCCAAGATAATATTAAATCGAGCGCCGCAGGCGAAAATTTTCGAAATTCTTTTTTTCTATAGGCTAATATTTAACTGCTTCTCTTACATGTCCTATCATTTCTCATGGATCAAATACCAAGAATCTAAGAAGCCCCAGAAACTGGATGGTGTGACGTCCCGGCAGCAGCGGCTACTGTAGTCTAGTCAATACTGCGGCACTGCCCATGATCACGTAAACTGAGCGCCGCAAGCGAGATTTTTTTAAAAGTTAGCTTTTCCTGGGAAATGTATCTATCTCCATCCACATTTTAGCTTTTAATGTTTCTAAATCCCAATCCTAAAACTGGCTTAAAACCCCAGTCAAATGACGCGCCCTTCCGCAAAATAGAGATATTACGAAAAGCGCCGCAGGCGGAATTTCCGGAACATATATAATCAGATCTTCTTTTTGGGATCCAACTGTTCCTTCCAAATCGTAATCTGGTTTTCATTTTCTAAGACATGTGAAGAGCAAAATGCGCCCAATTTAGGGAAATACGCAAATTTGGTGCAATGACTTTAAAAATTCAAAGCGCAGCCGCCTCTAAAAAACGCCCAAATGGCGCAAATGCGCACCACCTGGCAACACTGATTCCTCACCAGTCTGTCACCGGGCCCGCCAGCGTTGCCGAAACACAGGAAAAGAGCAAGCTTCTTCGAGTGAAAGAGCTCCCAAAACTCCGTTTAAAGGCACAGAAAACTTGACTACGCAACTTTCGGCCATCAAACCGACCTGGGGGGCTTAGATAAAGATACAGGGACTTATTGTCGACAGGACCACCCTTCTTTGTTATCTCAAACCCCCTCCTTTGTGTTGCTAAAGCTAGCTGGCAGGCCCTTGCCCCTTATGCACTGTAAAAGTTCGCCTTTGGCCGTGTTTCGGCCATAGTATCGGGACAGTGGTCAAGAGATCGTGCGTTCGATTCCTACTCCCGACACACAAACCTTTTGCTTTTTTTCTACTAACTAAAAAAGTCGAATTCTCGGAAACTGCAATGGTCGTAACGAGAATTTTTCTTACTCTCAATATCGACTCAGGGTACATTCTTGATATGTCAGGTAGCTCCCCGAGTAAGTTTGAGTCAAGTTTTCTGTTCCTTTAAGTTAAAATCCGGTTCAAGCGGACATAATCTTGTTGAAAATTATTAAAAATTGTCGTATAAATATACAAAATCTGAGTATCCAATCATACATATACACCTCGTGGTCACTAGCCAACTAGTTGGCTACTGTAAAAAATTCTATAGGAGAAGCTGGCGTTGCCGGCTAGTTGGCTACGAGAAAAAATCGTATATGATTTTTGTGTGTATTTCTTAAAATTGCCAACTAGTTGGCTAGTGTCCACGAGGTGTATATGTATTTAGATTTTGTATATTTATACGACAATTTCTTATATTATTCAACTAGAGGTGTCCCAGTTCAAGCAGGGGGTAGCAGGGACAAAGTCTAGTATACGTATTACTGGATATTTAGAATTTGCATATTTGAATGAACGAATAAATGAAATTTATTTCCCATTTTTAAGACACAAGCCACAAATGGAGTATGAAAGAAAAGACAAGAAAAGAAAGAAAAAAAAATTTTGTATGACCATTTCTAATATTATCAAACTAGAGGTGTCACGGGCAAAAGAAACTAAAATTTCCGATATTATCCCCCGTGTGTAGTCCCCGAAACCGCGCCGAATCTAAATTAGGCGGCGGCGGAGAGAATTTGAGTCTACCGCGGTGCGCCACTGATTTATCAGCGTTTGCTCTAATTTTAGCATTTTGAGGGTTATTTCTCTAATTTTCCAACAGAATTTTGCAATTTTTCTACAAGAAATCGTCAGCGTCGTTCTGGTAGTTGCAGTCTTCGGTTGAAGTGCTATTAGCGATCGTAATGGTGATCCACCTGTCTCTCCACGTAAGCTAAGACGATGACACTTGACATGATCGAATGTCCAGCGAAACCATGTTTTCCTGGATTATATCCAGTCATTCGTGTGGCGATGAAGGAAACTTGTGGCTCGATTCACAGGAGCAGAGCGATATTTCGTTTGTAAGGCTGAATCGCATCCGACCACGGGGCCGAGCGGGAATTCCGGGAATTTCGGATCGTTACGATAGAATATAATGATTCCATATTTGGGAAATGCTAACAATTTGGGAACATTCGTTGCAAAGGAATATAGGGATTGGGATGAAACTAGGACGGTTCAAAGATTATCGGTGTCAGATGTGTGATTTTGAAGTCCGGACCGAATACGACCCTTTTTCTTGGAGCTGGAAGGGGCGTATTTTGATTCGGGAGAAACTTGGTGGTTGCTCTAGAAGCGACATAAATCCGAGTCACATCCGACTTGGGGGGGGGGGGCGGAAGCCCAGAGTTCGTCTAACATACCTAGCGTCAAAAGGTCAAGGAACCTAGATGTTATTTTGAGGTCGAGACCGGATCCGGTATCGTCGGGGGGAGTTGCGTGTCACCGAAATTTTTCCGGATGTTCTCCGATTAAAGGGTAAATTGTTCCGTAGTAAGTGCAGTAAATTCAACATTTGCGTGTCCGAATAGCATCCGACTACGATGGTGGGATGGACGGAGAGGCTCAGTAACATGCGCAGGAACAAGATGGATGAAGCTTGGATTGTGCAAAGCTAACGGGTCCAAGATCCGAAAGGGCTTCCGTTCAAGTGACCAGGTGGGTGATAGGAGCAAATTCACTAGGTATGATATTTATGTGTCCGAATTGCATGTGGACACGGTGGTGGTTGAGGGAGGTTCCGGAAATTTTCTGATGCGCATACGGACCAAAAGAAGAGAGTGAGACACATGGAAGGCACACACATGCTATGGACCCGGATGTGCCGTTTGAGGTCTGGAGCCTGGACCGGATGCGACCTGATACTATGTAGATGGAATACTACTCAAGTGACTTTACCGTGACAAATCAGCTGGTTTATTTGTCACAGAACAAGTCCCTCGTGTAAAATTCAATCTACTATCTAATCCCGTGACATGGGCATCTGGAGTGCTTATACAGATTTGTCTTCGGCGGGATCACTGTTCCTTTCTCCTGCTTCTTCATGGCCATTATAGTGGTTTGCGAACTTAAGTTCAAAAGCCCCTCTGTATTGGTAGAGCAGTAGCCTTGAAAGCTGAAGGTCCTTAATAGGTTCAAATCCCGGCTGTCTAGGACCCATGACCGTTTTCGCATTGCAGACAGGTTACACGCTCCAGGATTCCCCCTCCTTCTACCCACACACGCATGGTCGGATCTGGAAAAGAGGCTTCGTTGAGCATCAGTCAGGTCCTTTATAATCCTTCATAATCCTAGCTAATGTGAAAAAGCAAAGTTAGACATAAGGATAGACGAACCGATGGAGAGACATCATGGCCGCTACATGGCGCTTGAGTTGAAAGCTGCAAGTGCCATACAATTCTTGAATATGTAAGCTATACCTGGTACTATGAATAGAATTTGTTCAACTGAGGAATCTCCAGTAATCGAGGGCATTTCTGGGGATTTTGGAATTCTCCAGCAATCGAGATTTTGAAGGGAGTTTCCCAACGTTCAGTGAAACTACGCTATCGTCCAGAAGGAATGACAAGTTTCAACATCATAGCCTGTCCGAAAGTGTCTGAACTAGCGAAAGTTGGACATAGTGACGAACCGACAGGCAGCACGAAAGCTATCTGGAAATTTATTTACACGGTTTGGAGCCAACATACAGTTTTTGTTAGAAATTGTCATTCCTGCTCTGCCGCCACAACCGAAGACTTGTCTGTTAGTGCACTTGCTGATGAGCAAAAACAGAACAACAACATGGAGCCTAGGGAACATAAAGCTCGATGGATCGAGAATCTGATACATATCACCTAAAAGGATTCGGCGTCAGAATTTTACCGGCGGGCTGCCACCTCAACGGCGGCGCTCCGAAATATTTTCGGCGGCGGCCCGCTGAGTTATTTTGGGCGGAGCGCCGCCGACTTTCGGCGCAGCTTCGGTGACTATCTACAATAGCTTAAATGAAGTGATACCTTAGCCAAATTGCTTAAATTAAGTTATATAAGGTTTGAAGCCAAGCTGACCATTCCTCACGAAAGAAATAGAAAACCGTGATTTTCGGGGGTTTTATTGATCAGCTAATTATCCCTCTAGGATGATGTGCGAGGGATAAATATAAATTCGGATATTTCGGTTGCACTTCCGGCAAACCGTCCTCAGCGAAAAAAAAGGAACTAAATCATAAAATCCAACACAATACCAACAGAAAAGTGATGCGAAACAAACAAAACATACAACGATATGTAATATGAGTGAAACGACAAACAAATTCAAATAAAATAACGAATATTAAAATGTGCGTGTTAAAAGTCTATATGTACAAATCTGTGATTATTTTACAATTCTGAATCTGTGTCTATTTACAATTTACCAATTCCCTTGGAAAGCGCAGAAGGTTTCACCCAGCCATTATAAAATCCTTCGCTTTAACCTTCACTATACAAATAATTTGACAGAACTCTAATTAGATAATTAGCTGATCAATAAAAAACCCCCCAGAAAATCACGGTTTTCTATTTCTTTTAAATTAAGTTATATTCATTTCTACTGAGTATGGAATTCTCGTTGCTTACTTTGGGAGCGGGGATTCCAGGATGTCCGATATAATAGCCAGTCAGTCCATAATGGGTTTAAGCTTCATACAGGCTGTGTTCAAGTGAAGGCCAAGGTCTGCTAGCCACAGCTAGGCTTGGCATAGCAGAGCACTGTTTCGCCTAAGTTTGTGGTTAGGCGTGAGTTAATCTGTTCGAGAAGACTGATGATGACTCGACGAGTTACAGAGTTGCGTTTTCAGACACTTGTGTTTTCCCTAAGTTTAGCAGAAAGCGTTTTCAGTTGCCACAGTCAAACATTGTGTTACGGTGTTCATGTATAAAGGTGTTTTAAGCTTGTATGTTATTCGCAGGTTTAACACCGATTATCCAGAATACGCAACTCTCCCAAATAATAAGTTACGTTACGTGTTTATACGTTAGACTCGAAAACACGGTGGAATGAAAATGGGTATTTGCACATTGGTATTAAACTCCGTGTTAAACTCATTGTTGTCTGAAAACGCAACTCAGATGCTATTAGTAATGAACGGTTCATATAACTGGGAAGACCTTGATGTCTTTCAGGTTTCTTGATGTTTGGGATGTGGCATCAAAACAAGGTTCCTTAAACAGTATTTTCAGGGAATTAGTCTCATATTTTTTTGCCATCGGCACTCCTCCTTTTACGTGGAACACAAAAGATGACTGGTTCTACGAAATCACATGAACTTCCATCAGAATACTAATTAAAAATTGCAAAATTAATCACTACCATCTTCGAGATCACTACAGCAGCCTCCCACGGCAGTTTTCGGCGCCACAGTGGCAAATTAGCTGCTTGTCTACCACGCTGCCGACGTCGTAACTGTAGTCCCACATCAACTCCGACCCGGCAGCGATATAGGAATTGGCAAAAAACGCGACCCAGGGAAAACGCAGATCGTGCGTGTCCACAAAAACGTTTTGGACAAAAACATTCGGATTGCAGGAATGGTTCAAATAACGGCCGATGTTTCCAACGGTTTTCGCATCCATGGTAAATGGAGATTCTTCTTTCCCGAACAAGTCTCGCGTCGGTAGGCATTTTATTCGATACTGCGGTTTTTCCAGTTCCGGCGGGGCAGCTTTTCCTTTCTTTCCTTTTCTGCCACGTTTTTTCTTAGCAGGGGGGTGTATCGGCTCGTTCGATGGCTTTTTCCGATCTCGCCCGGACCGCCGCATATCCGTATTAGAGGAGGAATCGGAATCCTCAACTGGGTTCTTTGTCGGCTCCCTAAAAAGAGATTTATTTCAATGTCGCCCTTAGTGGAGTTGGACTACACGCCAATCTGGGATACTTTCCAGAAGACATCTCACTCCTAAGTGTCAGCTTTCGTTTTAAAAGCTGCGTTCGTTGTCCGGTGGCTGCTCTCCGATCTGATAACCCGTTTTCGGACTAACCAGTGTCTGGTTGTAAACCGTTTTCGGACTAACCAGAACCTGCTCGGCAGGGAGGTTCTGATTACATCACCGGTGAGCCCCAAAAAGCACAACACGAGAAGAACTCGATGAAAGATTTATAGCCTGCGTAGTTGTATGATAGTCGTACGAAAAAGTTGCATGTATTGATATGTAATATTAAAAAATACTATCATTTAATGTGCCTCAGACTGGGCCAATCTTAAGCAGTAGTACCCAGTAGTAGCATCAAGACAAATAATCAGGTAGAGCCTCTGTCTTTTGTAGCATGCAGCGACTGCGAATACGCCGACAAAACTGAGCGGACCTAGAGGTATTTACTGTAGCTTTTTACCAGTCTACTCTACTTCCGTCTTCGCCGTTGCTCATCGTACAGAAAGAAAATACATGAGGCGTACTCCGCGCTGATCTGCTCTTGAGCACGTCCAAAGAACCAATCAGCTTTGTCTTCTACTTTTCCTCAAGGTGGTTTCACAGCGATATCGCTAATTGTAGAGGTAACGAAACGTGATGTGGCGCGAAGCTAGTAACCTCCGCTCGTTCGCAGCGGAAATGGCATGAGGAAATACTCGACTCCGCATAGTCATAGTACAGAGATAGGGAGACGGAGGTTCTATCTGATTGTTTGTTCTTGGTAGCATCCAGTCTTGCTAATAGTGACATGCACTAGAATGCAGTAACACTGTAGCCTTTACATAGAAGCATGTACTAGCATCAGCTAGTACTGCATGCTACTTTTTCGTACAACTTCATACCACTATTTTGAGATGAATCTTCCATCGGGAACCGAAGACTAGTGAGGAAAAACAACAGACAGCCCGGCATGCAGCGAACGCAGCTAAAGGAATCCCTAGCCGGTCTTAGCTCTGGTGTTGCCGAACAGCCGAATTATTAATCCTGTAAACAAGGATAGATGGGTAAGGGAGTGAAGGGATGTCTGAGGGAAGACAGAGGAGCTGAGGAGAGTTGAAGTAGTAAAAAGTAGACAAGGGCGTTTCGAGGGGGGGGGGGGAAGGGGAGGGGGCAGAAGGTCTTTAGAAAAAACTACCGGTAAATTTTGATTTCTCTCTGGCGCTTGTGGGGGTCCAAGCTGTGTTAGAGGTTTGATAATCCTAGTCCCACAATAGGGTTAACATATCAGATCATGTGGGTAGGGAGTAATGTAATGTAATGTAATAAGGTAAATCCGGCAGGAGTAGCGGTATGGTCGTTCAGTTCACTACCTACAACGAATCGGCGTGGTACTAGTAGGTCTAACAAGGCTTGGTCCTACATACCTGAATCACCGCTCTGAGCGATCTTGCCAAAAAAGTAAACAAAACTCACTCTGGACGAGCTGTTAAGAGATGTCCGTTTCAGGCCGAGCAGGGTTTGGCGACGCCAAAAAGTCTAATTCAAACTATTTCAAGTTTTTTAAAAATCTTGCAAAATCTGTTCTTGCCGTATGCCAATTCTCCCGCACTACAGTCAGGTTCCTCGTCGTGTTTTTTCTTTTCTTATCTGGGCGGTGAGAACCAGGCCCAAGGTAGAGATTCTTGCCATTTCTTCAGAATTGTGCTAGCCAGCATATGTCTGCGAGGAGGAGATCGCCACTCGCCGGGCAACTACTGCAGAAACTACCGTTTTTCACAAGACCAAAGATGTCGATGGGATCCCAAAAAATGTAATATTTGATCCAGACAATTGGGTCTTGTCTTCGCCAGATCCAGTCTACGCCAGGCTAATAATCAGAGAAAACCAAGTTCAGATATACCTCTATAAGCCATGTCTATTTTGACGATACTGACCGAAACTTCCTGCTTTACTTCCGCCAAATTTGCAGTTTCGGCAGAATTCCGAGCGAACTACAGTCTAGCAAAAAAAAAAAGAAAATTGAGAAACGAATCCAGCGTATCTCCTTATCCTTAAAGGACACCTGAACAATGAAACCATACTTGAACAGACCATGGAGAACATGGCCACGGAGAGCATTCTTCTCCTGAGCGTGACGTTTTCAAAATAGGGATATTCGTTTCTGGAGGTTTGCACATGCAGACTCCAAGACAAAAAGCGCAATTCATTCAAATCTTGTACAGCGCTGGCCAGGTCGTATTGGAATTTTTTCTAGATATACGTTTGGGCTTAACTGGTTCAAAAATATTCCAGAAGAAGGGTTGATTGGAGACATTTGTTCATTTGTAAAATTGTTCGGTACTGAAATAAGGACAGATGTAAAATGGAGCAAAAATCATAGCTTGGAAACACTATTTCGTATTTGGATTGGGTTTTCTGCATGCAATGTTAACGGAAGTCATACAGATAGGGACGATACTTGGTACTTTTCATTCAGGTGTCCTTTAAAGAACATCTAATCAACTTTAACAAAACTTTGACTTTAACAAAAATCCGGATAAAAGCGGATTCCGGACTAATTATATACCCGGATAAAAAATGATTGTCACGTACAGACTCAGCGTCTCTTCTTACCACTAAATCTTTCATCTAATCAACTTCTGATACAACTTTTGCTTTTAACATGTGTTCCGGGATTGGATGGATTCCAGGCGAACTAGTTGTCCGGCGAGAAAATGGTATTGACCATCATGTTCCGCATGGCTTCTTATCGTGAAACCAAACACGTAATCAACTTCAAATGAAACTTTTATTTTTAACCAACTTTCCAGTTTTTGCCGGATTCCGGACTAACTACATTTCCGGCGACAAAACGGTTTTCACCATCATGCTCATCATGTCTTCTCACCTCTAAATCAAACATTTAATCAACTTCAAATGAAATTTTTACTTTTAACTAACTTTCCGGTTTTTGCCAGATTCCGGCGAGAAAATGGTTTTCACCATCGTGCTCAGCATGTCTTCTTACCCATATCGACTATCACATTAGCTTTTTAAAAATAATTTGTTTGTCCCTAATTTTAACACCCTCCCCAACCCCAAATGTAGGGCTACAGAGCCCATCTACGAATCTTGACCTTACCCTTGGCCCAAACAATCCTTACACCAAGTTTCATCAAAATATCTCATTCCCTTTGAGAGTTATCGTGCTTACAGACGGACTGACAGACGTACAACTTCTGCGATGTCATAGGTATCCCTCCACTTACGTTTTGGGATCCCAAAAACCTAACGGGCATGAGGATCAGGTTTTCCAGCGCCCGATTCTGTCCAATTTTTGTTCAGCGAAAATGAGCGTGGTTGAGATGATTCAAACGGAAAAGGGGAAACCTACGTCTCAGTTTGAAAAGTCTCAACTTTTCCCCATGGAACTGACCCCAATAGTTCTTGAAAGAACTCCAAATTCATCACGTTCTCTGCAAGATTTTACTCAGCTCCTGCCGGGAAATTCAAAAGATGATTCAATTGATGGCGGTGCTGGAAGTCACCGCGTTTCCAGTAGCCGGATGCAATAGTCTAGGAGATATTTTCGCGTGGGTGACTGTAGAGCTGACTGGGTGATCCCGTCCACGCGAAAATGAGAAAATCGATCGGACATTGAACGGCATAGGAAGATGGGTTCCGCCCACGCGACAACGCCCATTCAGCTAGCCGCTAGATGGGAGCATATGAGTGGGAAGGTCACACAAAATCCCCGTTCAGCTCAACGCTGCCCTCGGAGCGGTGTTGAACGGGAGGGGTACGTCGAACTGGATGGCCCGTTCACCTGTTCATCCGTTCACGCGAAAATGACAAAAAGATCGACGGCATCCACGCAAAAATGTCCGTCCAGCTCGATGGGAGGTCGACAGGACCAGAGCTGTCGACGCGACAACATTCCCCTAGTTGTCCGTCCGCAACATAACTAGTCCAGAGCTTCGTTTTTGGTGCAATAGTGCTGCCGCTTCGCTGCCGCAGCACTTCTTTGCTTCTGCGCAAGATGCGTTCTTGGTTTACTGCCCGCGCGATTTCTTCTTAGTTGATGCAGCACCTTGGAGGGAAGCACGGACTTGGTCGGTAAGCAAGTCCGCGATTCTCGAGAAGCGCTGCCGTATTCCTCGGAAGCACTGCAGTGCAAAAACGAATGCAGAAAGCATCAGCCCGGAAGCGGCCGAGAAGCGGAGCTGCAGCGTGCAACAAAACGAGGCTCAGGGCAGCTAAATCGCATGTTCTCTGCAAGACGAGCGTGTGTGAGCCCATTTAAAAGGGGAAAAGTGTGAAACCTACGTCTCAGCTGGTTCCGTCACCGAAAGGTCTTCGTCACTAATCTCCACGTCAGACTCATAGCCCTCCTTCACTTTTTCAGCAACTTCTATGAAATCCAGATCTGCAAAATATTCATCTCCTGCCGCCAGACCCTCCACATTAGCTTCCTGGTCCGTCAGCAACTGGCCGGCGTAAATACAAATGAACGAGCCGGATGGGAGGTCGTCTAGCGTCCGGATGCCCCAGCCCCGCTTCTCGGTCTTGAAGAGCTGAAACAAAATAATTTTGGTTAGATCGTGTCTTATCGCATGAACGATAGCTATAGTCATAGAATCATGAGTAAAATATATACCCTAAATCTCGCCGTTCACTGAGGGCTCCTCGGGGAATCGAAGGGAACGGCGAGAATAGAGGGAGTCACTCCACGCGGACTCCGCGTACGGAAAACAATGAGAACCCAGGGAATGCTTCCAAAACGGGTTTTGTTGACGAAATTAGTCTGGAACCGTTTTATTTTTGGTTTTGTTTATTCTGATTGTTTTTAATTAGTTTTACATTGCACCAACAACAACACAAATTGATTCCCCTGACAGGGACAGGGATTCCTTTTTGATGATGGTGATGATGATAATCGGAGCATTCCCCGTCCGTGAGTCTCGCGAGAATACGGGGAGCGAGTCCCCGGGAAAAACAAAAACGCGGGGACTCCTCAAGTGGAGTCCTCGAGGAACGGCAAGAATACGCCTTAAGAGACAGTGGAAAGAACTCTGGGAAAAAAATGTCCGTCAATCAGTTGAAAATCATGTGTACTACTCTGGTCCAATCGAGCAGAGCTAAATAACACTAGTGACTAAAGCCAAGACTTGAAAAAAGCGACACACACTTGAATAACAGCGAAACTAGCACCCACTGTCGATAGTGAACGTCCCTACTGAAACGCGAAGCGGTCGCGGCACCAGCGCTGGCTCCAATAACTTCATATCCTGAGCAAAGCAAAACACATATTCAACCTTCCCAGTTTCCTCGATGTGTGCAGACCGCATCATAGCTTTACTAGAAATTTCTAAACCCGCAAGTTTGTCTCGCTTTAAATGTCGCAGGCGTAGTGGCGTCCTATGAGTATGGTCCGTTTGCAAAACAAGGAAAGCATAGGTCTTGACGCTACTCCCTAGTGTTATTTTGCTCTGCAACCGAGTGAGCTTGCAATACAACGCAAACGGCCATCGCGAAAGTAAATAGAATCTTCAATAAAATATCCAGTTCAAGCATTCAAGGGGGAAACAGGGGGGAAAACTAAAATTGATGAGATGCAAAGAGAATGTGTAAAGTAAAGAGAGAGACTGGGAGAGATAAGACAAGAGCTGGAATCTAAATAAGAATGGCGATGGACCCTTGGAAATCACGATATTGTATCGTTTGGTAATTTTTTTTTCTTTCTGTAATCATCATAATCAAAACCCTTGAGGCAAAACTGGTCATGGGCTCAAGGGGGTCATGAAAATGTAGGTTTTGCTTAAAGTATTCTTTGTACTTTGCGGTTTAGGGGAGTACTTTAAGGGATGTTCGGATCTGGGAAGTGACAATTTCTAAGCCAATCTTGTCAAGTCTCTGATGTTCAAGCAAAGTTTCATCGTCCTAGCACATCTTGAAGTAGCCTACCTTAGACTGCGATCACCGGAATTCCACTCCCCAAGAGTGACCGAATCCGGTCCGGTTCTATCACTGATGTATCTAAGGCTAACGCTTGTTCTTCCCACGAAGTCTGGGCTAACGCTTGTTCTTCCCACGAAGTCTTATCCCAATCGTTATATTCCAAGCATGTCACAAAATTGCCGCTTCCTCCCCCCCCCCCACATTGATCGGATACTGTCCGCATTTGAAATTGGACATCTGAAACACGAGGTCTTTCCAAATATCAAGTTTCACTAAGATCCGATTCCCCGTTCAAAAGCTATAAATACGTCAATATTCCGGATTCCCCCTCCTCCACTGTCCCCACGGTAGCCGGATCGCGAAAGTGACTATTTCCAAGTTAGTTTGGTCGGGTCCCTAATATGCCTGCCAAGTTTCATCGTCCTTGCACGTGTGTGATCATCTTAAACCAGGTTCACCGGAATTCCGAAAACCCGACCCCCCCCCCCCCCCACAGTGCTCGGATCCCGTCCGGTGTTGTCAACTATGTAGCGAGGGCTTGTTCTTGTTCTTCCCACCAAGTTTCATCCCAATCCGTCCACTCTGAATGTGTCACACGATTTCCGGTTCCCCCCTCCAGCTCCCCCCAAAGTCATCAGATCCATTCCGGGCTTGAAGTGTGACATCTGAGACAAGGAGTCTTTCCAAATATCAAGTTTCACTAAGATCCGATTCCCCGTTCAAAAGCTACAAATACGTCAATATTCCGGATTCCCCCTTCCTCCACTCCCCCAAGGTGGTTGGATCGGGGAAGTGACTGTTTCCAAGTTAGTTTGGTCGGGTCCCTCATATGCCTGCCAAGTTTCATCGTCCTAGCACATGTGTAAGCATCTTAAGTCGGGATCACCGGAATTTCGAAACCCCTTCCTCCAACTCCCCCCACATTGCTCGGACCCGATCCGGTCTTGTCAACTATGTATCTTAGGCTTGTGCTTGTTCTTCCCACCAAGTTTCATCCCGATCTATCCCCTCTGAATATGACACGATTTCTGTCCCCCCCCCCTCCAACTCACTCCAAAGTCACCGGATCCATTCCGGACTTAAAGTGTGACATCTGAGACAAGAGGTCTTTCCAAATAGCAAGTTTCACTAAGATTCGATTCCCTGTTCAAAAGTTAAAAATACGTCAATATTCCGGATTCCCCCTCGCTCCACTCTCCCTATGGTGGTTGAATCGGGGAAGTGACTATTTCTAAGTTAGTTTGTGTAGGGTCCCTAATATGCCTGCCAAGCGGAGCTGCAAGTGCCATAAAAAAAGGGAGAAAATGACCGAAATTGTAGAAAGTGATTGTAAAGAAATTGCCAAATAAGGGGAAGTGTAATAGTAGCCTACACTAAGAGACCAAAGGGAGCCACGGTACTGACGCGTTGGACAGACCTTAAAAATGACCGTTCCGGAACTACCCGATTAGAAAAATAAGCAAATCTCAAAACGTATTGACATCGTCACTCCATCATCTCCAACTATCTGTGAGTCATTCTTTATTTTTATATTATAGGCTTCCATTTTTTCTTTCATTAGAAACACACGTATGGTGTACGATGCCTGGAAAATCCCAGTATAAGAACTGAACGCTCTGATGCCCGCTGGGCTTTGTTAGAGTGTAAGAATTCAGATCGAGAGGTTCTTGGTTCGCCTCTCGATGTCACCAGCTCTTTTACTCTGTATGCAATTTGCCAGGAATACTGCTAAAACGAGGAATCTGGACAAAGCAAAAGACTACACAATTGTCTGGATCAACAAGTCCAGTAAATATTCACTTTTTAGGATTCCATAGAAACCTTTAGTCTTGTTCCTACAAGCCGTTGCTGGATTCAACGGTGACTGCTCAATATTGAGCGTGTTCCATCCTACTTGCCGTAGTTACTAAGCATGACGTCACGAATTCTGCCTTTTCGCCGTCAAGGCTGGAACGGTTTTTACGGCACTTGCCTTTCGGCCAAGTGCCATATAGCGATCGCAATTTCTGTCCGTCCATCGGTCTGTCGGTCGGTCTGTACGTCCAGGTTTTGCTAGTTCGGGCACTTCCACATAAGCTAGGACGATGAGACTGGGCAGGCATATCAGGGGCCCCAAATTATTAAGTTAGAGATAGTCGCTTCCCCAATCTGAGCATCGCGGGGGAGTGGAGGGGGGGGGGATCCAGAATATTGAGGTATTTATAACTCTTGAACGCGTGATCGGATCTTAATGAAACTTGGTATTTGGAAAGACCCCGGGTCTCAGACGGTCCATGTAAAATCAGGACCGGATCCGGTGAATTCGAGGGGAGTTGGAGAGGGGAACCGGAAATCTTGGGAAACGCTTAGAGTGGAGGGATCAGGATGAAACTTGGTGTGAAGAGCAAACACAAGTCCTAGATACGTCATTGACATAACCGGACCGTATTCAGGCACTACGGGGGGAGTTTGGGGGGGGGGGGTCGGATTTCTTATTATCCGCGAGTTCGGTACTTCCTGATGTACTAGGACGATGCAAGTGGGCTGGCATATCAGGGACTTGAACAAACCGACTTGACGATAGTCGTTTACATTATCCGATCATCGTGGGAGGAGTGGAGGGAGGGGGAATCCCGAATCTTGAGGTATTTATAACTCTGGGACGGGTGATCGGATCTTAATGAAACCTGGTATTTGGAAAGACCTCGTGTCTCAGACGATCCATATAAAGTCCGGACCGGATCTGGTGACTTCGGGGGGAGCTGGAAAGGGGAACCGGAAATCTTGAGAAATGCTTAGAGTGGAGGGATCAGGACGAAACTTGGTGGGAACAGCAAGCACAAGTCCTAGATACACCATTGACATAACTGGACCGAATTCAGGCACTATGGGGGAGTTGGGGGGGGGGGGGAGGTCCAGATTTCTGATTATCTGTGAATTCGGTACTTCCTGACGTACTAGGACGATGCAATTGGGCTTATATTATATCAGGGACTCGAACAAACCGACTTGACTATAGTCGTTTACATGATCCGATCATCGTAGGGCGATCGGATTCGAATGAAACTTGTGAAGTGGAAAGACGTGTCGTCTCAGATGTGTCATGGCTAGCCCGGCCCGCATCCGATACTTGTGGGGGGGGGGCGGTTGAAGGGGGACACCGGAATATTCGTGAAACGCCTAGCACCGAGGGATAGGGATGGAATTTGGTGGGAAGAACAAGCATAAGCCGTAAATAGATTCTTGACAGAATCATATCGGGGCTCTTTAGGGGGAGTCGGAAGGGTTTCCGGAATTCCGGTGATCGCAAGCTACGGTACTTCTAGATGTGATAAGGACGACAAAACTAGGCAGGCATATTACCGACCCGACCAAATAGACTTAAAGACCTGAGACAATACCCAAGGAAAATTTATGTCTGGCCATTTTGGGGGGAGTTAAGGGAAGGGGAGTCTGGAAATTACTGGCTTGCGCAGTTTGCGAACGGGTGGTCCGATTTGAGTGAAACTTTATGGGTGATAAGAACTAATGGGATCCGGCAACGGTATATGAGGAGGATCAGGCGGAAACCGGGAATTTGCAGATTTGTTCCGATCTGAGTCACGCTTGAAGGACGAGATGAGAAGATGTTAGAGATGCGTGTGTATGTCCTAGTCGTGTTCGACCACAGTGGGAGATGATGGAGGAGGGGGGGGGGGGGTGCTGCTCTAGATTATCCGAGGCAATGTCGGAAATGCTCAGGCTCGCGTGAAATTAATACCTTATTTCTAGGTCCAATCCTAGGAGGGTGGAAGGGGGATTTTCGGACATTCTCATCTACTTACTTGTACCACCTACTCCTAACAAGTTCCATATGAGCTTGTAGCTCTTGTTCTATTTTCTTTCCAGAGATTCGTAGTTTACTGCGCAAATAGTTACTATAGTTAATATAGAAACTATAGTAACTATAAAACAGCGTGATTACGATGTGGTCTATCTACAGGAGCATCTACTGACTGCTATTAGCTCTAACTTTCTGTGCCGTAGTCCTGCTCACGTGACATTCCTTGTTAATGCCAAATCCACTTTTGGCCGGCCCTCCGGTGGCCTTGCCTGTATAGTAAAGCGTAGTGCAAACTCACCACTGGGTTCACGCTCAATCAGCCCTGTGCTTTTCCATTCTGACGATAATTTTTGGCGGTGCGTATTGCAGATATTGTGATCGTCAATGCATATCTACCATGTGATAACCGAACAACTCTGTCCCTAAATAAGTACGCAAAGGTCTGCAACAACCTGAAGTTTCTCATGGAAAGGACATCAAATGCTGGTCTTAATTTTGTTTTAGTTGGAGACATAAACTGTGATATCAAAAGACCATCTAGTCGCAGTGAACTATTTCTTGATTGCCTTCCGGATTATCAAATCTTGCGAAAAAGCCTTTCTTACACTTATGTTCACCACACGGGATCCATGTCCGACTTGGATCACGTGATTAGTTCACCACGCGTACCTTGCTCTGATGTTCATGTTGACCGTGATGCAAGTGATCTTGATCATCTTCCCTTGTCATTTAAAGCTAGTTTCAATAGTGATAACCTACCATGTGATACCCCTAAGAGGAAGTGGTATGTAAAGAGCAATTGGAGTAAGGCAAACCTGCCCTTATTCGTGTTTACCCTCACTTCACTCCTGGCAAACGTACGTGTTCCTTTTCACCTGTTGCAATTAAATGTACTTGGGAATTCCAAACATGATCTTAATCTTTATTATAGTCAGCTTGTTTCATGTTTGAAACAGGCTGAATCTACTTCTGTTCCCCAAGAACGTGTTCGAATTAATACTCGTAAATACGTGTGGTCGCTCGATCCTGAGTTAAAAAAAGTGAAAAATAAAGCTAAACTGTGGTTACATATGTGGATCGATTGCGGCCGCCCGGGTTCCGGGTTGGTTTTTGACCTGAAACAAAAAACCAAGCGTGACTATAAAAAACGTCTTCGTTCCGTACGTTATAATGGTCTGGATTTCCCCTCTTCTAAAAAGACTGGAATAGTTTGGTGAATTCGACTAAGTTCAATAATAATGATGTAACCGCTAATGCTATAGCTCCATCTGAATGGCATTCTCACTATAAGAATATTTTTTCTGTAATTCATTTCCAGGTGCATGCACATTACCAGAAACTTCTTAATCGAGTTCTGCCAACACGGCTAGTCCAGTCACGCATTGTACCGGTTAATGTCAGTGCGATATCTAGTTCTCTGAAAAAACTCAAGTCTTGTTCCGTTGATATTGACGGTATTGCATCGCACCACCTACAGTCCGATTGTACAGCTCTTCACCAGCATTTACAATTGCTTTTTCAAATGTGTATATGTAATTCTTTGGTACCCGACAGCTTCCTTTGTGGCACAGTCACTTCAGTCTTAAAACGAGGTAAATCGCCTTTTGATACTGCTTCGTACCGTCCCATAACTGTCGCTTGTAATCTCAGTAAAGTGTTTGAGTACGTTCTTTTGCCATATCTGACTACAAATATTAATTTCGGGGAAAATAAATTCGGTTTCCAACCAGGAATTAGTTGCCAACACGCTCATCGTGCTCTTGCTACTATCCTCAAAAATGCTTCTAAAAAGGGGCATAAACTATATATTTGTGCGCTTGACCTGTCTAAGGCTTTTGATTCTGTTGTTCATAGTCAAGCCTTTTTTGCTCTGCATTCAAAGGGAGTTAATCTGTCTGTTATATCCGTACTTCGGTTTTGGTACACAAATTCGTATCTGAAAATTAAATGCTCTGGGTCACCCCCTACTGTTCCAGTACGTCGGGGCGTCCGGCAGGGGGGTGTACTCTCTCCGAGTATTTTCAAACTTTGTATTTCCCATATCCTGTAAAATATAACCTCAACCTGTTTCATGGGTTTTTCTGATATTTCTTATATAGCATATGCTGACGATTTGTTGCTAATTTCAAGATCTAAACTCACTCTTTCTCGGATGGTTTCAAAAGTTTCATTGTCTTTCTCTCAAATCGGTCTGTCTCTAAACGTTGATAAATGTGAATTTATCCCTTTTAATTCGTCCTCTTCTAACAATAAACTCCTAAAGTGTTTTGATTTTTCTATCCCTTGTGTATCAAAAATCCGTTGGCTCGGTATTTCTATTACAGACAAAATGTCAAACTTCCGACAGCAAGCAGTTCTTGATACTAAAAACAAAATTCAGTCTGGATATGCCAAAATCGTTGCCAACCGCGGAAAATATAACCGCAGAGCTCTTGCTAAGCTCTACGCCACTTACTGCGACCACTCGGTCCTTTACCTTTCGGGACTCTACCCGCTGAAGAAAAAGGATGTAGCAGCTATTCGAATAGCATACTTCCGCTACTGTAAATTCCTCCTCTACTTGCCAATTTGGTATAAAAATCGAAAAATGGTAACTAAATTTTCAGTAACTAATATAACTGTTAAACTTGACGAGCTGCATAGGAATCTGTCGGTCGCCGCATTTTCTCCACATCACGGTCTTGTCCGTTTGTTTGAAGTGGAATCTGTTTCGATGTGTAAAGTTGTATCATAATTTTAAGTTGTGTTTCTTTCTTTTCTTTATGTACTCCACTATTTCTATTTTATAGAAGTGGGTAAATAAAAGTATTCATTCATTCATTCATTTCGAGAAGGTTGGAACGGTCAGCGTTGTAACTTTGTACGAGGTTGGAACGAAACTAGTAAGTAATATTTTCTATCGTTAGAAGGGTAGAACACTCATTTAGTTTATTCTCTACTTTTTCTTTCATTACTCCGTTCTTGTTCACTTTGAATATAACGGGTTACAAAGAATATACTTACATACATACATACACGATTTTTATACAACTTTAATTGGTTTCACATGAACACATCACTAACAGAGCCAACCAGCGCACGACCTTCTCCACTGCTTCCTGGTCGAAGATTGAAAATTAGTGTCTTTATGTGTTTTTATTTATATTCTTTCATTTACTCCGCTTTTTCGAAACGGTGGGTTAGAAATAAATTAACTAATAAATTAATTAATTAATTAACCTGGTCAGGAGGCAGGTTCTAGTGAGAACTAACCTTGACATAGTGAGACCAAAAAATACCTTACTGAAGAAGCATCAGAAACTACTGAGTAATGTTCAAGTAAGAGTACTATTCCTGTTCAAATCTGCTCACCCTCCACCAACAATCTCCCCCCAGCCCTTTTATCACACATGAGAAGCGAGACATTGGCTTACGTCACCAGTCTGGTCCGGTAATATCCTCTTAAGACTGACAATGCTGTTACACAGGTGGAATAATGAAGAATAAAACAGTGAAATAAAGAACGAAAATGAAATAAATGAATAAATTAGCCAGTTTTTCAATCCAGAATCCATTTTGTAAAATCCCTATAGGCTACGTAAAATTGTGTGCCAATATGCTTTAAGTTTAGCCTACTTAAAGTATGTACAAATGTTTAACGACTATGTTCTGAGTTTAAGTGTTTTATTCGTGCCTTTTACTTTTTTTGTTTATGTTACTCCGCTCTACCCAAGGACTGGTCAGGAATACACAATGAGTGAGTCAAACCAGAAACTACTAGGAGTGCAACGAACGCGCTTAGAGCGTGTTCCACCCTTCCAAAAAAAGTTACGATTAGTTACTATTTCCGTTCCATCCTCTCGAAAAGTTACTACGCTGACCGTTCCAACCTTGTCGGAATAGTAACTAATAGTTACTATTTGCTTACCATGGTCGGAAGCGTAGTAAGCGTAGTTACTACGCATCTCTGTAACGTGATTGATCGGATTCGCCCCTGGCGTGAGATCCTGCTGGAAAATAGAAAAATAGCTCCGGCTTTGACGGCAAAAAGCCAGAATTCGTGACATCATGCGTAGTAACTACGGTAAGTAGGGTGTAACATGCTCTTAATCTGATTTAACTAAACAGAAGCCTGGTTTTTGTTGCAATACTGCTGCCGCATCGCTGCTACAGCACTTGTTTGCTTCTGCACAAGACACGTTTTTTGATTCACTGCCTGCACGATTTCTTCTTGGTTGAAGCAGCACCTTGCAGGGAAGCACGGACTTGGTCGGTAAGCAAGTCCGCAATTCTCGAGAAGCACTGCCGTCTTCCTCGGAAGCACTGCTGTGCAAAAACTAATGTAGAAAGTATCAGCCGGAAAGCAACGAAGAAGTGGACTTGCAGCGTGCAACAATACGAGGCCAGGGATAACTCTAAAAAGCTTCGCAAAACATCACTATGATTACTTTTTCCTAGCCTCTACCTTACCTGTAGTCTGACTCGAAGTGGGAACTGAACCACTCGATTCTGGCATGTCTTTTTACAGGGACATCTAGGGTTACATTCATAAACTCCAGTGACGATCTGCTCAGATAGCCGCCGATACTGATACCCGGCATTGGAGATATGAATCCGCTCAGACACTGATACACCCTAGAACAAATATTGGAATGAAAAGAAGATCAAGGTAAGGAACCTGCTGACATGTTGGAGTTTAAGAGGGTGTTCCACCCTACTTAACTTAGTTACTACGCATGACGTGACGGATTCTGACTTCTTGGCGATAAGGCTGGAACGCATTTTTCTACTTTTAGCAAAATGTCGTGCCACGCGCTAATCCGACCAATCACCTCACAGATATTCGTAGTAACCACGCTAACTACGCTCTCGGGCGTGGTAAGCATATAGTTGCTATTAATTACTATTTCGAGAAGGTTGGAACGGTCAACGTAGTAAGTTTTCACGAGGTTGGAAGGAAAATAGTAACTAATAGTTACTATTGTTAAAAGAGTGGAACACGCTCATAATCTAATCTCCAAAAAGTAAGAAGAGCTGCAGGCCAACTATTTATAATTACATAAAACGAATCCTCAAATAATATTAATATGCGACTGCACTGTTCTTGGTCGAAAACCATACTATCTGCTACTCGGCTGTTAAGTACGCGTCGGATAATAGTACTATTGTTAGAAGGGTGGAACACGACCGTATTCCGATCTCCAAAAAGTAAGAAGAGCTTATCTTACCTTTACAGTGAGCTGCTGGCATTCGCATTTATCTCGGTTCTGACAATCGTCCTTACAAGAGCAACAGGACAAAAAATTCGGATCCAGATTCAGTTTCACCCCCTTGCTCGGAATCCGGATTGTTGAGTAAGCAACATAATCCGGTGCAGTCCGGTCGATCGAATTAACGGCTAATACAGGCATTGGTTCCTTGCCGTAGGAGATATCAGCATGTTCCCAAAGAACCTTAGCCGGCACAAACTCGACGTTAGTTCTCACAGCGACGTCGAAAGAAAACATGTCGATTGGCATCTGGGAGTGGGAGACGCGGAGGTAACGCAGAACGTCTTCTGGGCCACGAAGATGGCGTCCGCAGGGGGCACGATAAATGATGACGTCACCTGCAAGCACAACACTGTCAAATATGTAATATTATCTACATACATTCAGTGTTTAAAATGGGGCTGAACTAATGAGCTCGAATCCCTGCCGACCCCCCGTGATCGACATATATTAGTTGCATTTTCGCAGATACCATGGTATCTTTTACCACGCTAACTGGATCTGTAATTAGTCGTTTTTGCAGTTACCGTGGTATCTGATACTAGCTTGCTCTGTACAAATGACAGTTGCCGAAATTGCGCTTTTCGAAGACATTAAAAAAAATTTTTATATATCATAAAAACTGATAAATCACTAAGTTCTAAACTTCTTTCTCACCAATTTTACAAAATCCTATTCTCTATTATTCGTAATGATGAAAGTCAGATGACTTATTCAGATACCACGACAGTTACCACGGTCGGACCGTGGTATCAGATACCACGGTAACTGCGAAAACGACTTTAGACCGTGGTATCAGATACCATGATATCTGCAAAAACACAACTATTGTTCTGAAAATTAAAGAACCTGAACCTGAAAAATGTAAAATGATTATCCCCACGTATTGGAAACTGAATTAGTATAGCAAGAAGAACATAAAATACTACATAGTAAACCTCCCGCTCCTCCTTCTGATAATGCATCCTTATAGTCCGACCACGAAACAACCCGAATGAGCGCTATGACAATATCCAAAACTTCAGCATTCTCAAGCCTCTGCTCTGTTGGATGAACTAGCTGTGTGGAGCCAAGCAATCCAGGTGGTGTGAAAGCTATCGGTATAACTCGATGGACAATTTTCAAGAATTAGTCGTATGGAGTAGCACGAAAAAGTATCATGCAGTAGTAACTGTTGCCACTGCATGCTACTACTGGCATAACTGTATGATATTACAGCAAGATTGGATGCTACTGGATACTACCCCTTAAGATTAACCCAGTCGGAGGCATGTTAGAACAAAGTATTTCAGACTACTACAAATCTATAAATGCATCTGCTTCGTAACTACACAGTAAAAGAATTTTTCATCGGGAAGTACTACGTGCCCAACATTTACAGAAACGATCGTACTCCAGACTCGGTAATGGGGGTGAACTGAAGTTTCTAACATTTTGTGTTATTTACAGTTTTCATCACTACGATTTGAGAGATATACTAGCTAGGCATGAATGAATGAATGATTTATTTGCATATTAGGCCTAAAGCTATAAGGCCATCATGCAACAAAAGTGACGCTAGCACACTACTACAGAGTTATTAATCACTTTTGAAGGCATTCTTGAGGAATTTCTTATTTCTTTAAAAATCTTGCTCTCCATAATATTTAAAATCCCCTAACATCGCAAAATCAAATCCCTTAGTCCCTGCAACTCTCTGCATTCGCATAAAAGTTGGCATACATCCTTAATGAGCTTCTGGGCTCGGAGTTTCATTTATGACGGGTAAGGCAAGGTACAATTTTCATTAAAATTTTACCTTACCTTTCACAAATGAAATCCTCGCTTATAGCCTGAAGGCCAACCTCTCGATGACAAATTTGTAGCCTGCGTAGTTGTATGATAGTTGTACGAAAAAGTTGCATGTATTGATATATAATAGTAAAGAATACTATCCTTTAATATACCTCAGACTGGGCCAATCTTAAGCAGTAGTATCCAATAGCATCCAGTCTTGCTTGGAGTAACACGGTAGCCTTGACATAGAAGCATGTAGTAGCACCAGTTGGTACTGCATGCTACATTTCGTACAGCTTCATACTACCATTTTGAGACAAATTTTTCATCGGGTCACTGGAAGTGAAAAATGTCAGATGTCATGACAAACAGACAGCTGGCATCACTAATTCACAATTCTGCTTCGTCTGGGGACACCCCTCCAACGTTGGAGCACTATCGCCTGGGAGTCTGACTCTAAATTCTAAATTCGTTTCATTCCATATTATCTTTTTACAAAAATAGTGGTCGATCGTCATACATGGTCGACCTAGTCATAAATACTCAAAAATTAGTCCACAAATTACGGTTTTAAAACATAATACGATAAAAAACATAACTACAAACATGCCAGTTTAAACTAAAAATTCCGAACCGTTAAAATACTTTACAAAATACGAACAAAGGACTTGAGATACCGCTCCTTAGATTTTACATGCGGTTTCGTCGGTTGGATCTTTGGCGAGTCCGCGGTATGAGTTGCCATATTTAACTAGCATATTTGTAGTCACACTGGGCAAGCTGAGGTGTATCTATAAGAGATAGTGTAGCTATAAGAGCACACTAATCCCTCGAATTTTTGCACAATGCCCACAACTCCCACTCATCTGCTAAAGGCAGCGGAACTATTCATTCCAGTCAATTTGATAGGTAATCTAAGTTGTATCGTAATTCCACAGAAGCGTGATGCTACAGCCATTTGATCTATTTTACCCCAGAAAACTAAAAACTGTAGTTTATTCCTCTCGTGAATATTTATTCGAATATTATATAGAGAGCCAAGCGCGTATACATTTATAAAACGACCTACGGACAATCAAATCCTGTGTTGGGTCTTCAATCACACGACGTCACTATGTACGTCACGACGGTATGGAATTCCGATACAACTTAGTCGACACCAATTTGATGGGGAGCTGTGCTCTTTTAGCTGGCTACTATACTACTCTGACCCTAAGTCATCACTATACTTTTATCCTGGCTCCTGGCCGAAGATGAAATTTGTGGTATTTTATGTGTTTTGTATTTGTTTTCATTTCTTTCTTTCATTTATTTATAAAAATTTTGTTTACTAACTTACGTATTACCTCTTTTTTCAACAGCCGATAGCTTGAATGCTTTCTACAACGTCATACCGCCTCTAGAACCCCCCAACAGAGCACACCAGTTACTTCTTCTGCAACTTTTCCACACATGAGACGCGGGACATTGGCTTACGCCACTAGTTTGGTCAGGTAGTATCTTCTTAAAGACCCCACTCCTAAATATTGAGCTACAGAGCCCATCTACGAACTCGACCTCTCCCTTGACCTGAAGAGTCCTCATACCAAGTTTCATCAGAATATCTCATTCCCTTCGAGAGTTATTGTGCTGACAGACGGGCAAACCCCCACTTACGTTTTCGGATCCCAAAAAGAACTTGAAACATTTCAACTAAACAGATTCGCCGGCGTAATTATACCGGCGGCGCGCCGAGATATTTTCGTCGGCGGCCCGCTGAGTTATTTTGGGTGGCGCGCCGCCGACTTCCGGTGCGGCTTCGGGGATACTTAAAGCACAGCTCTTACTAGAAAAGATCTTTTCCATATAACATGGATAAGAAAAAACGTTTTCGAAAACACCGTTACTTTCAACCTGAAACTAGTGATTCTGTTGTTAGCGCTTGTCGACTATAACCAGCATTCCTGCTCTACGACGCGGCGGCTGGGCGCAAAACATTTGAAAACTGAACGTGCCTTGGTTAAAAAGTGGGAAAACTAAGCAACTAAAAGAACTAATAAACAGAAGATTATCACATCCTTATGTGTGAAAGAGTTATCAGCGGACAGTGAAGATTCCGGCAAACTTTTCATTGGGTGACGGGAAAACTCGGCAAGGCCGAAAAAGCACTAAAAATTCATAGATACGAAACGAAACAATGGAGAAAGGTGGGGATTTTAGAAGCTTAAAATTCCATATGGGAGCTAATTATATTGTAAAAGGGATAATATGCAAGATGGGTCCTTTAAGACTAACAATGTTGTTACCCAGGTGAAATAAAGAATAAAATGAAATAAAATGAATGAATTAATAGGCCTTCAGTTAAACTTTAAAAAAATTCCCTGACAACAGATGCAAACTTTCTTACTTGGTACTTTTGGTCGACTGCTTTGCAGGTGAATTCCAACCAGCTTCCTGACCCAGCCAAGCTTGAGTGGAATAAGCAAGAGATTCATTTTGACAAGAGATGAGTCAGCGATCGGGTCATACTCGTTGTTTTTAATACAGGCTGGGCCGCACTGATGCCGAGTGAATTTGACATCCATCTTGAGCGGGAAGTGACTGACGGTTTGGACTTTCCCGTCATGTTCCGAGGAAACCTTGAACCGCGAGGGGAGGCGCTCGCTCCTCTCGATGCTTTCGTCCACTGGAAAGGCAAAACTGGTAAAGAAAAAAAATGAGCAGAAAATTCCAAAACTTTCATAAAATTCCTTGAGCCCAAGCTGACTTTGAAACATATATCCAAATAATGTATACAACGGATTCCTTCTCCGACGTTAACCCTGAAGATTGACATCCTGACGAGGACCCTTGCCAAGAAGGGCTAAATATCGCTGATGAAGCATCGTAGCTGAGGTATCCGTTGTATACATTATTTGAATATATGTTTCATGAAAAGGCTGGCAACATTCTTGTTCATCACAACCTTTTTCCTTCTTTCGCAAAAAAGCGCCCCGATGAGGTTTGATCTTTGTTTTTTCCTTTGTATTTCATTCTAGATGTAGTAGGCTAATTTGTTTTGAACGGTCAACTGTTTATTCGTATGTAGGCAAAGTATTTGTAAGTTTGATTGACATGCTGTTGTTTCTTTTTATACATAACTCTTCAGCTTTGAAGGAGTCAAATAAACAGTAACAATTCAAATAATAATAATAGTAATCTTCAGTAGTTTCAAAATACGCAACACGAAGTACAGACATACAAATTAACCGAAATACGACAATGGCGTACCACAGATACAAGTATAAACGTCAGATCGATTCAACATGACAGATTAACCCTGTCACTGCTGTAACCCGCTCGATCAAGAAATTATCTGCATTATAAAAATAGTAGGTTAACAAAGTGAACATAGAGACCCAAAGTGTTGTAATATCCCTATTTATACACATCGGACCAAACTTCTACTCCTCACAATTCTTTATTGTTTTCCGAATTCCGGGCGAACTACTTGTTTGCAAAACAAAACTCGAGGATTTCTCCTTGCCCCTAAACCGACGCTTTTTTTTAGCGCGAAATTAGAATTTCATGTCTTAACTCAAAACACACCCCCTCTCCCTCAAAGGCTATGAGGCCCATTTCCAAACGTGATCTATACTAAGACCCAAACAAACCACACACCTTTACCTAAATACCTCAACACCTCTGCAACACCATAGCAAGATTCCCTTGCTAGCCAACAAAAGCTGTCGATTGCTTTTGGTACAGGGTTGCTGAATAGTGCATCCCATCGATCCACACTGCCCCCTCATTGGCAGAAGTGGCAGAAGCTGTACCTCTCATATTCAGCCATGAATATAAATATAGATCATATTGTTCCCCCTATTGTTCAGTGAAACGTAATTTTCAATCAATTGTAGTAAGAAATATTGAACTAAAAATCCGTAGGACCTTTGGAGCTTTAATCCATCTGAGGGGTAAGCTTAGACGTGATATTCTTGCCCGTATATACCAGTCAACTGTTTTACCAATAGTCATTTTTCCAGCGGTGGTGGTGAATGGTTTTAATCGTGGTATGATTGCTAGTGTCCGTGTGTGCTATTTTAAATACTGTAAATTTTTGCTTGGATACCCTTTATTTGCTAGAAATACACCTCTAATTAATTCACTTTCAGTTAAAGATCCTGCCCTGGCAATTCAGCAGAAATTTGATAATTTTGTAGCTAAAGCTAATAATATTCTGATTCTGAAGAATCTGTTTCCGTTTTTCGCTAAAAAGCTAATAGTTAAGTAAGTACAGTGCTTTGTTTAATGTACGTCAATTGTTATTTATTGTTATGAAAGTTATTTGTAACAGTGTTTTTTAAATTTATTTTAGTACTCCTCATTATATATTCTTTGAGGGAAATAAATAAATGAATGAATGAATGAATTCAGCCGAAAAGGGCTGAGATGGGACAACCCGCTAAAATTGCGCTACTTCATTATTCCGCTGTTCACGAATAATCGATTTTCGAATAGCAAACTTTCCCTGTCGGACTCATTGTATCTGTATGCGCTTGTACCTGTGTCGTTACATGAAGAAAAAGATTTATGACAAATTTTTGTTCAGGCACTAAGCAGTCTTCATCCCGCTCACCACTGGCCAGTGAAAAGCCGCGTTGTTTGGAGATTCAAACTTCCCGCGTCGCAGTAGAATTTGCGTTGTGGGGACGGCCGTAGATATCCTGAACATCTCCAATATAGCAGATACGGAAAATAAAAAAATCCCTTAACAGAATTCAAATAATTCAGTGCATTCAATTAAATGATACAAAAATAAGTTGGCTTTTCAGTTAAACTTTAATGATGCAGTACTTCGGCAAGAGCCTGTGCAGATTATTGCATGCCATATACGTTGAGCAGGTATATAAAATACTTGGCATAGTGAATTATGAACATATAATTACTTCGGCAATATTTTTCATACGCTCAAAGGCTCAGAATATAGTAATAACCATTGTAAATGTTTACTGCCCGAGCATTCTAAAAACGCATAAGGCGTATTCTCGCCGTTCCCCGAGAACTCCTCGGGCAAAAAAGGGAACGGCAAAAATAGAGGGAGTCACTCCACGCGGACCCCGAGTATGGAAAACGACGAGAACCCGGGAAAAGCTTCACCCTATTACAAACAAGACAAGAAACTAATCGAAGGTGTCCAGTGGCGAGCAACAAAATCCATCCAAGGCCTTAGAGCACTACCGTATGAACAACGACTGCAGATACTGAAGATCCCGACACTTACTTACCCGCGGAAGAGAGGGGACATGCTACTAGTCTACAGAATCCTCAGCTCTAATTGTCTCCCCTCCCTCTTCGTCCCCAACAACCACTCACGGACTAGGGGCCACTCCCGGATATTGTCCAGAAGGTCCAACACCTCTCGTGTTCGCCAGCACTTCTTCAGTAACCGAGCTGTTCCTCTATGGAACAGCTTGTCCGAACCAACTGTCACCAGCGAAACACTCGAAGGTTTCAAAAAGCGACTCGACGAGGACTGGTGCGGGCAGCTCTGGAAAAAGGACTGGTGCGCCCCGGAAGCAGCAACCAGATCATAACACCATCGTCATCCGCAAGCTACTCATCGGGATACAACATCCTTATTGCTTGCATGTGCAATTTAAGGTAATTTAAGATAAAAATGGATTTTGTTCAAAAAAAAAATATGCAGTACGTTGACGAAATTA
The DNA here is from genome assembly GCA_023053575.1 of Branchinecta lynchi. Classification (NCBI taxonomy): domain Eukaryota; kingdom Metazoa; phylum Arthropoda; class Branchiopoda; order Anostraca; family Branchinectidae; genus Branchinecta; species Branchinecta lynchi. The sequence goes on from JAKZAP010000011.1 coordinate 1,859,440, forward strand.
TTCTGGATCCACTTTATTTTGGTTTACTTTATTGTGATTGTTTCTAATTAATTTTACATTACACCAACAATAGGAAAAATTGATCCCCCTCTGAATATAATAGAGAGTCCTTTTTGACGGTGATGACGGAGACTCCTCAAGTGGAGTTCTCGGGGAATGGCGAGAATACGACTATAGCTTACCGTAAGTTTGCGACGGCTTCTTAGACGTGCTCTTCTTTGCCACTGACCTAATGGAATGGTCTGCCGGAGGTGCCATCCCCGCATTCTGGACCAAAGGCGTTTCAACAGGCTTGGCTGGATTCGACATCAGCTTCTGCTGTGCCTTAGGTCTCTGAATGAGCTCGTTGTACAATGGAGCCAATCGCGTCGATCCTCGGTAGATCCATTCCACCCGGCTGTCACAGTTCTGGAATGCCATTAGCGCGAGCGAGGCATCAACGGATTGAACACGCGCCACGTACCACTTTTCTGAAACAAGTTAGTAAAACTAGTAAATCCAGGAAATATGATGTTACAATCTGCCTGACTGACTCCCCGCAGCGCTCAAGGTGGGTAAATAATATAGCCACCAAGGCCGGAAGCTAAAATCGAACTAAGCGTCTCGCTCAGCGTTTCTTCTTTCCCCTATATCGAACATCTAATCAACTTCAAATTAAAATTTAACTTGAAACAAATTTTCCGATTCCAGCCGGATTCCAGGCGAACTAGATGTCCGGGTACAAAATGACTGTAATACAAGGATTCAGCATCTCTTCTTACCCCTAAATCGGATATCTAATCAACTACAAATACTTTTAACAATTTTCCGGTTTCGGCCGGATTCCGGGCGAACTACTTGTCCGTCGAAAAAATGGTTTTCACCATCGTGTTCATCATGTCTTCTTACCCCTAAATCAAACATCCAATCAGTTTCAAATGAAACTTTTAATTTTAACAAACTTTCCGGTTTTGGCCGGATTCTGGGCGAACTACTTGTCCGGCGAGAAAATGGATTCCACCAACATGTTCGGTATGTCTTCTAACCCCATAATCGACTGTCCCATTAGCTGTCTAAAAATATTTTGCTTGCCCCTTAATTTAATCCCCCGCCCCTAAATATACGGCTACAAAGCCAATCTACGAACTTGACCTTACTCTTGACCCAAACAATCCTCACACCAAGTTACATCAAAATATCTCATTCCCTTCGAGAGTTATCGTGCTTACAGACGACGGACGGACAGACGGAAGGACGGACAACTTTTGCGATGTCATACGTATCCCTCCACTTACCGCGTTTTGGGATCCCAAAAACTGGATGAAGGAATTTAGTGTACAAGAACTTACTGTTAAATTCCGTCTTCACGATTTGCCCCGGCTGAAGCTTGACCATTGGCCGCTCAGGATACTGTTGCAAATAAGTCCGACTGAAACTACGGGCCTCCACCTCCAAATCGTTCCAGACTTCCGGCGACTGCTCAACGACTACCCTTACATCAGAGTGCAAGGAATACTGAGCGAACCCATCATCGAAGAAAATCAAATACCTGCAAAAATAAAGCCGCTGATTTCAAGGAACGTTCGTGAAAACTTAACGACTACAAGAGTTTCGACCATAACTTTTAATCCGGTTTTGACAAGGTTACAAGTGACAAAAATGTCCTCCAAGGCCAAGGGGCTGGATACCCGCGGTTCGACTACTGGAAACCTGACATAAGGCCCTGGAAAGAAAGGTGTTTTGTATGTAAGGAGATTCTTCAGATTCGGTAATCCAAGTGTTAGGGGCTGCTTCCCGATAAGCAAATATTGATTTGTTCAGTTGAGATCGGGGAATCGAAGTGTCGGGAGCATATTTTCCCCGACAAGCATTAATATATCCGGATATACTAATATATCCGATATACTAGTAAATCCGGATATACTAAGGATATACAATCGAAGTGCCAGAGTCTAGTTTCCCCGATAAGCAAAGAATGGCAAACGGTAAAAAATCATTGGTTGCGTTTTTGCAGATACCATGGTATCTGTTACCTCGGTAACTGGATCTGCAATTAGTCGTTTTTGCAGTTACCGTAGTATCTGATACCCTGTTGCTCTGCGAAAACGACTATTGCCGAAACTGCACTTATCCCCAAAGAAAAACTGATATCCAGTTACATCGCTAAGCGCTAAACTTTCTTTCTCACCAATCTGATCAGTTACCACGGTCGGACCGTGGTATCTGAATATCAGATACCACGACAACTGGCCAGAAAGCACGATAACTGAAAAACCGACTTTAGACAGTGGTATCAGATACCATTGTATCTGCAAAAACGCTACTACTATTAGCTTGTCATGGAATATTGGCCCCTAACACTTCAATTCCCAGGTCTTTAAATCAATTATTGGTGAAATCAGCTATGAACGCTTTCGAATCCCAAACCGGGGACGATCACCCGTGGGCTCGTGGATTCACCGATCTGTCGTAGAACATTAGATCCTGACACTTCGAAACCGCGAGAAACGGGGAATAAAAGTGTGTAGCGCCCGGATTACCAGATAGGGGACGATAGGCACTGCCGGATGCGACTAAGAGCGTGTTCCACCCTTCTAACAATAGTAACTATTAGTTACTATTTCCGTTCCAACCTCACGAAAAGTTACTACGCTGGCCGTTCCAACCGTCTCGAAATAGTAACTTTTTGCTTACCATGCTCTGGAGCGCAGTAAGCGTGGGAACTACGCATCTCTGTAACGCGATTGGTCGAATTCGCCCGGCGCCCGATATTCTGCTGGAAAACAGAAAAATCGTTCCTGCCTTGACGGTAAAAAGCCAGAATTCCTGACGTCACGCGTAGTATCAAAAGTAAGTAGGGTGGAACACGCTCTAAGGGAGGAGGCTGATCGCTCTACTAAGGCTAGGTGGTGAAGGTCCTTGTGAGGAGCTAAGTAACGGGCAACTAATTACTGGCCCTTAGTTAGCAACTAATTACTGGCCCAAGAAGCCGGTATAAAGGACTACTGCCGAAAAACCACTAGAGCGAAGTACCAAGCTCCCCGAATATCATGGCAGCTTGGTGCGATGACTTGTCGGAAGGGGAGGGAGTACTTAAAGAAACTGTGACATCTTCCACGTGCACAGATGAGAGACGACACTCCTAAATACAAACTAAGCTTACCTGAAATTGTTTATATGTTTAAGATTTTCCGCAATAATGCCCGCATAGTAACCAACATTTGCATCATTTTCGTCTTTGTACATGGCTACGATTCGTGTTCCATGTGGAATGGCAACTTCTGAAACTTCATGATACGCTATGCATTTGAGGCTCACTAGTCTTTTGAAGTTCTCATAGATCCTCACTCGGTACAAGAACTGTAATAAATAAAAATCGTCAAAATGTAGACCAAAGTTGGTTCATCTATGGAAAGCTTACTACCACTTTCACTTCCTCCAAGGATCAAGTTTGAACACATTTCAACCATCATCGACGCCATTGTTACTATCTGCCTCGGTGATCAGCACGTAGAATAACATCTGGACCAAATTATAAAATAAAACCAGTACTCAATAATGACTGACACCTACGAATATTGATAGTAAAATTCGCCCTTTTCCATTTCATCGCTGTAGCACAGTGGTTCCCAACCTTTTCCGTACCGCGTAATCAAGGTTCGAAAAGATTGCGTACCCCCTTTTTCAGAACGTGCAAAAGACGATGGTTATTATCATAAATGATAAGGCATACATGTGTAAAACTATATATAAACCAATAAACCAATCACTAGAGGCTGCTTTGTGGCAAAAATTTTGTCAAATCTCGGCTCGACCTCATTAGCGGTATATATTCCAGTCACCATGTTTCTGTGTTTCGTTTTGATATTTTCTGTGCTTTCATCAAGCTGCATCGCAAACTTTTTCGTTAGCTTAATTCGCAACCTGAATGACAATATCACTTACAATAGTTGTGTTTCTGCTGATACCATGGTATCTGTTACCACGGTAACTGGATGTGCAATTAGTCGTTCTTGCAGTTATCGTAGTATCTGATACACGGTGCTCTTCAAAAACGACTATTGCCGAAATTGCACTTTCCGAACTCATCCCAAAAGAAAAACAGATATCCAGTTGTATCACCAAGTGCTAAACTTCTTTCTCACCAATCTGACAAAATTTGATGAAAGTGAGATGACTTTTCAGATACCACGACCAGTTACCACGGTCGGACCGTAGTATCTGAATATCTGATACCACGATAACTGGCCAGATACTACGATAACTGCAAAAATGCCTTTTGATCGTGGTATCAGATACCACGATAACTGCAAAAACGACTTTAGACCGTGGTAACAGATACCATGGTATCAGCGAAAACGCAACTAATGTCTTCGATTCTAATTGAAACAATATTGTTTGACACAGGAACAGATTTTACGGCAGTAGGCTAGGTGTTTCTGAATAAACATTATTTCACTGACTTTCACCAGGGCATGGAATCAGAGTCACGGAGGGGTTGACAACACTTCCCCCCCCCCAAAAAGGTCTGCCAGACGATTAAAAAGAAAAGAGTCGGCGCGGACCGCCGCGATTTCTCGTAAAAGCAGTTATTTAAAAAAAAACAGTAAAAATGACCCGTTGGTCGTAAAAAATACCTTGCCAATCAAGATACATCTTGGCTGGTGATGCCTCTGATGGTAATATCAGGCTTTCGGCAATCAAAAATCAGTGAGGAGAGATTTTGAAGCTATAGACTAAATCAATTTTGGTTCCTTGGCGCCTCGCGTACCCCTTGCAAGGGTCTCGCGTACCCCTTGGGGTACGCGTACCACCGGTTGGAAACCACTGCTCTAGCAGATCAAAGTACGATTAGAAAGGCTACAGCTCTATCAACAACTCACCACTCATCATCACCAATACTCAAGGTACTAAAACAAAGAACTTATCTAGTTCATTGTGCAGACAAGAAAAAGGAATATGATAATCAACCAGAGGCGTTACTAGCTTAAAGTGTTTGGAGGGTGACCACGATGTTTTACCGACTGGCTTCCAATTTTTACCGACTATTTTTGTCACAATAATTAAAAGACTGTCCGTTGAATTCAGCACAAAGAATAGTAGAACTAGAAGAAGAATGATCTGTCGTTTTCCCATAAGAAGCATGTGTAACACCCACCTAGTGGACCCTTTAATTTAATATAATTTTATTAATGTACTGACCACGTAATTAGCGACTTTTGCAAATGGAAGCTATGATGGTTTACCAAACAAGACCAAACGTTTCGATGGGATCCCAAATACCTAACACTTGATTCAAACAATTCGGTAATGTCTTCGCCATTCAGTCTTCGTCAGATTCCTTGAAGATTTTTACTGTTAAAATAAAGTTCAAAACTGGATTCAGTCTGTCTCCCTGTCCCGATACCGAATCTTTAATCGATTTCAGAAACAACTTGGAGTTTCAACCAAATTTCCCGTTTCAGCCGAATCCGTGATGAACCATTTGTCCAGCAAGAAAACTAAGTTCAGATATGGATTCGGCGGACCTTCTTACCCCTCAATGGATATCTTATTACAGCTTATAATACATGTAAGTTTTATGTAGGATAGGACTAAAGGACCCATCTACGAACTTGACCTGTACTTTACCAGTGAATCCTCACTGAACAACATCCTCGCTTGAACAACTTCCTCGTTTGAACATTATATAACAACCCCTTCTTCCTTCGATTACACTAGATCTCTCCAGCGTCCATAGAATAAACAAATGAATGTCGTCATCCACAGCATAGAGCTATACTGGTTTGAGAATAAAGGGGTAGGGACTGCTAGACTGCTATAGCCGAAAATTGGTCGACAAGTTTCGTGTCCGGGTTTCGCCAGATTAAGGGTGAACTACTTGTCCAGCGATAAAATAACTTTCATATTTGGATTCAGCATGTCTCCTTATCCCTAAATCAACTATCTCAATATCTTTTAAAACATATTTTGTGTTGCCCCTTCATTTGAAACCCCTCCCCACCCTTAAATATAGGGCTACAGAGCCCATCTACAAACTTGACCTTACTCTTGACCCAACGGATCCTCCCACCAAGTTTCATCGACATATCCCATTCCCTTCGAGAGTTATCGCGTTTACAGACGGACGGACGGACAACTTTTGCGATGTCATAGGTATCCCTCCACTTACGTTTTGGGATCCCAAAAACGACTGATAGATCTAATTAGCGTGGGAGAGTAAACCCGTTGAATTTTCTCTGAAAATCCATGGATTTCCGGTGCCGTTCGCTATGATCAGAACTGTGGCACAGACAGAAAAACAGCGGCACACCGAGGTTTTACCGAGTGCCCGACAAGATCGGTGTGGAGGGGTGTACTCATCAACTCTCAATCGACTTACGGAGCCATCTTGTTCCTCCTTGCCTATGACTTTGCCTTTCTTCCAAGTATCTCGGAGAGTTTTGGTCATCACAAACACGGAGTCGCCCAGGGCCGGCTCGGGTCGAGCTAAGTTTCCAACAGGTGGCAGTTTCTGCTTGTTATCCCAGGTGGCTTTTGCTGTCATAATGGCTTCCACATCTGGAGCCTGAAACAGAAAAGGCTGCAATTCTTTACTTCTCGAAGGACTAACCAATCGTTTTCGCAGTTCCGGTGGTATCTGATACCATGGGTGTAATCTGATTGATATGCCACTGGGAAATTATTCGCAGTGCACTGGACTTCCCAGTTGTTAACTGCGGTATGACTGAAATGAGGGAGATATCGAGCGTGTTCTACCCTGCTAACAATAGTAACTATTAGTTATTATTCTCGTTCCAACCTTGTGAAAAGTAACTACACTGACCGTTCCAACCTTCTCTAAATAGTAACTATTAGTGACTACTTGCTTACCATGCTCAGGAGTGTAGTAAGCGTGGTAACTACGCATCTCTGTCACGCGATTGGTCAGATTTGCCCGTGACATGACGTTCTGCTGGAAAGTAGAAAAATCGTCCCAGCTTGACGGCAAAAAGCCAGAATTCGTGACGTCACTCCTCGTAACTACGGTAAGTCGTGTGGAACACGCTCGTCGTTACCAGACTAAAGAACTGACTATTCCGAAGACAGCTGTGCTTTCTTTTTCTACAAGATGCTAATCAGCCAAAATTATTCACGAACAAGAGAAACCGAACCATACGCAATTAACCGATCCGTCACTATCTTAGATTTATTCATTAACTTTTATAAAAATAATTCAGTAGACTTAGTAGTCACATCTCTTCTTCTTGAAATATGGCGAATTGTCAATAGGAAAGATGTGACAAACCCCCAAAGACCAAACAGGCCGTGAAAATACAAAACTCTTTTCAAAAGTAACAAGAGCTGGAAGCTCATATGGCACTTGTAAGGTTTGGTAAAAGGATGAAAGTAGGAATTTACCAATTCGTGGGTTTGTTAGGATCATTTGTAAGCAAAACCCTTCTGATAAGACTGACGATGGACCCTTGGAAATCACGAGAATGTATCGTTTGGTCCAAAAATCCACTTGGCTGTGATGATGCGCATTTTAAGGGCGCTAGAAATTAATCTGTAATGAAAACCCTCGAGGCAAAAATGATCCTGGTCCCTTTAGGATCGTGCTTTTGTCTTATCAAAACTATATTTTTACTTTACGGTTAAGATGCGCACTTTAAGGGTGCTGGAAAGTCATTTCTAAGCAAAATCCTTGAGGAAAAAATTATCGTTGGCTGATGGTGATCATGAAAATACAGATTTTGCTTAAAAGTATTTTTTGTACTTTGCGGTTAAGATACGTACTTTAAGGGATGGTCGGATCTTGGAAGTGACAATTTCGAAGCCAATCTTGTCAAGTCTCAAATCTTAGGCTACGCTTGTTATTCCTACAAAGTGTCATTCCAATCGCTACACTCTAAGCGTGTCAAACAATTTCCTGCCCCCCCCCCCCCTGACTCCTCTATATTGGTCTGATCCTGTCCACGACTTGAAATGGGACATCTGATATTCTTTCCGAATATCAAGTTTCATTAAGATCCGATCACCCATTCAAAAGCTGGACTTTTCTAGAGATTCCGGATTACCCCTCCTTCCACTTCCCCTACGATCGTCAAATCGGAGAAACGACTGAGTTAAATCTTGAGTTAAAACTGTCGAGTCCCTGATACGCCTGCCAAGTTTCACCGTCCTAACAGATGTGTAAGCATCTTAACTGGGATCACCTGAATTCCTAACCCCCCACTCCAACTCCCCCCACGGCGCTCGGATCCAGTCCGGCCTTGTCAACTATGTATTTAGGGCTTGTTCTTCTCACCAAGTTTCATCCGATCCGTCCACTCTGACTAAGTCACACAATTTCCGGTTCCCCCCTCCAGCTCCCCCTAAGTCACCGGATCCATTCCGGACTTGAAGTGTGACATCTGAGACACGAGGTCTCTCTATGATGGGTAAAGTGACTATTCCCATTTTATTTTGGTCGGGTCCCTGATATGCCTGCCAAGTTTCATCGTCCTAGCACAGGTGTAAGCATCTTAACTCGGGATCACCGGAATTCCGGAACCCTCCCTCCAGCTCCCCCCACAGTGCTCGGGTCCGGTCCGGTCTTGTCAACTCTGTATCTAGGGCATGTGCGTGTTCTTCCCAACAAGTTTAATCCCGATCCGTCCACTGTCTGAACATGTCACCCGATTTCCGCTTCCCCCTTTCCAACTCCCCCCAAAATAACCAGATCCATTCCGGACTTGAATCGTGACATCTGAGACAGGAGATCTTTCCAAATTTCAAGTTTCATTAGGATCCTATTACCCGTTTAAAAGTTCTACATACGTTAATATTCAGGATTTCCCCTCCCTCCATTCCCCCCACGGTGGTCGGATCAGGGAAATAATAATTTCCAAGTCAGTTTGGTGGGATCCCTAATATTCCTACCAAGTTTCAGCCTCCTAGAACTCTGGAAGTGCCCTAACTCGAGATGAGTGGACTGACCGACCGACTGAACGGTGATCGGTATATGGCACTTAAGCGGAGTTGCAAGTGCTATAAAAAATTGATAAACTATTGACATTTACTGCAAATTATTTTACTAATACTGGCGATTTGTCCTTTCAGAATCGAAGCTTTGTAGGTCGTCTCATCTTTTGTATTTATTTTGCTGAGCTTGTCAACTTGCTAACTTGTCAGCTTGTCAATTACTGAGGTTTGCCAACTTGCTAGTTCTCCCAATTCCTGGGACCAGACGGTGGTCACTTTTATTTTCTGCACTTACAAACGGCCATTTTGATTGTTACCTGGCCGACGAGGCTTTAGCTTTACTATTGTTACTTAAGCTTTTGTTATTGACGTTTTTAGCTTTTACTATTGTTACTTAACATCGGTCGGAGAAACTGTAAAGCCGAAATGGTAAAATTCAAAACACAAAAGCCCCACCCTGATGTTCTTCGGAGACACTCGCACTATTTACTCTTCAACTTGCAGTATTTTAAAATATTTGAACACTTTAAAACAAGGCTGTGCTTTCAACAAATAACCCACGGTTTTGGCTGTTTTAAGCCTTTTCGAAGACCCGTTGACTTGAAGCGAAAACAGGGAAATAATTTACATAACCATTCTTTCTGATGGAAAAACTTCTCGCAGACAACCGTCAACAGTGTGATACGCATCGAAGGTAGCAAACAACGGCAAGTGAGAAAATCAGCGTAGTGTTAGAGGGGTTAGAATGTACCGCACGAAATTGGGGTCTCCGGGTTTAGAAACCTACGGAGTTATTTATTCCAACAATATTTTCAACGGATACGTCAGCTACGATTCTAAATATAATAAATGTTTCAAAGTCAGCTTGGGCTCAAAGAATATTTAACCTACGGAGTGATTATCGTAGTAGGTTTTGTTAGTATTATAGGTAAGACAGGTCCTTTAAGGGACACCTGAATAAAGAGTACCAAGTATCATCGCTATCTGTACGATTTCCGTTAACATTGCCTGCAGAAAACCCAATCCAAATACGAAATAGTGTTTCAAAGCTATGATTTTTGCTCCATTTTGCATCCGTCCTTATTTCATTACCGAACAATTTCAGAAATGGAGGAATGTCTCCAATCAATCCTTCTTCTGGAATATTTTTTAACCGGTGAAGACCAAACTTATATTTGGAAGAAATTTCAATACGATCCGGCCAGTGCTGTACAAGATTTGAATGAATTGCGCTTTTTGTCTTGAAGTCTGCATGTGCGAACCTCCAGAAACGAACATCCCTATTTCGAAAACGTCACCCTCAGGAGAAGAATGCTGTCGGTGGCCATGTCTGTAAATGCATTCTCCACGGTGTGTTCAAGTATGGTTTCATTGTTCAGGTGTCCTTAAGGAACTACTTTAACTCACCAACAGTCGACTCTTACTGTCGACCCCCGTCGAAGGTTAGAAAACGTCAAAAACACATATCCCTACTACTATGCACAGAATTGCACCAAATGCTCTGCAATTTATCAGCAGACTTGAGGATCTGTGGATATATCTTATTTGATTATGCAGCAACATTTCCGGACAATATTGCGGGTGCATGAATTTCCGGGTTTACTTAACGGAAACCTGAAGAATAATATGACAACACTGTCAGAAGTTTCATAGCAGATGACACGAGGATGCGCAGTTTCAACAAAATAATGTGTAACAGATAACAACTACGATGTTATCTGTTGTATTTGAAAACATTATGTATGAAATGTTATGCATAAAAAGCTTTTTTAAAAACAGCCAAAAAAGCATCTAGTGACTTTATTCCTTATCGTCAAGATGTCGGAAAACTTAGCAGATACTTTTTGGCGGTTTTTATGGCACTTGAGCATACTCAAGTGCCATATAGCGATGGTAATTTCTGTCGGTCTGTCGGTCTGTCTGTCTGTCATTCTGTCGTTCTGTCGTTCTGTCGGTCTGTCCAGGTTTTGCTAGTTTGGGCACTTCCACACAAGCTAGGACGATGAAACTTCACAGGCATATCAGGGACCCGACCAGATCAACTTACAAATAATCACTTCCCCAATCCAACTTTCCCCGGATCCGGGAGTCCGGAAACTATAAAGTAAAAAGGGAGCAAAAAGTAAAACGGAAGCAAAACAAAACGCTGGCCGACGACGGGATCGAACCAGGAACCTGTGGGTTAACAGTCCAGTGTTCTACCACTGAGCTATGCGACTATGTATCTGAAAGCGAATGCGAGAATACTTGTGGTTTAAAGATGGTCAGTCCAAGTCAAACAAATCTAGTGAAACGTTTGGCAGGAATATCAGCGAACCGACCAGATTAACTTGGATATAATCATATTCCGGATCCGAAACTTGACATATGTCAAGAACAATTGCCGATAACTGGGGGGGGGGGGGGGGGCTGGGGGCTGGGGGCTGGAGGGGGGGCACCCAGAACCTCGTGAAACGCTTCCACATAAGCTAGAACGATGAAACTTGGCAGGCGTGTTGGGAAACCGACCAGATTAACTTGGAAATAATCACTTCCCCGATCCGGCCATCTTGGGGGCAGTGGAGGGATGGGAAATCCGGAAAGTAGTAGCATGCCTAACTTTTGAACGGGTAATCAGATATGCCTGAAACTTGACATATGTCAAGAACAAGTGCTTCAGAAGCTCAATTTCAAATCCGGACCAGATCCGATAACTGGGGGGGGGGGGGGGCTGGAGGGGACACCGGAAATCTCATGAAACGCTTCCACATAAGCTAGGACAATGAAATTTGGCAGGCATATAAGGGAACCGACCAGAAGAACTTGGAAATAATCACTTTCCCCATCCGGTCATTGTGGGAGGAGTGGAGGGATGGGAATTCCGGAAACTAGTAGCATGCATAACTTTGGAACGGGTAATCAGACATGCAAGAAACTTGACATATGTCAAGAACAAGTGCTTCAGATGCTCAGTTTCAAATCCGGACCAGATCCGATCACTGGGGGGGGGGGGGGGAGCTGGAGGGGCAACCGGAAATCTGGTGAAACGCTTCCAAATAAGCTAGCACAATAAAACTTGACAGGCATGTGAGGAAACCAACCAGATTAACATGGAAATAATCGCTTCCCCGATCCTGCTATCGCGGGGGGTGGTGGAGGGAAGGGGAATCCGGAAACTAGAAACATGCATAACTCTGGAATGGATAATCGGACATGCGTAAAACTTGACAATTGTGAAGAACAAGTGTCTCAGATATTCAGTTTCAAATCTGGACCAAATCCGAAGAGAGGGGGATTAGAGGGGGGAACCGGAAATGTCGTGAAATGCTTAGGGTCGATGGATCGGGATGTCACAGTAGAAGGGTTGGAAGGGGTTTTCCCGGATTTCCGGTGATCACGAGTTAGGGTACTTCGAGGGGTACTTCCACATGTACTAGGACCATGAAACTTGGCAGACATATTAGGTACTCTTCCAGGTCAACTTGAAAATAGTTCTTTTCCCGATCCGATGATCATGGGGAGATTCTATTGACATGCATAACTTTGGAACAGGTGATCAGACGTGCATGAAACTTGTCAAGTGTCAAGAACAAGTGACTCAGATGATCAATTTCAAGTCTGGAACGGATCTGATAACATCGGGAGGAGCTGAAGGCGGGGGGAGAAATCTCTTGAAGCGCTTAGAGTCGAGAGATCGGGATGGGACTTGGGGGGAAGAACAAGCATAAGCCACAGATACAGTGTAGAGGCTTAACGGCCTGCCATTCAATTTGCAAATATATTATTATTATTATTAATATCATTGACAAAACAGGACCGATCGTGTCACAGTGGGGGGAGTTGGAGGGGGTTTTCCCTAATTCCAATGATCACGAGTTAGGGTACTTCCAGATGTGCTATGACCGTGAAACTTTGCAGGCATGTTAGGGACTCTATTGGATTGGCTTGAAAATATAGTCCCTCCCCCGATCCGATCATCGTTGGAGGAAGATACAGTTGTCAATGAGTGGTATAACCATTTCAGATCTACTAGATCAAACCCATTTTCTGATGAAATGAATATCTGGAGAGAGATCCAGCCTTGAAAACTGCAAACCGTATCTGACAAACATGCTAACTGTTCTTACAAGTGCCATATGAGCTTTCAGCTCTTGTTCTGTTCTTTCTGATGTAACCTTAGTATGCATAACATTGTGAAACGCAACAGATAACATCCGAAGTGTTACCTGTTGAAACCGCGCATCCCCGTGTTATCTGTTATGAAAATTCTGACAGTGCAGAGAAAAAGCTCCGACGATTATTTCTATTACCTCACCCGAACTGGTTCTGTTGCCATGGTTCGGTATTCGCACATTGTCCAACGATGACCTCCCTTTGGCCAGATCTTTTGCGTGCTGAGATCCTGAAAGTAGAATCCATTTTGAAGGAATGTTCTGTCTTGAACTACCTTGCCAACCTTTGGGTAACGCCTTGACACACCAAGGGCAGAATGAAAGATAGTCAAGCTGTTATTCACGTAGTCTCAAAAAGTAGTCTACTTGCTCCACTTAACAAGCACTGCATGTTCGAATTTTTGTTCTCCATAGTGCATGTATAATTTATTTGTATTTTTGTGTAAATTAAAAAACTTGAAATTGAACTTATCGAAATCACGTCATTTTATAAGTAGTGCACTGAAAGACAAAAATGCTGTTCAGCCTGGATTTGAACCCGTGACGCTCTGCTTACAAGGCAGGCGCTATACCAACTGATCTATCGACCGAGGGGCTTGAGAACAGAGTTCGCAAACCACTACGATGGTCGATAGAAGCTAGCAGAGGGTCCTGGTTCAAATCCCAGCTCAGGAGCATTTTTGTCTTTCCGTTCACTACTTATAAAATGTTTCCATCTCAAGGGCGTCTTCCCCATTGAAATTATATATTTGGCTCTATTTAGTTTTCACCATGAGACCGTATGTCTACGTGGCTCCGACAATGAAGTCCTAGACTTCTAAATTATATTGGAACAAACTTTGTTCACGGTACAAGTCCCTTGTGTAAAGTGCCATCTATGTATTATTAGAAATCATGTCATAACCATACATTGACGGAGAAGTTCAAAATTCAAGATGCAAGTGTTACCCTTTTGGATGTTTCCTCGTCGCTATAAGAAATCATGGACAACAGGGCCCAACCAGCGCACGACGTTATCCACTGCTTCCTGGCCGAAGATTGAAAATGTAATCTTTTTCTGTGCCTTTATGTTTTTTTATTTTCTATCATTTACTGCGCTTTTTCAAAATAGCGGCTTATAAATAACTTACTTACTTACTACTTAAACCCAGAGAAAAGGAGTAGTTGGACTTACGAGAGTGAACAGACTAGACACGAGAGGGATCTGTTTTTTCTGCAATACTGTGTTATCACGATCATTTGATACAGTTACAGCTTTAGATACATCTATGTGGTGGGAAGAAGGTACGACATGTTAAAATTACTGATTTCACGTCAAATCAAATCAAATCAAATCATTTAATGTAATCAAATCAAATCATTTAATGTAAACAAGATACAGTCTCTCATAGGCATAGCCCAAATATGGTATCTTTTAGTCAAACAGTTAATACAAGAAAGATTTGTCAACGAGAAAAACAAAAAGAATAGGATAAAACGCACAAGTTACGAATTGTTAAAAGTATGAACAAAACTCGGCACAAAGCTTCGAGAATAACGCTGTGACCTGGAGTAAACCGGTGTCAGTTTTGGAACTTTCGCAGCCGCCTCTCTGGGGAGTCGGGATCTGAGGGGGACAAAGGGGGGCGGGAGGAAGTTCTTGTAGATGGGGTGGAGGAGGAGGGTTGAGCCAAATTTTAGGCACAGTTTCTCTCGACGGGCAAAAAGGGGGTCAAGTTTGTATTCTTTTAGATAAAAAGAGTAAGGCAGTGGGGAACCTCCGTAGATGATTTGTAGCGACCTCTTCTGAACCCGTTCAATTTTATCACTTTCTTCTTTTGTAAGAGCGAAATGCCAAACAGGACATGCATATTCTACTAGTGGGCGGATGAACATGCAGAAAATTAATTTTAGTTTATCCTTAGGAACCCGGAATTTCTTTAGAGTCTTCAGCATTTGGATAGCACCATTTGCCTTTTTTACAATCAATCTTGTGTTTTCATGCCAAGTTAGATCAGAAGAGATCACTACCCCAAGCAGGGTAGTGCTGTTACAGAGGAGGTTTGGGTCTATAGGTGGTTCGAATTCAGGTAGGCTTTTCTTGAGAAATGAAAATGTCATTACTGAAGATTTATCTTTATTTACCACCATATTTAATTTTGCTGCTCAGGTTCTCAAACTTACTACTTAAGTAAAATTCTGAAAAGCCGCAAGTGATGATCGAGATTCCGGAAAGCAGCAATATCAATTTTTTTTACTGCTATTCTAATAGGAAAATTGGAAGACTCCAATAAATCTACACGATGCCATAGACAACAAGTAGGCCTACAACAACATCTGTATCGCTGGAGCAACTTCGGCAACTTTTGCGGGGATCTTTGGTTATTTTTTTTCGGTGTCCACCTCTATGTAACGGGCAAGGCCGTATCCAGGGTGTTGACCCCCCCCCCCCCCCGCCGAAACATACAAAAATAACCATCTGTATAGGCTTTTTCGTCTGATCTATGTCTTTTTTGTACTTTTTTGTTCGACCCGCTTTGCAGGGGTTGGTATTTACTTTGTTCATATTTCATTTAATTAATGAACGAACTGCGAACTGAACTGCAAACCATGCCATAAGAACAAACGAAGCTACACTTCTAAACGCTGTACAACGAAAAAATCCGAGCTCGAATGAAAAGGGTCCGACGTAGCCTCGGTAGATCCTGTCCCTTCACCCACAAGTCCTGGTGATATAAACAGTCCAAATACCAATCTTTATCATCCAATCAATTCTAGCGTCCAACCTGAGCTCATGCGCTGGGAGGACAAGATAAGACGACTAGGATGCGTTAGATCAGTGGTTCCCAAACGGGGGTACGCATACCTAAGGGGTACGCGAAGGTCCCAAATCTCCGAATTCGAAAATGTCTGCTTTCGTCAAGATATTACGAACTTTCACAGAAACAGCGCAAGTGTCTTTCTGATCCTTAACCAATCGAGAGTGAATGAAATTGACAACCTGCCTCAAGTATCCCATTTATTTGTATAGATTTTTACACATTAATCCCTTGTCATTTATGACAATAAATGACATCTTTTGACGATGTGATCATGACGGATCTTAGTAGAATGGTAGACGATAAACTCTTCAAAAAGGGGTAGGCTACGCAACCTTTTTGAACCTTAATTAGGGGTACGCGATACGGAAAAGGTTGGCACCACTGCCTTAGATGCTTCAACCCTCCGCATGTAAAGTACTTAAACACTACTCATTTACGTCGCATGGTTAGGTGGGAAGTCCCTTTCCAGAGAATTCATTGGAGCTTTAAGCCCATAATCGAATTCCAAAGAAATGCCTTATCAGGAACTAGAGGCCTACCTTGATTTCTTTGAGCTTCTACTCCCTGTTGTATCTTTTTCTTCGGTCCACGACCGTTCCGAGGCTTAGGGTACGTTTCTTCGTTCAAGTCGATTGGAGGTAAGTGCTGTAAATGAGAGAGATGGTAAATGCAGTAAAGCCAAAGATTTCCCTTAATAGGTATCCCAGGACTCTAGAACTGACCAGGCAAGGACCACCTCCCCTACCGGAACGGGGTACAGCGCCCGCTATTCCTTGTGCCTGGGATTTAGGACGGCATGGATAGAAAATAGGCCTAGTTCCCACACAGGCATATTCGCTACGCATTGCGAATTTCCGCTCCGTTAATTCAGAGATGGGGAATCAGAATGCGGATTCAGATTCTAATCCAGGATTCGTCCTTTTGGCTGGATTCGAATCTTCTGCTTGTCAGGCTGGATTGAGATTCGAACTCTAATTCCAAACCCTCAGTCTTGCGAATCCGCTCTAATTTCTAGTCTACATCCTTCCACTTTCCGTTATCACAATTTTTACACAGTGGGGTTGGGCAATACATCTTTTTGTTCTCCATCACCAACCATCCTCAGCGACATATCATGGTATCTGATTCCCATGGATATCAGTGTTTTTGTCACCTCTGATTTTTCCTATGTGCATGATTTGATTTTCGTTAAGATCGGATTCGAATCCTCAGCATGGAATGGTGGATTCGGATTCGGAATCGGATTCTTACCTAGCCCTGGATTCAGATTCGAATCTTTTCATGACCGGATTCGCCCATGTCTGTCCGCTATGCGATTTCGCTGTGATTGTCAAAAAAGACTCGTAATGTGTTTCTTATCTGAAGGTGGTGAACATCGGGTGGCGAATTAAAGTATCAAAACTGTTTTCCATTTACGTTTTTAACTTCACGAGCTTGCTTCACACGGCAGAGCAGATATACAAGAACCAACTTTTGTACGAGCTCTTGGGAGGGAACTCGGTTGTAAGCGAGACTATTTTACCCCCCGTTGTCTATTTCCCCAATCGTTACTTCTTATATTGTTTGTTCTCAGTATTTTATATGTAATTCGACCACTTTCTAGTATATGTTGATAATTTGGGTTATTTTTTAATGTATGTTTGACTCTACCACCTGCTATTCGGCTAGTCCGTAATTGGTGTTGAAATAAAACTGAATTAGACTAGTAAGTAAGTAAGTAAGTAATTTATTTATAACCCGCCGTTTTCAGAAAGCGGAGTAAATGAAGAAAATAAATAAATTTGAATATTCTGATCAATCAGAATATTCAAAGCAAAAGAAAGAAAGCAAGAACGTACTTCATGTTTGATCTTTTTCCTAACCGCGTCCAGTGACTCTCTTTAACTTAAACTTAGGATCCAGGCTATAATTCTCGTCGTCCTAACAAATTTACCGACCTTTACAACGTTCCTTCCTCTACATCCCCAAAACTATAGGTGCCTTAAGCTCGCGATAGAAGGTTCTGATTGTCCTATATGCTAACTTAGTGCCAACTCTTGGACGCGAAGAACGCACTCCCGTAGCCAACTACAGAAACCCAGACTGTAACCCTAGGTTCACACAGATGTTCACACTGAGGCGATATGAGCCATCGCCGAGATTTTCGTCGCCAAAATTGGCGATTTCTGTTGCTTCGTCAGGCGATTTTCAATGTTGGGAAAATTCAACTTTAATCGGGTGACAGTACAATTTTATGCACGAAACAGCAACATGGACGACCCTTTTGATGATTTACTTTTAGAAGAATTAATTATTTTTTATTATTTTAATCATTTTAAGGGTTATTTTTTATTATTTAAATTATTTTTGTGTTAAATTCTGTTGCCGACGAAAATTCAGTGTGAACATTCAGGCGATAAAGTCTTCTATCGCTGCGACTGAAAAACTCCGTTCATCGCCGCGATCTTCTCTATATGAACCTAGGGTAAGACGAACTGCGTTTTGTTAGTTTCAACTTCAACATATCCTCAAGCCCATATACCAATCAAGACTGGAACTACAAACATTTCGCAAGGCTTAGGAGCGTGGGAAATAACTAACCGTTATTTTGGGGTTAAATGCGCTGTATAAACTCCTACTGAGATCATCCAGTCCTTTCTGGAACTGATTGGCAAACACATCCAGGACCGCTTGCTGCTCTAGAAAGAAACAGGTTCATGGGTAAATAAAGAAGGTCCGCCGTCTTCGTAACGACGTACCGTCACAATCGCTATCGTGCTTTACAGACTGACGGAAGGAAATGTTGACTTTGCTTTCGTTAAGGATCCGAAAAATGGGCCTAGTTTCTAAAGCTCGTCCCAATTCAGAAATTATACTAATCTAACAAGTAGTAGGCCCAATACGAGACAAAGACACGGGACGCTGTTTCCCAGAGGCCAGTCAGATCATCCATAAACTCGATCGACCACTACCTGAAATCTTTCATACCCTATTTTACCCAGAATTTTATTTTTGGTTAATTCAAATATAAGTTGTATGTACGGTACAGACAAAAGGTGTATTTTCATAATTACGTTATTATTATTATTATCATTTCTTTGAATCCTCAAAATTGAAGAGTACTTAGTGTAAAAAAAGAAACAACAACATGTCAATCAAACTCGCAAACACTAAATCTACAATTAAATAAAACAAAGTTCAGCATAAACAAACTAATCACGGGGCTTTTCGTGGAAAAAGGAAACAGGTTGTGATGAAGTCTAAACGTTGTCAGTCTTTTTATGAGAATTTTGGATTTTACTTTCCAAAGGATTCTTCACGTTACAATTAGAAGTTAGGAAAGAGTTTCTCGCAGAAATAGAGAAACCAAGAAGGAATCTAGAAAATGTATAATAAGTAAGTTTTAACACAGAAAGTTCAGAAGGACGGAAAGAAGAAAAAAAAGCAGACGGGGGCTCCGCTTTATGGGTGTAAGGACTGCTGACCTAGATATGCAAAGCATGTGTCCAAACCCCATGCCACGGTTGGGGGAGTTGGGGGGGGGGGGTCCGGACCCTTTGTGACAAGCACAAAGACTCTTTACTTGATTGATTGATTCAAAAAACTGCACCAAGACAGTACCAAGTTTATACGACCTAGATGTCCGACCAAGGCAGAGGATGAAGGGAACCGGAAATTTACAATTATGCTCCGATTCGAGTAAAAATTGATGTACGGGAAAAGGAGATGTTAGAGATGCGAAGTTTAGTGTCCGAGTCGTACTCGACCACAGTGAAAAGCCCACCATCGCCAGGCAATAATCGGAACTTCATTTTTTTGTTTGGGGGGGGGGGGGAGTAAATGTTGATGTACAATTACGTGGTCAGAAGGAAAATCAATTAATATCGAGTCTAGCTCAGCTACGTCAGAAGGACAATCGTTAGAAGAAGATATGGTGGACTTGTGTCTTCAAATCAATCAACACAGCAGTACGGACTGATTATCAAAAAAAAAACTGGCTAAGGATGGACAGTTTCTCAGAAAATCTATTTAAGTTGAAAGAAACGACATTTAAAGAAGTAGCCATAATACTATTTCAGGTTTTTCTGCACAACCGGGCAAGAGAAACTGAATGAAGAGTGGCAGATCGACTGGCAATGGGCACAGGAACCTGGTTAGAACAAGGTCTCTCTATGGAGCTTGACTGAGGCCCGACACCACGGGCACAAACCGGAGCCGGCGCCATACCTTATTTTTCCACATGATCCAAACCCTGACATTTAAAGCAACGCCTTGGGAGCTCTCTGTCCTTATTCACACGAAACAGTTCATACCCAATCTATAGACCATGAACAATATTAAACTTGATGAAAGCTTCAGACTTGAAACAAGCTTTGATGGCTTTGATCTATAATAATCTTCTTAACCGTAAATGAAGATCCAATTTTAGCCTATAGAATATATGCAATCAATGAAATAAAGTATATTATCATGCATAGTAATAAGACACGAGAATCCCAAGCGCCCACTGAAACCAGGACATAATATTCCATCGGCCCAAGCTGACTACGAATCATGGTTAACTACGCTAAACGAATACGTCAGCTGATTTTATCCAAGCGATATTTCGGACATATTTGACGGTGCAAAAGGATAAGTCAGCTATTTTATTAGAGCTATACTTCGGAGCTTCTCGACAGGGTCCTTTTCAGGCTCAAAGCTAGAAAACTGAGCCTGTGATCTAAAGAGGACCCTTGCCGAGAAGGGCCGAGATACTGCTCGAATACTCCCTTACAGGTTTGCCTCTTGGCATCGAAGATTCTTGTGTTTCTTATTAATAATCCCTTCATTCTTTCTATAAAAAAAAAAAAAAATCAGCTGACGTATCTGTTCCCAGCAACAGTTCAAACAGAGCAGTAACGTACCTTCCATCCGTTTCAGTTTATCTTTTGCCATCTGAATACCATTGTCTATCTCTCTGCCGAAATTGTACTTTTCGAAAGTATCATCGATCACACTCTCAACGTTGTCCATAACTTCAAACGTCTCGTAATCACTACCACAATTATCTTCAGTTTCATTACGAGACAGATCTTCTTCCTCTAGGTCCAGGTCTATCAAGTCAGACGGACGTTCAATGTTGTGCTCAAACAACGACTGGCCTTTTAAGAGCATGTCTACTAGAGCCTGGAAAACAAAATGGCATAGTTACAGGAATTTGACATCAGGACTAATTGTTAGTGACTATTATATCTTAAGCTTATTTACTATGGTGAATAAAGCTGATGCAACTATCAATCAAAACTAAATTTTACAACCATCTGATGGCATACTATCTCCCTCAGTCAAAGATGCCTGCAAATACTGTTTTGGCTCTCCAATCAACCAAATCAAACATTAGATGGCAAAGGTATGGGAGGCAAATATTAATTATGTAATTCACAACAGCTATAGGCCGATGTAGGACCCATTTCCTACCTGTTCATAGGCCTCGGCTGAGTTCTCACAGCTTTTACAAACTGAGTACATTCTAGAGTCCACAATATTCCTTTCGTAAAAAGAGACAACTGCTGAAGTAGCTTGCTTCAACCCATTTTTGCTTCGACACAACTTGTTTAAACACTGATTTTTCCCGTTCCTTTCACCGAGGGGAGATTTCACTTTAATTTTCAAACTCCAATCCATTTTGCGATCTTCTGGGTCACTGCAAAGGGCTGGCTCTACTTTTGCAGGATCCAGTTCCAGTTTTTTGTCTATCTCTATTTCTCTGATAACGTGGCTAAATTCTGTGGACCCTGTCCCGGTAACTATTTTTGCATCTTCTGCATAGTCAGGTTCTTTCACTGAACTGGTCTCATTTACTGTGTCTGCAGTTGCTGCTTGAGGGGAAGAGTCCAATAAGATGACAACATCTCCATCATCCATTGTATGAGCTTGGTAGACCTGAAACAGAAGTATTGCAAAATCAGTTAAAAATATATCTGTACAGACACAGTTTTACAATTAGGACTGCAGACAACTACTGTCTTTAAAAAGTTTGCTTACAGAAGTGCTTTGGTTTGACACTGAACCAACGTAGTTGTTCAAATCACAGTAGACAAAAATGGTTTTACTTTAAAAATACTTAAAGAACCCCTTGCACTATTTACTCTTTAGCTTACAGTATTTTAAAATATTTGAAAACTTTAAAACTAGGATGTGCTTTTCAGCAAATAACCCACGGTTTTGGCTGTTTTAAGCCTTTTGCGAGACCCGTTGACTTATAGCGAAAACAGGAAAACTATTTACATAACCGGTTTTTCTGATGGACAAACTTCTCGCAGACAACCATCGACAGCGTGCACGGCAAGTTAGAGAACCAGCGTGGTTCTGTTAGAGGGGTTCGAATGTACCGTACGAAACTGGTCTTTGGGTTTAGAAATATATGAAGTGATTATGGAAGTAGGTTGCATTAGGATTATAGGTAAGACAGATTTTTTAACGTCATGTAAGGTTAACTGGTCCAGGTCTGGTTGGTGTTGGACTTCCAACTGACCAAGCCAGCCCAGCAGCAAGGGTGGCACAAGAGCACCACCAAATGTAGATAAACTAAAAGTTTCAAAGGGGAACACAAAATCTTGACTACAATTATTTTTCCATACAAAATAACTGTCAAAGTTTCGAAGTACAGGCTCTGCTTTCTTCTGTTTACATGCCTTCTGCCAGCTTTCTGTCCCAGCATTGATGTAATCTCGAAGAAATATCCAAATCTCGCTACCCTACATGATAACCGGGTAAATCTGAGAGTACCAATCCAATTACTGGACTGTTCCTAGCACATTGTCCCTTTACTTTCGTCTTACAAGAATCGTCAGATTCACCAATATAATGTTTACATTGGTACTTCATGGCCTGTCCTGGCTATACTCTTAAGGCTATCATGATAAAATAAATACAGTACTCTACAGGATTTCCACAGACACGATATTGTTTAGGTTTAATGTGAGAAAAAGATTGTAAGGGGACTGGCGCACAGTTCCTATAGGATTGGGAACAGGTTGGATTAATAAAGCCTAGGCTACTTCCCATATTTCGTAATCTTGTATGTGCCTGATGAACTTAGTTTTATTGCTCAGATGCGCCAAAAATAGATATGAACATCTGAAGTAGTAAAGCATCTTCAAAATGAGTGTATGCTGAATGGTTTGCTTCATGATTGCCACATCCGTCAACAGTACTGTCTTCTTTTCCGGGAATCAGGCACCACATGTAACGACACAAAGTATTTAATTCTAGATGTTTATAACAACTCTCGCAATGCAACTGTTGGTGCAAATCCTCGTCTGCTCGAATAGTCGCATTGCCTCGTAGTCTCAAAGTTCCTTTTCTCTCACATTGGCATTTCCTCACGGGCAGTGTCTTTTTTCTGATTTTGGTAACACATTAAGCAAAGCGAAAATATTTAGCAAAGAGAAATATTCGTTATAAACAGAGCAGTGTAATTGTATTAGAGGCAGTCTTAAGCTAGTCTTAAGACAGTGGTGATCGCTGGATTAACAGATGTATTTGATGTATGCAGATCTTCAATATTAAAAGTAAGTGTTTTCTAACCACTGTGTATTGAATGTAGGACCTACCGTTCGAATTTACCCCTCCACAGTTACGAACCAACCCTTCGAGGATTAAGATCAAAGTACCGGTATAGTCTAATATGTACTAGCCGCTCGGGTACACACTACACGTATATTAGATGCTCAGTTTCGTACAACAGTTAAAGCATAAACGATTAAAGAGATACTCCTAATGTAACACACAGTGATCCAATTACAACTACAGCATCCCACATCAACACAAAAAATGAGATTTGACATCAATGGCCATAGTTCAAAGGACAAATAGCTTCCTTTTCGATAATTTTAACAACCTTGAATGTCTTTTTTATAGCGAACAAATATCTGTTTCAACAATAACAGAACTGATTTCCATGTTTTTTCCAAGTAGGCTAACTACGGGTGAACAATAATGACAAGAGGAAAAGAGCTACAAGCTCGTATGGCACGAGCTCATTGTTACGAGTAGGCGGTAGAAGAAAGTAGATGAGAACGTCGCAAAATACACCCGCCATCAAAAAAATGCGGTTCGGACTTGGAAATACAATATGTAGTTTCACTCAAGTCTCAGCATTTCCGGCATCGCCTCGGATCATTTGGAGCAAATGACTTTTGTAACTTCCAAATTCCAGCCCAATAAATCCAATCGTTTGATCCCTAGACGTACCACGCGATTTCCGGTACCTCCCTCCGACTACCCTTACCGCAACCGAATCTGATTAGGACTCACGAGTGGATCATGTAAAGCATCTTCTCTTACCACCTATCAAGGAAGAAAAGGTGGGAATCGCATGCATATATTTCATTCAGAGCGTGTGGTGCAAATCAGGCGCAAATAGAAAGGCATCCTGTATCTGTTTAAAACGTAAAAACCAAAACTTCTTAATTGCCTACCTTCACTGCTCAAGAATTCGAAGAGGCTGGTAATGTTTCAAACATTAGAAATCACATCACAGCAGGCTCAAACGAGCTTGAAGATTGTCATAAAACCAGCTTGAAGTGTTGGCATGCCCAGGGTTGCCAAATATTTTTGGCCGAGGGTGTCACTTTTTGAGCCAAAAAGTGCCATTCGGTGTCATTTACAAATTCAGAAAGTGTCACAAAAAGTGTCACCTTTCAGATGTTTCCCACCTAAGAAATACGCAATGGGGACGGGAGCGCAACCCCCTTCAACCTCTCGTGCCGGTTTTGGACACTGGTCCGACTGATCGACCGTCTCCCAAAAAACAAAAAAATTGGTGTTTATAGTGAAAACGCCGTTGTCGCCCATAACAAGAGAAGGGATCTGAGAGCCAAGTCGTTGCCCACAGAATCCCGGCACATAATCCAAGATAACAAGACCAAAGGTTTCGATGGGATCCCAAAAATGTAATATTTGCTCCAGACAATTAAATATTTGTATTTTTAAAATTTAGAAACGGTTCAAGGCTTATAGTGGGGGAAGGCGGGGGGGGGGGAGGCTGAAACACTTTCGAAATTTTCGAAAAACCCTCAACAAATAATCGTTTTTTATACATTTTCATTAGACAGTACAAAAACTGTTAAATCTGAAAAAAAACAAGTTCAGATATGGATTCAGCATGTGTGTTTACCCCTATAAGTCAGATCTGTTTTGACGTAACTGATCGAAACTTCCTGCCTTACTTCTGCCAATTTTCCGGTTTGGCCGGAATTCTGGAACTACTTGTCCGGCGAAAAAACGAAGCTAAAAAAACAATTCAACGTATCTCCTTAACCCTATATACATCCAACGTCTAATCAACTGCATATAAAATTTATCTTTTAACACATTTTTCGGTTTCAGCCGGATTCCGGACGAACTCTATGTCCGGGCAAAAAAATTATTATCAGATATGGATTCAGTGTCTCTTCTTAACCCTAAACCGAATATCTAATCAACCACATATAGAACTTTTGCTTTTTAAAAAATTTCCGGTTTGGAACAGATTCCGCACGAACTACTTGTCCGGCGAGAAAATGATTTTCATATTCGTTTTAGGCATGCTTTCTTACCCCTAAATAGAACATATAATCAGCTGCAAATAAAACTTTCACTTTTAACAAAGTTTCCGTTTTCAGTCGGATTCCGGGCGAACTATGTGTCGGGTAAAAAATGATTGTCATATACGGATTCAGTGTCTTTTTCTTATCCCCAAATCGAACATGTAAACAACTTCAAATAGAGCTTTTGCTTTTAAAAACTTTCCGGTTTCTGCCGGATTCCGGACGACCTACTTGTCGGGCGAGAAAATGGTTTTCATGTTCTTGTTCAGAATGTCTTCTTACCCCTGACACGGCTAGCTCATTTGCTGTTTAAAAATATTTTGTTTGTCCCTTAATTCGAACCCCCTCACCCACCCCTGAATATAGGGCTACAGAGCCCATCTACGAGTTCGACCTTTCCCTTGCCTCGAAGGATCCTCCCACCAAGTTTTATCAAAATATCTCATTCCCTTCGAGAGTTATCGTGCTCACAGACAGTCGGAGAGACCGTCAACTTTTGCAATGTCATAGGTATCCCTCCACTTACGTTCTAGGATCCCAAAAACAAACACAACCTCTAGTTCATATGAGAGATCAGACTATCAAAATATTTACTTCAATCATGTTTGGGTTTGCTTCTAAGCCATCAGTGTCGAAAATAACCGATTTAATCACAGCTCTGGACAAGACTTGCGGTCAGTCATGCAGCTTAGTAACTAAGAGAAATACATATTTCAGCTTAGTAACTAACAGAAATATATATTTCTCTAAATTGTATGATTAATACTCAGAAAGTTTCATAAAAGTGTCATTTTAGCAAAAAGTGCCACAATCTGGCCTGAAAGTGTGGAAAGTTTCACGGACTTCAAAAAGTGTCATAATGACACCAAAAGTGTCACTTTGGCAACCCTGGGCATGCCTCGTTGGCACTTTAAAATCCTCGCGCGCAAACCGGAAAGATGTCCATTTTCTTGTTCTGTCATATCAACTCTACTCCCGCGCAAAAATATTTAAACTAGGAAAGCATTGAACACTGATTACATATGAGTTATAGTGTCCTCCGTGCTCTTCGGCTTGGACAAGCCCTGTTAAAAGAGAGTCATTCTCGAAACGAAAAATTTAGCACATCACTTGGTAAGAGCTCCAGATAATTTTCGTATTGAAAGGCTGTCAACAGGGTTTCGAAACCCTGATACTTCCAAACATAGGCCCCTAGATAGCTTCTGCTGGCTACATATGACAGGAGAAAGTCAGCATAAAAGCAAATTCTGATGTTCAAGCAATGAAAATCCTAATCAGAACTGAGGCTAACTCGCTAAGCACTTCTCTACTTCTAGGCCTGCTCTAGACTACAGCTCCTGACTCCTGTATGTATGCAGTATGTTTTATGTGTGCACACCCAGAGGTGTTACTAGCCAAAATGTTTGGAGGGGACGTGGCATTTACCAACTGGCTGGTAGTTTTTACCGACTTTTTCTGCAGAAAAAACGACTGTTGTCAACAATAAAAATGACATTTTTGAAAAAATTGACTGATTTTCCCAAAACTCTAGTGATTTTCAGAAAAATGACTATTTTGACGAGAAATCAACCAGTTTTCAGAAAAATCGACTGTTTTCATAAAAGAAAATTAACTGTTTCTACGAAAAATCGTGGTGCGAAGCCCCTGAGTATTTCTTACCGACTGGCCGATGGCTTTGGGGGGGGGTCCCTCCCTTCCCCCCCAGTCGTGATGCCTCTGTGTACACTAAGAGAGAGTAGCATATGGTTATTTGATCTCTAGAAAAATGCCATGCCGGCCCTACCGAGACCAGTCATGACCTTGAGTTAAAAATAAAAATTGTTCTGCAAATAAACCAGTCCTGAAGGCTACCTAAATGAGTTAACTTATCTTGATTTCTTAATACTCTGTACTTAGAGATACAAAACAACCCTACTATTGAAACTGTGGTATTAAAAGAATTTATGAGACAGCCCTAGTTGTGAAACTCATCTGCCTTTAAGTCTGTCAGACAACTCAACTTTAATTCATCATGTTACAGAATCTTGATGTTACCCTAAGACTACGATACTCATGCATCTTTCCGC
The DNA here is from genome assembly GCA_023053575.1 of Branchinecta lynchi. NCBI lineage: Eukaryota > Metazoa > Arthropoda > Branchiopoda > Anostraca > Branchinectidae > Branchinecta > Branchinecta lynchi. Next base: position 1,886,934 of record JAKZAP010000011.1, read on the forward strand.
ATTATCAAGCTCAGCCTCAAATAAGATAAACTTGAAGTTTGTATTCAAGTCCATCAGCATTGTCACATACACTGTAAAAAAAAATCTTGCAGTATTTGCTACTGGGATTAATCCCAATAGAGATTAGATTAATCCCAGTAGCAAATACTGCATCCTTATTCGGAGAAACTTTTTACAGTGATAGTCTACAAAAATCTTCTTTTTCTGTACCATAAAGTCTGGCTCAGTACCTAGACAATCATCAACTTTTTCTGAATAGTCGAGTCTAGGGTAAACGGTTGCTTTTATCATAAGTAACCACAACAAATTCAAACTCAGACAGAGCCTACTTCATGACAGACTTTGTTTTGGTTCTAGAGATTTCGGATGCTAGTCTATGTGGGGCAGCTAGCAGCTTCTCTGATAGGCTGGGCCGTGGAATGAATTTGGTGAGATTACCTGGGTCTGAGAGTAATGTGCTGTTTCTTAAAACCCAACCCTTTGGTTTGAAGAAAATGGCTGAAACACATGACACCTTCTGTGATTGCAAATCTGTTATAGCCAACTACAGACCCTGTTCCAGGAATCCTCAGTGAAAGTAGGGTATCAGACTTAGGTTGTCTTGGTTCTCGTACCAGTAAATGAAGTGCAACAAGCCAGATTGGCTATTAGAAAATGAATATAAAGAAAAACAGGAATTGTAAATAAAAAAGTTATTCTTGTTTTTCAGGAAGGCCTTCTGGAGAGTACGAATGGAAAGATCCAAAGTCAGAGGCAGAAAAGTAAGCGAAATTTACCCTGTTTATCATTATCACACATTGTGATGACTGTGAGTCCAGTTGTTAATATTCTGGCGGGAAGATAAGGGGGCCTTACTGGGATGCTTCCAATGTTCATCCCTCCACGCATTATCCAGATTACTTCTGAAGGTGTCTTGGCACTCTGCAGCTACTGTTTCCTCTTTGAGGTTCCAGAGATTGAGGAGGTTATATCTGGCTCCTCTGTGAGAGGAATATAGGCTACAGACTCTTTTCGTATATCCACATTTTATTTTTTTAATTTTATTGCTGTCATCATTTACCTTATGCCCGGGCCCCACTACGGACACACATGTTCGTAAATCGATTTTTGGACGTTTTATACCGGCTTAAAGCGGTTTATAGACGTTCCTTCTTCAACCCCTTCATAAAATCTAGGGATGGATAAATCCATCGCTCGTTTTTAATTTGGTATGAACAACCAATGAGAGAAGAGCATCCTAAACGTCTCAAAAACGTCTAAAAACCAGGTGTGTCTGTAGTTGGGCCCAGGCATTACACTGCATTTGCAAACAGTAAAAAGACAAAACGTTTTGAATAGTGCAGCCCGATGAAAAATTTATCTCAAAATAGCACTATGAAGTAGTACGAAAAAGTAGCATGCAGTACTAATGATGCTACTACATGCTTCTACTTCAAAGCTACCGTATTACTGCGTACTATTATATGCTACTATTAGCAAGACCGGATGCTACTATGGCAGGACATGATGCTACATAGGATTGGACCACTCTGAGGCACATTAAATGATAGTATTATTTGCTATTACATAGTATTATATGCAACGTTTTCGTGCTACTACCATACTACTACGCAGGCTACAAATTTGTCATCAGGAGGCTTGCCATCAGTGAGGCTTATTACTTTCAAGCTATATTATCTGGTTCACCTAACCGTCTCTCGGTTGTTTGTCATGCCTCCTTTGGATTCGCTGGTATTCGTGTTTACGGAGAATAAACATTCCTCAAAGGTCCAACTTCAATAGGGAGAAAGGGTCGACATGATGCAATGATCAAAGCGAGACTTCTAGAAGAGTTTCAGGAGAGACCCCTCCGAGATCGGGGGTCAGGAATGAAGTGGGAGGCTAGGCAGTTAAAAATCAACCTATTTCGTTCTGGTGTAATACTATTTCGTTCTGTCGTGCGGTGATCTTTCTACTCAGCGTTGGGTCGATTTCGTTTTATTGATTTTCTTTTATGGAAGGGTCTGAACCATTCGATGTTTTTCTTCTCTCCGGTTCAAACCCTGAAATAATTGTAAGTGCAGAGTATAGTATTGTTAATGTTTATGTATTATATAAAGTAAGAATAAAAAAACCTTGAACCTTGAACCTTGAACCTTGGTTTCACTAGTGTTCAGCGAAAGAAGGAGATAAAAAAGATGAGATCATGTTATTTTAAATATGCAAAGCACCTGCTCCAATTGTCGAAATTATGCCATAACCATTCTAATTTTAAAAACCATACTAACTTTGACGGAGAAGTTACACTTTGACGGAGAGGTTACAAAATTCAAGATGCAAGTGTTACCCTTTCGGATGTTTCTTCGTCACTATCAAAAATCATTGACAACAGAGCCCAACCAGCGCACGACCTTCTAAACTGCTTCCTGGCCGACGATTGAAATTAAGTGTCTTTTTGAGTATGTTTATGTGTTTTATTTATTTTCTACATTTACTCTACTTTCTGAAAATGGCGGGTCAAAATAAATTACTTGCTTACTTACGTACTATTCTACCTACATTTCTTTTTCAGAGTCAACATCACATACATAGATAGAAGTGGCAATCGCATACCAGTCTGTGGGAAAGTGGGGGATAATGCCATGTATTTAGCCCACCGTTACAATATTGAACTTGAGGGAGCCTGTGAGGCTTCCCTGGCTTGCTCTACGTGTCATGTGTATGTAGATGAAAATTCATATGACAAGTTAAAAGAAGCAAGTGAACAAGAAGAGGATATGCTAGATATGGCACCATTACTAAAGGCCAATTCTAGGCTAGGTAAGTTATTCCCTCTCCATATTCTTAGTGGAGGTACATCATACGGGCATATTAAGTACTCGTTACATGCTTCAGGGGGAGATGGGATTTGCTGAAAGAACTAGATGTGCATCAGTCCTCTTATTGTTCGTCACGGCTTTGCGTACTTTTGCTTGCACTGTACTTTCCACTGTAACAATTTCCTGCTAGTTTTTCATGCTACCCGATACCTCTGCTATCTACTGAAACCAGCTGCTATCGCTACCACCCGCAGTTGCAGAAAGGGCCTGCGACGGCAATGCCTTGAACAGAAGATCAGGATGGGGTAGTCAAGGACCAGAATTTTTGCCCTGACTTTCGGCACCATCATCAGTTCCACGTGGAAAAGTTGAGACATATCCACCTTGATGGTTGAAGTGGAGAATATTTGGCGGGAATCGATCGTGTGTTCGCGCTATAGCCTAAATACTGCCTTCCGAAGACCGTGGTCTCCTAATCCACAGAATTCGCACGCTACTCTTTAGCTGCCAGCTTGCGAGAAGTATGAATGCAGGGTTCTACGCCGGCTTGTCAGGAGAAATTTGCGTAATCTCTTGCCAAATATGTTCACATGTTGCAGGTTGTCAGATTATCCTAAACAAGGACTTGGAAGGGATGGAGCTTACCTTACCGAAAGTAACTAGGAACTTCTATGTTGACGGACATGTCCCAAAACCTCACTGATTCATCCGACCACTCTTTGTGACAGCTGTACTAGCTAGTAGCAACCATACAGGTAAGTTTGTTTATGTCTTTATGTCCTGGTCTGAGACCCATGTGGTACTGGTGGAGCTACCGAGAATGCTTGTGGAAGACCTTTTGGATTTAGAAAGTCTCAAGTGTTCAAATAGAATAGCACTCGAACTTCAGAATAACAGAACCGTCACGATTCTTAAAGGACGACTTTCACTATTTATTCTTCACCTTACAGTATTTCAAAATATTTGAATACTTTAAAACTATGCTGTGCTTTCAACAATAACCCACGGGTTTGGCTCTTTTGAGCCTTTTCCAAGACCCGTTGACGTGTAGCGGAAATAGGGAAACAATTTACATAAACGTTTTTTTTTATGGAAAAGCTTCTCGCAGACAACCGTCGACAGCGTGATACACATACAAGATAGCAAAACAAGGCAAGTGAGAAAAGCAGCGTGATTTTGTTAGAGCGGTTAGAATGTACCGTACGGAAATGGGGTCTCCGGGCTTAGAAATACATGGAGTGATTATGGAAGTAGGTTGCATTAGTATTATAGGTAAGACAGGTCCTTCAGCCCTTTTCCGTCGGTATTCTTGATAAAAGGAAGGGACAAATAACTTCCGGCGCTGGGACGAATGAACAGGTGGGTTGGCAAGGATGAGCTTCTCGTCCAGAGGCGCGTAGCTGTCGAATGTGGCCTAATGTCTTGAGGGTGAGAGGAACCCCGAAACTTGTGGTCAGAAGATGACTCCTTTCAGGAAGAAACAGTAGACTATTATGGAAATATTCAAGGTGGGACACCTTTGTGGAATACCTCAAAGGCGTTACATTGCGGACAACGTCGCCACAGACAGACATTGTTGGCGAGACCGGAGTTGCGTTTTGTTTTCCCTGATTTCAGCAAAAAGCGTTTCCAAGTGCCAGAGCGAAACACTGAGTTACTGTGTTTAAAAGCGTTTTAAGCCTCCGTGTTATGCGCAGGTTTAACATCGATTATCCAGAACAAGCCACTCTCCGGAATAGTAAGTTACGTTACGTGTAGAAGTTATGTTAGGCAGGAGTAAACACGGTGGTATGAAAATGGGTATTTGCACATTGGTGTTAACCGTGTTATACTCATTGTTGTCTGAAAACGCTACTCAGGTTTGTCCTGTTGCCCACGGCGCCTGAAGTTATCGCCTCCTGGTGATAAGTAAAAGCAAAGGCACAGCCATTCTCGCGGACCATTGGTTAGCGTGGTTTCGCCGCAACCTGCTTCTAGCTTCATCATCTGTTTGTGCTAGATGATACGCAGCTGTGACAAAAGTACCTGCTGCTCTGCACTGCAGAAGTGAATCCGGATTCGGACTCGAATAGTCGGATTCGAATATTCTGCCCGTTAGGCTGGATTCGGACTCGGATCCCAAACCCGCAATCTTACGAACCCGCTCAAACTTCTAGTCTACATCCTTCCAGTTTCCGTTTCCCAAGCTTTTTAAACAGTGGGCAACTTATTCCAACGCCAGCCATCCTCAGTAATCTATCACGTTATCTGATTACCTTAGATATCAGAGTTTTGTATGGCACTTGAGCTTACTCAAGTGCCATATAGAGATCGTAATGTCTGTCGGTCTTTTCGCGTTTTGCTAGTTTGGGCACTTCCACATGACCTAGGACGATAAAACTTGGCACGCATATCAGGGATCCAACCGGATTAAGGAAATAATCACTTCCCGGATCCGACCATCAATGGGGGAGTGGCAAGATGGGGAATCCGGAAATTAGTAGCATTCATAACTTTAGAACGGATAATCGGGCGTGCATTAAACTTGACAGGTATCAAGAACAAGTGTCTTGGATGCTCATTGTCAGATTCGGATCGGATCCGATAACTGGGGGGGGGGGGCTGGAGGGGGACACCCGAAATCTCTTGAAACGCTTTTTCTAGTTTTTGTCCGACCCCTACCCCTTTCTTCACACTAGTATAGCTCTACGCGTCGATGAGTCATTCTTTCTTCACACTAGTATAGCTCTGCTCGTGGATGAGTCATTCTTTGCTTCAATTCGTTCGAAGAGAGCTAGAACAATCGAAGGTCGAAGGGGTTGGTATAATATGTTGTTGAACCTTAGTAGGGGTTGATCTAGTTCGGGCACTTCCACACAAGCTAGGATGATGAAACTTCGCTGGCATATCAGGGACCCGATCAGATTAACTTACAAATAATCACTTCCCCAATCCGACTTTCTCCGGATCCGGAAACTAGGAACAACGGTAGCAAAAGCGGAGCAGAAGGTAGCAAAAAGAGCACTGCCCAAATGTGATATCAACCACGGACCTTTGTGGCGGCCCACCGCTTTACCACGGCGCTACGACTTGATGTATTGAGAAGCGAATGCGGAACTAGATACGGTTTAAAGATTAGAGCGAATGCTAAATGCTAACCAGAGCAAAATAACTAGAGCTATTTTGTTCTGATGCTAACTAAACTTAAACTAAACAAATCTCGTGAAACGCTTCCACATAAGCTAGGACAATGAAACTTGGCAGGCATATCAGGGAACCGACCAGATTAGCTTGAAAATAATCACATTCCAGGTCCAATCATAGTGGGGGGAGTGGAGGGCGGAAATCCGGAAACTGTTAACATGCATAACTTTGGAAAGGGTAATCAGACATGCGTGAAACTTGACATGTGTCAAGAACAAGTGTTTCGGATATTCAGTTTCAAATCCGGACCAGATTCGATACCTGTGGGGGGAGGGGCTGGAGAAGGGCACCGGAAATCTCCTGAGACGCTTCCACATAAGCTAGGACAATAAAACTTGGAAGGCATATGAGGGAATCGACCAGGTTAACTTCGAAATAATCACTTCCCCGATCCAGCCATCGGGGGGGGGGGGGGGAGTGGAGGGATTGGGAATCCGGAAACTAGAATCATAAATAAGTTTGGAACGGGTAATTGGACATGCATGAAACTTAACAAGTATGAAGAACAAGTGTCTCAGATTTTCAGTTTCAAATCTGGCCCGGATCCGATAACTGGGGGTGGGGGTAGAGAGGGACTTGAAATCTTTTGAAACGCTTAGTTCAGTTCAGTTCAGTTCATTTTATTCATAAAAATAGAGAACACTATTAACTGTTTATGGCCCCACCATAAGGCCAAACATAAGGCCTGGCAATGGGCGGGGCTTATTCATCATTCACATAATCTTAAGGGAAACAAACCAAAGAAATCAAAAAAAGAAAGAAAAGAAGGAGAGAAAAAAGAAGAAGAAGAAAAGAAGAATGAGGGCATAACAAACTGACAAGAGAAATTCACTAACGAACGATCTTCCATCAACAAAACGCCCTTGCTCCTCCTCCCCCCCCCCCCCCCCCCCCCCCCCCCAAAAAAAAAGGAAGGAAAAAAGAAGAAATTTAATTATGTTTTGGAACTTTATGTTCTCGATAAGAAAAAAGACTTGGTCTGTGACTTGAATGCTGAAAGGGTAGACGCAACCCTTATCTCCTCAGGTATTGAGTTCCACACCCCCGGAGCGAAGTGTTTTATTATGAAAGAAGCTCTTGTTGTTTTACGGGGGGCACTCGCCAACTGTCCGGCATTCCGAGTAGAATACTCGTGGAAATCCTAATTCTGTGAAAACAAATTTTGAAAAGATGAATTTAAATGATCATTAAAATACTTATAAGTGAAAACTGCAACTTGGTAATCTCTAATTGTGGCGACATCCATTATTTTATTAGATCTAAAACGTTCACTGCGATTCTTATTGGGGTCATTTGACGTGATTGCCCGGATAACACTGTTCTGTAGATTTTGAACTTTCTTGTAGCAAGATACAAAGAGCGTATATATAGTTACTATTAGTTACTATTTCCGTTCCATCCTCACGAAAAGTTACTACGCTGACCGTTCCAACCTTGTCGGAATAGTAACTAATAGTTACTATTTGCTTACCATCCTCGGGAGCGTAGTAAGCGTAGTAACTACGCATCTCTGTAAAGTGATTGGTGTAAAGTGATTGGTCGGATTCACCCCTGGCGTGAAATCCTGCTGGAAAATAGAAAAATCGTTCCAGCCTTGACGGCAAAACTCCAGAATTCGTGACGTCATGCGTAGTAACTACGGTAAGTAGGAGGGAACACGCTCAAAATTGCTAGCACACACGGAGCATCCATAAATTAAGTAAAGATGAAAAATAGCATAATATATCATTCGTAGAATTTTAGATGATGCAATGTTTTTAACTCCCCTAATCACTCCAAGAGACCGAGAAAGTTTAAACGACAGAATATCGGCGTGTTCTTTCCATGACAAATTCTCATCAAGTAGAAAACCAAGGTATTTGACGGATTGCACTCTTTTGATGACTGAAGTTCCCACCATAACTTGACCAGGGCTTGTTAGGGATGAGGTTCTCGAGAATACCATATAGTTTGTTTTAAAAAAATTCAGGGTTAGTAGGTGAGAATCAGTGAAATTGGTAAATTCAGCTAGTGCTTTTTTTAGCTTTTCGTATAAATCAGGTACAGAAGAGGCAGACCAAAAAAGAAGAGTGTCATCAGCAAATAAAAGAATACCAGCTTCGGATAGGAAATATTTAACCGTGTCAATAAAAATAATAAAAAGTAATGGACCCAAAATCAAACCTTGTGGCACTCCGCAATGGATTGCACACTGTTCCGATGTAATACTACCGTTCATGACTACTTGTTTCCTTCCAAATAAATATGACCGAAGCCGGTCTAGTGCTTTACCCCCTATTCCAATACACTGTAAAGAATTTAGTAGTTCATGGTGTGCAACAGTATCAAATGCTTTTTTTAAGTCCAAAAATATTGCAGCTGGAATCAAACCATTTTCAAAAGCTTCGTTAATCCAATCTACTAGTTTAATGATAGCTAAGTCCGTTGACAGACCTTTGCGGAACCCAAATTGAGTATCGAGCAGAATTTTATTATCTTCAATGTGCCTGGAAAGTTGACCGTGCACTATTTTTTCGTAAACTTTAGAAAAAAAGGAAGGATTGATATTGGTCTTTTGTTACTTTTTCCCCGGATTTATGTCAAGGAATTACCCGCGCCAGCTTCAAAGCTTCAGGGAAGATTCCTGTTTTAATAGATAAATTTATTAAATGGACAAGTATAGGACACAACAAGCTTAGGGTCGAGGAATAGGATGGAACTTGAAGGGAAGAACGAGCATTAACCCTAAATACTGTATCGACAAAATAGGACCGGATCGTGTCGCAGTGGAGGGTGTTAGCGGGGTTTCTTGGATTTCCGCGGTGATCACGAGTTAGGGTACTTCCAGATACTATGACCATGAAATTTGGCAGACATATTAGGTACTCTCCTAGGTCTACTTGAAAATAGTTCCTTCCCCGATACGGTGATGTTGGGGGGAGTGAGGTATGGGGAATCCAGCATCTAGTGACATGCATAACTTTAGAACGGGCGATCGGGCGTGAATGAAACTTGACAAGTGTCAAGAACGAGTATGTCAGATGATCAATTTGAAGTTCCAGTAACTGGGGGGGGGGGGGGAGGGAAGCTGGAGGGGGGTGCAAGAAATATCGTGAAATGCTTAGAGTCGAGAGATCGGGATGGGACTTGGAGGAAAGAACAAGCATAAGCCGGGGGTTGCCCCCCCCCCTCCCCCCCCCCCCCCGAAATATAGAAGAATAATAATGTTTATAGGTTTTTCCCTCTGATTTATGTCTTTTTGTACTTTTTTGTCCGACCCACAGGAACCCCCCCCCCCCCCCCCCGAAAAAAAATCCTGGATACGGGCCTGGACTGAAGTAAAAAATAAGTAAATACCCCAAGGGGTAATGCCTAAAATGAATTTCACTTATTTGTAAATGGCTCTTCTAATGAGTTTAGGATTACAGTCGGTAAACGAACTACGAACAGAGAACAGTGCAAAAGCGCGCGGTACAACAAGAGCATTGTAAAGATGAGGGATTACTCTATTAATACTCTTTCAAACAAATTTGGAGCTAAGATAACGTGTTGTCCCCAGATGGCCCATCTATTCCCCCCTCCCCTCCCGTCTTCCGTGCGTCGGTCCGAAAGGAATACTGGCAATAAGTTTTCCGCATATCCAGCTAATTCTTCTACCCAATTTTTACGTCGTTTCATTCCATCATTTATTTCTGGTAATTTCTTGTAAGTATATTAGTTAATTTGTTTCTTTTGTGTCTGTGTATTTTGTAAATTTGTATTCCTTTTCTAGCTTTTAGCTATTCGGAGTAAACTTGATTGATTGATTGATTGATTAATATTACAATGTGCCTTACAACCAGGGATCCTACCAATTTCCTATGTCTGTCCCAAACACGAAAGAGAAATATTGGAATGGGTTTGTTTTTTATTTTAAGTTAATTATTATTGTAACAGACGAAAAGGATTTAGCATGTTATGAAAACCTCATTTCTTTAAATATCACGTATTACTGACGCGATAATTATTTTTCTGTGTACCGTATGTAAGAACATGACTGTCGCTGCTAAAAATTATAGGCTACCGTATGTCGCATTACGTAGTATCGCCAATTATGGGATAGCTACAGTAAGTGTATATTACCTGAGACAGTAATGTGCGAACGACAGAGCAGTCGTTTCCAAAGAGGTAAATGTAAAACCCGTAACGCCCAGTCGAATGTTGCGCAAATGGATAAAAATGGCACTGTCCATAGTTATGTAGATCTCCAAAGAAGCATACATTTGCTGATCTAAGACCGCATGTGGCAGTATAAGCATCAGGTTGTCGCAAGTTCCGACTTGTTGCTGACCTCATCTTATGCTGACATCCATAAACGTCTAAGCCCCGCTATAGTCTCTTTTTTTCTGAACACGCTTAGTATGTTTTTTTCAATGAATCAATCAATCAATTTTATTTTGAACCCTAATAGCACTAGGCTAACATGGGCCGGAAAAATAAACACTCACTACAATACAAGTAAGACGCGAACTAACAAACAATAAACGAACATAGATCATGATCATGTTTTCTTGTTTTATTCTCTTATTTCTTAGGGTTTGGGTTGCGACTCCTCCTCCGCTCGTTAGCGTTAATATTTGTTAATCGTTTACTAAGTAATTTCTAAAAAGACCAATTTAGTCTTAAAAAAAAATAATGTTTCAAGATCGATTTCTGCACGCCTTTTTTTTACTTTCTGTATCGTATGACCCTTTGCCAATCGGAGGTTACGACTTACGAGTAGGCTTTTTAAATCCTACATTTTAAAAACTCCGTTCCTTTGAAACTCTGCTGGGTTTCTCAAAGACTACAAAGTCGTCTCGATTACTTTCGGCCTCGCTCTGTCCCCTTGGATGATAAACACAGAAAACTTGCATAACCGTTATTTCTGACCAACGAGCTCCTAGCTAGTGGTAAGCTGGAGCCAGACATGCCTCGGAAAGAGCCAAACACGGAAAATCGAAAGATACACGTAGTGATATGCGGGTGAAGAAATTGCATAGGTAGTTCGAAACCTCGTAAATGGAAATAGATGCAACAATTATGGACGATGATTGAAGCACTAGTGTAGGAAAGACGTTTACGTAAAAAAAAAAAATTTTTTGACAGTTGAAGTAGGAGAGCGAAGATGTCATTTCAAGAAGGCCATTGTAATAATTAGATCGATCAGCACTGCATTGGCCAATGATTCAGTGTGTCAGTTGTTTTTCGTTCCGTTTTTCCTGAACGTTCGTGAGCTGGAATAACTTTGCCCATCTCACGTAGGCTGCTGTGAATAAAAATGAAATTCGTTGGAATATGTTCCAGTACCCGTCGGACTTTGACTCTTACTCCTTCGAATATTAATAGCCCTTTTCATTAAGTCCGCCTATGTTTGATCTTGCGTTGACGCTTGTCAAGTGTGGAGTTTCGTAGCATCAAAAAATATTTGTATTTCAACAGCAGAAGTAACAGAGGAAATAAGCAATTGAAATGACACAAAGTGAAATACTTCGTTATGATAATGTAGAAACGGGCCAGTTTTTAGTTGGTTTATTAACTTCACAACTAAAATAAAGAGAAGTAAATAAATTAAGGAAAAAAAGCTGATTTAGGTAATGTAAGAGTAGCCAAACTTAAGTTGTTTTTTACTGAACAATAATACTTTTAAGAAAATGAAACGCATATTATGTCACTTATTAGACTACTATACCATCGTATGCTTAACGTCAGAACACTACAAATCTAAAACTGGCACGGTATGGCAGCGTTTTAACTAGTAAATTTCAGTCCCTTTTCTAGCTAAGAAAATGAATCTAGAAAGTAATATTTGTTTCTCCACCGTTTAGTATGCCTAGTATTTTTTTTGTAATCACTTTCTATTTTTCTTAGATCAAACAACTTGTGAACCTTCCGAAACACGTGGTGTACTCCTTAGAAGTAAGTACTCGAAGCAATCAACTCTTCGAATGTGTGTCAGCTCGTTGGAATTCTGAAAATAAATAAAAACATATTAACTTGAAGTTTAGATGAGAATGTACTAATGACGACTTCGTTCACGTTCTGTGTAGAAAGGTATGTCACGTCCTGTCCTTAAGAATCTTTATCATTCAGGGAAAGCAGGGGGGGGGGAGGAGGTTTGTATGTTTCGGGGGGGGAGGGGGGTTCAACCCCCTAACCCCCCCCCCCCCTGGATACGGCCTTGGCCGGAACCAAAGAACAGCAATGCCGTGTTAGGATAAATTTTCGCTTGGATGGCTGTTGAGTTCGACGGAAGGTACCATCGGAGGCGTTACTAGCCAACATTTTTTTTTGGGGGGGGGGAAGTTATTGGGGTTAGAACTTATCATTTTTACCGACTGCTTATTGCAGAAAAAATGACTGTTCTTACGGGTGGAAAAACTACTATTTTGACGTAAAAGCGACTGATTTTCAGAAGACAAAATCGACTATTTCTGCGAAAAACTGACTGTTTTTGCAAAAAATTAAGTCAAAAATAAATAAACGATGTTGTAATCGTAAAGACGATTGAACGAGCGCATTAAGGATTTTAGTAGGCCGCGTCAGTGCTAGAATGACAGCAGGTTATTTCCTTTCCAGTAGCCCAAAGCAAGGATACGGGGAAACACACATGAATTTACCGCGCGGTTCAAAATCTTTTGCGGTGCAAATATTGGAAATGCGACCCTAACCTAAAGCATCTTCTCGCGGTTCCCCGAGGACTTCTCGGAGAATCAAAGAATTGCGAGAAAAGAGGGATTTACTCCACGCATACAAGACCAAAGGTTTCGATGGGATCCCAAAAATTCAATATCTGATCCAGACGACTGGGTCTTGTCTTAGCCAGATCCAGTCTTCGCCAGACTCCTTGAACATTTTTACAATTAAAATTCAGAAACAGATTAAGGCCAAATAGCTAATCACCTGAGAAAACCAAATTCAGATTTGGATTCAGCATGTGTGTTTACCCCTATAAGTCATATCTGTTTTGACGAAAACTTCCTGCCACTTCTGCCAATTTCCCGGTTCCGGCCAAACTCCAGAACTACTTGTCCGGCGAAAAAAAAAGCTCAAAGACGAAATCAGGGTATCTTCTTTCCCCAGTAACGAACATCTAATCAACTTCAGATAGAAATTTAGCTTATGACAAATTTTCCGATGGTCGAACGATATGTCCGGGTAAAATATGATTGTCATACAGGGACTCAGCATCTCTTCTTACCCCTAAATCGCTTATCTAATCAACTAGAAATAAAACTTTGACTTCCAACAGATTTCCGGTTTTGGCCGGATTCCGGACGAACTACATGTCCGGGTAGAAAATTGTTTTCACATAAGTGTTCAGCATGTCTTCTTGCCCTAAATCGAACATCTAATCAACTCCAAATAAAACTTTTAATTTTGACAAACTTTCCGGCTTGGGCCGGATTCCGGTCGAAATACTTGTCCGTCAAGAAAATAGTTTTCCCCATCGTCTTCAGCAGGGGCGAACTACTTGTCCGATGACAAAATAGTTTTCACCATCGTGTTCAGCATGTCTTCTTACCCCATAATCGACTATCACATTAGCTGTTTCAAAATATTTTGTTTGTCCCTTAATTTGAATCCCCTCCCCCACCCCTAAGTGTAGAGCTACAAAGCCCATCTACGAACTTGACTGGTCCGACGACCCAACGAACCCTCACACCAAGTTTCATCAAAATATCTCGTTCCTTTCGAGAGTTATCGTGCTTACAGACGGACGGACGGACGGACAACTTTTGCGATGTCATAGGTATCCCTCCACTTACGTTTTGGGATCCCAACAACGAGGACATGGGGAATGCCTTTAAAATGGATTTGTTAGAGAAAAAATAAGAAGTTGACGAGTTTAGTCTCTATCCACTATATTTTTGGTTTTGTGTTTATTCGGATTATTTTTAATTAGTTTTACCTTGTGCCAACACAAGCAACAAGACCAAAGGTGTCGATGGGATCCCAAAAATCTAATATTTGATTCAGACAATCGAGTCTTGTCTTCGCCAGATCCAGTCTTCGACAGGCTAATGATCAGAGAAAACCAAGTTCAGATAATAGTTCAAAAGTTCCAAGTTCAAAAATAGATGTGCCTCTATAAGGCATATCTATTTTGACGATACTTACCGAGACTTCCTGCCGATTTCCGAGCGAACTACTAGTCCAGAAAAAAAAAATCAGAAACAAAACCAGCGTATCTCCTTATCCCTATAAACAACATCTAATCAACTTTGAATAAAAGTTTGACTTAAAAAAAAAATCCGGTTACAACCGGATTCCGGAATAATTTTATGTCCGGAAAAAAACCATTGTCATAAACCGACTCAGCCTCTCTTCTTACCCCTTAATCTGTCATCTAATCGAACTTTTGCTTTTAATAAATTTTCCGGTTTTGGCCGGATTCCGGACGAACTAGTTGTCAAGCGAGAAAATAATTTTCACCATCGTATTTGGCATGTCTTTTTACCCATAAATCAAACATTTAATCAACTTCAGATTAAACTTTTACTTTTAACCAACTTTCCGGTTTTCGCAGGATTACGGGCGAACTACATGTCCGGGTAGAAAATTGTTTTCACATAAGTGTTCAACATGTCTTCTTGCCTTAAATCGAACATCTAATCAACTCGAAATAAAACTTCTGATTTTAACAAACTTTCCGGTTTCGGCCAGATTCCGGGCGAACTACTTGTCCGTCGAGAAAATGGTTTTCACCATCGTCTTCAGCATGTCTTCCTACCCCTAAACCAAACATCTAATCAACTTCAAATAAAACTTTTACTTTTAACAAACTTTCCGGTTTTGGCCGGGTTCCGGGCGAACTACTCGTCCGATGACAAAATAGTTTTCACCATCGTGCTCAGCATGTCTTCTTACCCCATAATTGACTATCACATTAGCTGTTTCAAAATATTTTGTTTGCCCCTTAATTTGAGCCCCCTCCCCCACCCCTAAATGTATGGCTTCAAAGCCCATCTACGAACTTCACTGGTCCGACGACCCAACGAATCCTCACACCAAGTTTCATCAAACTATCTCATTCCCTTCGAGAGTTATCGTGCTTACAGACGGACAGACGGACAACTTTTGCGATGTCATAGGTATCCCTCCACTTACGTTTTGGGATCCCGAAAACTGATTCCCCTCAGAATCTGAATGGGAGTCCTTTCTGATGATGGTGATGGTAACCGGAGCATTACCCGTCCGTTGGGACTCGCGAGAATATGGGGAGTGAGTCCCCCGGACAAACAAAAACGCGGACTCCTCACGTGGAGTCCTCGAGGAAGGGCAAGCATATGCCTCTAAGCTGTGTTGGTTATGGAGTCGAAGCGAGTGCAGCGTGAACTTTTGATTGTGCCACAAAATAGGCCTGAGCTATGCGAACTTCCGCGTCCTGAGGAATTCCTCATAAGGAATATCTCAGGTCGTAAGGCAATTCCTGTCTTAAATGATGTTTGCTTGCAGCTGTGGTTCGGCCGAGAATATTTAACACACTTTCTCCAAAGTAATAAAGAGAGCAAGCCCTCCGTCCCGTTAGCTATGCTAGCAATCTCGGTAATAAGCAAGGTGTGAGGATTACATATGCTCATTGCCTGAATCCTGAATCCCATATTGCGAGCCCATGTTTTGTTGCCCGCAAAATTAGAATATTCAAATGAGATCAGCTGTTTTACTACGCTGATGATATTATTTTGAAAGCTTTATATGTTCTTTCTGCTTTAAAGACAGCTGTAACCAACTGACAGCGGAATGGCGCTTATAACAGTTAGGGCACAGCATAGCCGTGCGGTCGAACTCTATTTTCGCCTTTGGGGGACGCGTCGGTTCAAATCTCGGATACCTTCAATGGAAAATATGTGCCCATCTGTAAATACACCGTCAACTTGCCCAGTGCCAACAAGTCATTTCCAGTGTCTGTCGGCTCTACCTTAGCCTGGAAAGGGCTATCCCTTTCGGATCATATTGTTTGGTCCCAAAGGACGTTTGGTTCCCTATTTTGTAAAGTATTTTAACGTTCGGAATTCCGAATTTAAATTGGCTTGCTTTGTAGTTATGTTTGTTATCGTATTATATTATAAAATTGTAACATGTGTGATTATTTATGATTATCTTGACCATGTAGGACGGTCCGCCACTTTGTTTGTAGAGAGAGAATATGGAATTAAATGAGTTAATTAATAACCCCTGGGTACTGACAAGGTACATAGGGTAGCCAATTCGCTTTACTGATTGACATGAACGATCTCTCAGGATTCTCTCCATTTACTTATTGTAGTCATTCCACTGTCACTATTAAAGCCAGGCTTCACCTTCCAGATTACCAGACGTCCGGGATGTCCAACACCCCGGACTTCCAGACGCTTTTGTCCTGGCTTCACCTTCCAGATCCGTCTCGACGAAAACGGCTGTCTGTAATCCGGAAGAAAAATCTGGAAGGTGAAGCCTCGCTTTTACCATGAATTAGGGGGTTGACCCCCCCCCCCGAAACATACAAAAATAATAATTTGTTTTTTCCTCTGATCTATTTTCGTACTTTCTTGTCCGACCCGCAGGCACCCCCCCCCCCCCCCGGAAATAAAATCCTGGATACGGGCCTGGTAATAACATCAGAGCAGCGGAGGAGCGAAGTATTTCGCAGCTGCTGATTTTGACCAGAAAAGGAAACCCACATTTCCCTAAACCGTTGAGTGACGCCTTGATCACCTGCCAGGGGAATCAGAAACTGCGAAATGAGACTTAAAGGAACAGAAAACTTGACTCGGGGAGCTAGCTGACATATAAAGAATGTACCCTTAGTCGATATTGAGAGTAAGAAAAATTCTCGTTACGACCATTGCAGTTTCCGAGCAGCTTCCGAGAATTCGACTTTTGAGTTAGTAGAAAAACAAGACCAAAGGTTTCGATGGGATCCCAAAAATTCAATATCTAATCCAGACAACTGGGTCTTGTCTCAGCCAGACTCCTTGAAGATTTTTACAATTGAAATTCAGAAACAGATTAAGGCCAAATAACTTATAATCTGAGAAAACCAAGTTCAGACATGGATTCAGCATGTGTGTTTACCCCTATAAGTCACATCTGTTTTGACGAAAACTTCCTGGCACTTCTGCCAATATCCCGGTTTCGGCCGAACTCCAGAACTACTTGTCCGGCGAAAAAAGAAAGCTGAAAAACGAACTCAGGGTATCTTCTTTCCCCAATATTGAACATCTAATCAACTTCAAATAAAAATTTAACTTATAACACATTTTCCGATTCCAGCCGGATTCCGGTCGAACTATATGTCCGAGTAAAATATGATTGTCACACACAACAGGATCTCTTCTTACCCCTAAATCGGTTATCTAATCAACCAGAAATAAAACTTTAACTTCTAACGGTTTTCCGGTTTGGGTCGGATTCCGGGCGAAATACATGTCCGGGTTGAAAATTGCTTTCACACAAGTGTTCAGCACGTCTTCTTGCCCTAAATCGAACATCTAATCAACTCGAAATAAAACTTTTAATTTTAACAAACTTTCCGGTTTCGGCCGGATTCCGGGCGAACTAATTGTCCGTCGAGAAAATGGTTTTCACCATCGTCTTCAGCATGTCTTCCTACCCCTAAATCGAACATCTAATCATCTTTCTTGTTGTAAAAAAAAAAAATCTTGCAGCAGTATTTGCTACTAGGAATAGTCTTGTCTCTAATTCGGATTAATCTTATCTCAATAGAGATAAGATCAATCCCAGTAGCAATTACTGCAGTTAACCTTAATCCTTACTTGGAGAAACCTTTTACAGTGTAAGTGATAACAATTAAATCTGACTCATTTATATTATCTACAAATAGTCAGTGTGGCCGAGCTAACGAGCTCGAATCCCTGCCAGCCCGCACTGATCAACATATATTGTTATGAAGTGTTTTTTTTTTGTTTTTTTTAAGAATCTGAGCCTGTTCAGCAGTTCCCGGCAGAGTGGTGACGTCTCCGCGCTGTTGTTAGTTTCGTTCCAGAGTGCTACCGCACCGGTACCGATACCGTACCGTACCGGTAGTGCTACCAGTTGTCTACCACAATACGCCCCTCTTAAAATTCCTGTCAGATTAGTTGATTTTCGGCCGCTAGGTGCACTATCGTAAA
This sequence comes from Branchinecta lynchi, assembly GCA_023053575.1. Taxonomy (NCBI): domain Eukaryota; kingdom Metazoa; phylum Arthropoda; class Branchiopoda; order Anostraca; family Branchinectidae; genus Branchinecta; species Branchinecta lynchi. The sequence goes on from JAKZAP010000011.1 coordinate 1,905,028, forward strand.
GAAAAAATGACACGTTACTTCTTCGTGTATGTTTATCCAGGTTTCTTTTATTATTTCCAATTCCTTTTAGGCGTAACCATGTTTAAAACTGTTTAAAATGCCTCTTTCCCTCTTGTTGCTTTACCCAACTCTGTTTTGTCAAGCGTCATCATGTTTGTCATTTCTGGCTTCCGACTTCAGTGCTGAGTGCTGGCTGTCTTTTCGACGGAGCTAATGCGCGACTCGATATGAAGCGAAAGCCTAATCGCTCATTCACCCGTCACATAACTTATCCCCAGATCTCACGTGTGATTGTTATTGTTCCTCTAGCGTATCTGGCGGCAATTTGTCATCAGAGTTTATGAAGGACTTATTACATCGGACCTACATGGCTCCTCTTATCACTGTAACTCTCATAATAGCTTATGTGGAACACACTCTTAAATACCTCGCTAAACGATGTGACGCCCAAAACCGGGGCTCTCGTAAATCAAGTGTAAATGGATGAAACCGTCATGACTTACCGTCAGGTAGGATCTGTCTTGTGGCTCCATATGGTGTCATTCCTCTTTGGGAGGCACCCCGATTCGATCCATACTGAAGTCCAATCACCCTCTGACTTTCGGCCAAGACGTCGGGTGAGAACATTCGTTTATTTTCATCCGCCACCTTGACGCCGATGGTGGGTCCTGTGAAGCCCTTCTTTTGAGACTGAAAGAAAATTCGTGGCTGAAAATTAGCATAAAAGTCGCGGGTGATCTCATCGAATTGTGCGACCGTCGCTGAGCGGTTCTTTTGTGTCGGCCCCGTGAGCAGTGTTGCCATACTGGCGGACTTTATGCCAAACTAGCGTATTCTACTACCGACTGGCGGATTTTTTTATTTATTTTTTTGCTGGCGTTTTAAGATTGATTGGGTTCTATTGATAATCCTTGTAAGTTTTTGGAGATTTCTTGCAATTTTGGGTTAAAAAGAAATTTTAGCGTATTTTTGGCGTATTTTTCAAAGACAGTGGCGTATTTCTTGGATCACGATCCGGCAACACTGTGCTCGAGTAGGGCGATGGAGAATCGAAAGATAATAGTTGTGTTTTTGCAGATACCATGGTATCTGATACCACAGTCTAAAGTCGTTTTTGCAGCTATCGTGGTATCTGAGACCACGGTCAAAAGGCGTGTTGGCAGTTATCGTGGTATCTGGCCAGTTATCGTGGTATGTTATATTCAGATGATATTCAGATACCACGGTCCGACCGTGGTAACTGGTCGTGGTATGAGGTCATCTCACTTTCATCGTTTTTTGTCAAATTGGTGGGAAAGACGTTTGGCACTTAGTGATGTGACTGAATATCAGTTTTTCTTTTGGGATAACTTCTAAAAGCACTATTTTGGCAATTGTCGTGTACCGGATATCAGATACCACGGTAACTGCAAAAACGACTAACTGCAGATCCAGTTACCATGGTATCTGCAAAATTGAAACTAATATCGAAATTCTAGTAGTTTCGTCTTTAGTCACTAGTGTCTGGTATTGCTCTATACGGACTCTTATAAGTCTCGCGATGACTTCTCACTTGAAGCTGCCTCCCGACCAGGTTCTGGTTAGTCCACACTGGTGAGGTAAAACCAGGCATCAGTGAATAAAAAAACGCTTCATAACAAAAAACTACTGGTATTCGACGGTAGAACGCAGCTAATGAGTCGACAGCAGATATGCATACTGAGAACAGGCAGGATTCCTCTGATATTCGAACCCCTGATATTCGTTCTCTTAACTTTTGAGAATAACTACCCACACACACAGGTCCAAAATCAGGGGTTTAGCACCACTGTCCTCGTTTGAAGACAGGCGTGGTTCGCATAAAGTAACCACGAGAAATCGATTCCAGGAGGTTCTGTGAAACCCACGTAGTGCCTTTTCTAATTTTTCATATCTTACTTTTGGGGGTAAGACTCTTGGTGCATTTTTTATATCACATACTTCTTCCAGGAATAAATAACTTACTTTATCCGCTAAATCCCCATTTCGTTTCAGCTCCTACTTTTATTTTATAATTAATGTTCTAAAACTATCCATTGACCCCGGATACACGGTGATGCGGGCAAATCCGGCATATCTATTTATTTATTAAATCTATTAAAACGGCCAGCTTGGGCTATACTAAACAACTAAAAATAAATATTAACAACTAACAATGGTGGTGGGCAAAAATATAAAAACAATAATCTACCCAGCATCAAATGCTGAAGACAGTTCACGGTTCCATGCCATCCACACAGGTAATGATAGCCACATGTTTGGGCCCGAGAGAATCACAAGGAGTGGATTGCTAGACCGAAGGAACCGGGTCCGAAGAAAGAAGATAGACCGACGCCTGAGTTCCCCAAAAGAAGGAAGATCCTCACCAACAAACATCCCGGAAGCACTACAGTTCCAAGGTAGACCATGTCGCCACCGGAATGAATTGATATAAAGAACCCGAAAAGTATTCTCGCATTTCACAGATGTAGAGATCTGTGATGCTGATGGTGGGGTATCATGGTGGAAAGCTCACTTCATCGGCGAAGTTGACCTGAGGCATGGAATCAAGTAGCCTACACCATGATCTACCAGTTCCTGTCCCCTCGTTTCTCGATTATTCAATTGGATCCCATTGTATGCAATAGGAATTGTATGCATGGCTAGTTATTGACTTTAAAAGCCTGTTTTGTCGCGTCGCTCCAAGTCCGTGACGTGGTATGCATGCAAAAATTACAAAAGCGATTCATGTATACATTTTTACGGTCCAGTGTCAGGCGCTTTTGCATTTGAGATACAAATTTGTTCAGGGTGGTTCGGTTTTATTCCCGGTATCCGGACGTGTATGAACAAATCGAAATGCTTCCGTCAAGCAGTGCTTAGATTTTGCATAAGGCGTATTCGCGCCGTTCCCCGAGGACTCCACTTGAGGAGTCCCCGCATTTTTGTTTGTCCCGGGGATTCACTCCCACGGACGGGGAATGCTCCGATTATCACCACCATCATCAGAAAGGACTCATTTTTATAAGTTTTGAACTGATAGACAAAAATGATCCTCAGCCGGGATTTGAACCCAGGACCCTCTGCTTACCAGGCAGTCGCTCTACCAACTGAGCAACCGAGGGGCCTGTGAACAGAGTTCGCAAACCACTACAATAGTCTGGTAGACGCCGGCCATAGGAACGGTGATCCCGCCCGAAGGCTAATTAATCTAACCAGTTCACATCCCCATGTCATAGAAATTAATACGTAGATGGCACTTTTAACACAAGGGACTTGTACCGTGATCAATAAACCATAATAAAATTTTCCCAATATAATTTAGAAGTCTAGGAATCCATTGTCGGAGCCACGTAGACATACCAGGACCACGTCCCTTGTGTAAAAAGTGCCATCTACGCAGAAAGGACTCCCTTTCAGATTCAGAGGGGAATCAATTTTAGCTGGTGTTGGTGCAATGTAAAACTAGTTAAAAACAATCAGAATAAATAAAACCAAAAATAAAGTGGATCCAGACTAATTTCGTCAACTGCGTATTTTTTTTCGAACAAAATCAATTTAGAAGCATTCCCCGTGTTCTCGCTGTTTCTGTATGTGGAGTACGCGTGGAGTGACTCCCTCTATTCTCGCCGTTCCCTTCGATTCCCCGAGGAGTCCTCGGGGATCAGCGAGAATATGCCTATAGCTAGGTTAGTTCACAGCGTCATTTTTGTTGCAACACTGCTGCCGCATTGCTGATGCAGCACTGCTTTGCTCCTGCACAAGATGCGTTTTTGGATTCACCGCCTACAAGATTTTTCTTGGTTGAAGCAGCACCTTGCAGGGAATCACGGACTCGGTCGGTAAGCAAGTCCGCGATCCCGAGAAGCGCTGCCGTCTTCCTCGGAAGCACTGCAGTACAAAAATGAATAGGCGGCCAAGAAGGACTTGGTCGGTAAGCAAGTCCGCGATTCCCAAGAAGCGCTGCCGTCTTCCTCGGAAGCACTGCAGTGCAAAAACGAATGTAGAAAGAATCAGCCCGGAAGCGGCCGAGAAGTGAATCTTCAGCGTGTAACAAATACGAGGCTCAGGATGTTCAACTTTGAAGGTGAAACCGTTGGTTTTGCTTTGCATGCTTTTATCGTATGTCATCTCGGCTTAACGAACAGTACTAAGTTCTTATGTACGGTAAAGGAAAATCAGTCTAAAAAGGAAAAAAAATTAGCCAAAGCCTTGGGTGGGATCAAAGACGGGGATATACTTTTTCTTTTATGAGTGAATTAATGTATAATTATGTTTTACCTTCTCGGACCTACAAATACTTAGCCGGTTAAATCAATAGGCTAACAGTCTCATTAGCTTTATCGCGAACTTGTTCGTTCTGTTTCATCCTCCTGTTTTTACCCAGAAAGATTGTTTGATTCCAACCTGATCGCAAAATCGTCTGTTTCTAAAAAATTAAGTCTTTAGCCGCACAAATTTCAGCATCCCACGACAAATATATTTTTTTTTTTTTTTTTTTTTTTATATTAGATCATACCCCAAATTTTGGTTTTCTGATGGATTTCGATGACCTGTCCAGCTAAAAATCTTTCTGAACCATTTTCTAGTGAAAAGACCATTTCTAGTAAGAGTTGTGCTCTAGTTCTTCATTCATTAAATTCTTTGTGGTCAAGACTGCAAGCTTTATCAGTTACTTCCTGCCTAATTTCCGGGACGGAATAAACTGGAGCATCGATGTCAAAACCTCGGCCGAAACTTCTCTGCAATCGCAAATAATACTATATTCCGGGTGTAGGCTATGCTTGACAGTATGAAAAACAAGACCAAAGGTTTCGATGGGATCCCAAAAATTCAATATCTGATCCAGACAACTGGATCTTGTCTTAGCCAGATCCAGTCTTCGCCAGACTCCTTGAACATTTTTACAATTAAAATTCAGAAACAGATTAAGGCCAAATAGCTAATCACCTCAGAAAACCAAGTTCAGATTTGGATTCAGCATGTGTGTTTACCCCTATAAGTCATATCTGTTTTGACGAAAACTTCCTGCCACTTCTGCCAATTTCCCGGTTCCGGCCGAACTCCAGAACTACTTGTCCGGCGAAAAAGAAAGCTCAAAGACGAAATCAGGGTATCTTCTTTCCCCAGTAATGAACATCTAATCAACTTCAAATAGAAATTTAGCTTATAACAAATTTTCCGATTCCAGCCGGATTTCGGTCGAACTATATGTCCGGGTAAAATACGATTGTCACACAGGGACTCAGCATCTCTTCTTACCCCTAAATCGCTTATCTAATCAACTAGAAATAAAACTTTGACTTCCAACAGTTTTCCGGTTTTGGCCGGATTCCGGACGAACTACATGTCCGGGTAGAAACTTGTTTTCACATAAGTGTTCAGCATGTCTTCTTGCCCTAAATCGAACATCAAATCAACTCCAAATTAAACTTTTAATTTTGACAAACTTTCCGGTTTGGGCCGGATTCCGGTCGAAATACTTGTCCGTCGAGAAAATAGTTTTCACCATCGTCTTCAGCATGTCTCCCTACCTCTAAATCGAACATTTAATCAACTTCAAATAAAACTTTTACTTTCAACAAACTTTCCGGTTTGGGCCGGATTCCGGGCGAAATAATTGTCCATCGAGAAAATAGTTTTCACCATCGTCTTCAGCATGTCTTCCTACCCCTAAATCGAACATCTAATCAATTTCAAATAAAACTTTTACTTTCAACAAACTTTCCGGTTTGGGCCGGATTCCGGGCGAAATACTTGTCCGTCGAGAAAATAATTTTCACCATCGTCTTCAGCATGTCTTCCTACCCCTAAATCGAACATCTAATCAACTTCAAATAAAACTTTTACTTTCAACAAACTTTCCGGTTTTGGCCGGATTCCGGGCGAACTACTTGTCCGATGACAAAATGGTTTTCACCATCGTGTTCAGCATGTCTTCTTACCCCATAATCGACTATCACATTAGCTGTTTCAAAATATTTTGTTTGTCCCTTAATTTCAATCCCCTCCCCCACCCCTAAATGTAGAGCTACAAAGCCCATCTACGAACTTGACTGGTCCGACGACCCAACGAACCTTCTCACCAAGTTTCATCAAAATATCTCATTCCCTTCGAGAGTTATCGTGCTTACAGACGGACGGACGGACGGACGGACGGACAGACGGACAACTTTTGCGATGTCATAGGTATCCCTCCACTTACGTTTTGGGATCCCAAAAAGTAAATAAGAATTCAAAGAGGCCATAATGACCATAGTTTTCACCACACGAACATGGGTTGTCGAAAGCAGTTTCTTTTTTACTATGATTTTAATTTTCTGTCTTACTATTTTGTACTCCTTTTTATGGCACTTGAGCTTACTCAAGTGCCATATAGCGATTGTAATTTCTGTCCCTCAGTCGGTCTGTCGGTCCCGGTTTTGCTAGTTCGGGCACTTCCAGATATGCTAGGACGATGAAAATCGGCAGGCATATCAGGAATTGGACCAGATTAAATCAGAAATAGTCGCTTCCCCGATCCGACCATCTGGAGGGGAGTGGAGGGAGGGGAAGCCGGAAAAAATAGGAAAAATGAGATATTTTTAGCTTACGAACGGGTGATCGGATCTTAATGAAACTTGATATATGGAAGGACTTCGTGTCTCAGACCCTCCATTTTAAATCCAGACCAGATCCGGTGACATTGGGGGGAGTTGGAGGGGGAAACCGGAAATCTTGGAAAACACTTAGAGTGGAGGGATCCGGATGAAACTTGGTGGAAAGTACAAGCAAAAGTCCTAGATACGTGACTGATATAACCGGAACGGATCTGCTCACTTTGGGGGAGTTGGGGGGGGGAGAAGTCCGAATTTGTAGTGATTCCGCGAGTTCCGTGCTTCCTGACGTGCTGGGACGATGGAAATTGACAGGCATGTCTGGGACCCGACCAGATTAAATAGGAAATCGTCAATTCCCCGATTCGACCATCTGGGGGGGGGGGGGTGGAGGGAGGGTGAAGCCAAAATTTGAGGTATTTTTAGCTTGCGAATGGGTGATCGGATCTTGATGAAAGTTGATATTTAGGATGACCTCGTGTCTCAGACATCTAACTTTAAATCCGGGCCGGATCCGATGACACTGGGGGGAGTTGGAGGAGGGAACCGGAAATTTTGAGAAACGCTTAGAGTGGAGGGATCGGGATGAAACTTGGTGGGAAAAACAAGCACAAGTCCTAGACACGTCATTGACATAACTGGACCGGATCAGGGCACTGTGGGGGAGTTGGGATGGGGGTTCGGATTTCTAGCGATCTCGCGAGTTCGGCATACTTCCTGATGTCCTAGGGCGATGAAACTTGGCAGGTATGTCAGGGATCCGAACAGATTGACTTGAGAACAGCCGTTTCCCCGACCCGACCATTGTGGGGGGAGTGGGTGAATGGGGAGTCCGGAATCTAGTGGCGTGCATAACTTTTGAACGGGTGATCCGATTTGAATGAAACTTGTCTGGTGAGCTATCGCCTCGGACGTTCAGTGTCACGTCCGGGTCGGGTCCGATACCTGTGGGGATGGGGGGGGGGGGGAACTCAAGAAACTCTAAAAGCAGAGGGATTGGGACGAAACTTAATGGATGGAACACGCATTAGGTCTAGATGAAATTGACGGAGCTAGATGGTTTCGGGGCACTGTGGGGGGAGTTGGAGGGGGTTTCCTGGAATTCCGGTAGTCGTGAGTTAGAATAGTTCCAGATGTAAAACGACAACGAAACTTTGCAGGCATATTAGCGACCCGAATTATCTTGACTTAAGAAGCTGACACAACATACCCCCGAAACTTCCGTTCCTAGATCCGAGCATTTTTTGGGGAGCAAGAGAAGAGAAATATGGAAATTGACTTCTATAAATTGCGAACGAGTGGTCTGATTCGAGTGAAACTTCATGGGTGATACTAATCGATGGCCTCGACATGTAAAAGATGCGTTCGAACCATATGCGACCACGATTAGGGGAATTGGGGGTGGGGGGACTTTTGACATGCACAAAAACCAAACGGATGGACCGAATGAGATGCAAATTCGACAGTGCCGAGTTTATGCGGCCTAGATTTGTTATTTGGCGTCCGGGCCGGATTCGGCCAAGGTAGGGGGGGGGGGGGTACTGGAAACTTGCAGATAGGCTATGCTCCAATTTCAGTAAAACTTGATGGACAGGAACAGGGAATTAAGAGATTGGGCCCGAACCGGCTCCGACGACGTTTGTGGGAGGGTGGGGGGGGGTACCGGAACTTTCCAAAAATGCTCAGATTCGAGTGAAACTTGATAGATGGTATAAAAGAAGATGCTTTAGGTGGTCGATTTTTTTTTATTCCGAACCAGATTCGGCTACGGTAGGTGGAGATAGAGTGAGTACCGGAAATCGTGTAGCACGTCTAGTGATCAAACAAATGGATTTATTGGGATGAAAGTTTGAACAGTCATGTGCATTTGCTAGAGACAATCGATACGATGCCGGAACTGCTCAGAAATGAGTGAAACTAAATACCCTTTTTCTATTTCCGAACCGCATTTTTGGATGGCGGGTGTATTTTGTGACGTTCTCATCTACTTTCTTGTACAGCCTACTCGTACAAGTGTCATATGAGCTCGTAGCTCTTGTTTCGTGAGTACAATTATTAACTGTAGCCTACATCTATTGCGTAAACTCCATTATGTGGTTTGCGTTGTCGAGATATTTTGTCTCTGCCCCCTATTCGACCGATAGGTTGAGAAATTACTGTTTTGACCGACTTTTTGAAGATGGTGTAATATCTTAAATGGTTTATAGTGTATGTATAAGTGATTTCTTTGTAGCAGGACTAGCAGCCCAAGTTGGCGATATTTTCCAATAAATATAATAAAAATCAACAAATGCTGTCCGCTCTTCCTCCATAATTGCTGTGGAACCACACTTTCCCCGAAGCTTTCAATTTGTCCATCCGTCCTCGTGACATTTCATTTCTCCGGATGCAGGCATCTTTACTTATTATTGAAGTGTTCATTTATGAACAATCCACTCTTGCGAACGCTGTAGCAGCTTTTGGTTATCGGTTTTCACCGTTTTTGTGGAGCTCATAACTCGTGAACCAGTGCAGGTATCAAGCTCAAACTTGTTACACCTTGGATCCTAGAGATCCCCCCCTCCCCACTCACCCCGTTCATGTGCAACTGGGCCCAGATTGTCCAAGAGTAAAGTTCGTGACAGGAATCAACAGGCATCAAGTTGGAACTTGGCAGGCTTGTGAGCATTGGCGTCTGTTTTTGGGATCCCAAAACGTAAGTGGAGGGATACCTATGACATCGCAAAAGTTGTCCGTCTGTCCGTCCGTCTGTAAGCACGATAACTCTCGAAGGGAATGAGATATTTTGATGAAACTTGGTGTGAGGGTTCTTTGGGTCGTCGGACCAGTCAAGTTCGTAGATGGGCTTTGTAGCTCTACATTTAGGGGTGGGGGAGGGGATTCAAATTAAGGGACAAACAAAATATTTTGAAACAGCTAATGTGATAGTCGATTATGGGGTAAGAAGACATGCTGAACACGATGGTGAAAACCATTTTGTCATCGGACAAGTAGTTCGCCCGGAATCCGGCCAAAACCGGAAAGTTTGTTGAAAGTAAAAGTTTTATTTGAAGTTGATTAGATGTTCGATTTAGGGGTAGGAAGACATGCTGAAGACGATGGGGAAAATTATTTTCTCGACGGACAAGTATTTCGCCCGGAATCCGGCCCAAACCGGAAAGTTTGTTGAAAGTAAAAGTTTTATTTGAAATTGATTAGATGTTCGATTTAGGGGTAGGAAGACATGCTGTAGACGATGATGAAAACTATTTTCTCGATGGACAAGTATTTCGCCCGGAATTCGGCCCAAACCGGAAAGTTTATTGAAAGTAAAAGTTTTATTTGAAGTTGATTAAATGTTCGATTTAGAGGTAAGGAGACAAGCTGAAGACGATGGTGAAAACTATTTTCTCGACGGACAAGTATTTCGACCGGAATCCGGCCCAAACCGGAAAGTTTGTCAAAATTAAAAGTTTTATTTGGAGTTGATTAGATGTTCGATTTAGGGCAAGAACACATGCTGAACACTTATGTGAAAACAAGTGTCTACCCGGACATGTAGTTCGTCCGGAATCCGGCCAAAACCGGAAAACTGTTGGAAGTCAAAGTTTTATTTCTAGTTGATTAGATAAGCGATTTAGGGGTAAGAAGAGATGCTGAGTCCCTGTGTGACAATCGTATTTTACCCGGACATACAGTTCGACCGGAATCCGGCTGGAATCGGAAAATTTGTTATAAGCTAAATTTCTATTTGAAGTTGATTAGATGCTCATTACTGGGGAAAGAAGATACCCTGATTTCGTCTTTGAGCTTTCTTTTTTCGCCGGACAAGTAGTTCTGGAGTTCGGCCGGAACCGGGAAATTGGCAGAAGTGGCAGGAAGTTTTCGCCAAAACAGATATGACTTGTAGGGGTAAACACACATGCTGAATCCAAATCTGAACTTGATTAGCTATTTGGCCTTAATTTGTTTCTGAATTTTAATTGTAAAAATGTTCAAGGAGTCTGGCGAAGACTGGATCTGGCTAAGACAAGACCCACTTGTCTGGATCAGATATTGAATTTTTGGGATCCCATCGAAACCTTTGGTCCTGTTGTTTTTGGGATCCCAAAACGTAAGTGGGGGGATACCTATGACATCGCAAAAGTTGTCCGTCCGTCTGTAAGCACGATAACTCTCGAAGGGAATGATATATTTTGATGAAACTTGGTGTGAGGAATGTTTGGGTCAAGGGTAAGGTCGAGTTCGTAGATGGGCTCTGTAGCACTATATTTGGGGGTGGGGGAGGGGTTTCAGATTCAGTGACAAACAAAATATTTTTAAACAGCTAATGTGATAGTCGATTATGGGGTAAGAATACATGCTGAGCACGACGGTGAAAATCATTTTCTCGCCGGACGAGTAGTTCGTCCGGAATCCGGCAAAAACCGGAAAGTTTGTTAAAAGTAAAAGTTTCATTTGAAGTTGATTAAATGTTTGATTTTGGGGTAAGAAGACATGCTGAGCACGATGGTGAAAACCATTTTCTCGCTGGACGAGTAGTTCGTCCGGATTCTGGCAAAAACCGGAAAGTTGGTTAAAAGTAAAAGTTTCATTTGAAGTTGATTAAATGTATGATTTAGGGGTAAGAAGACATGGCGAGCATGATGGAGAAAATCATTTTCTCACCGGACAAGCAGTTCGTCCGGAATCCGGCCAAAACCGGAAAGTTGGTTCGAAGTAACAGTTTCATTTGAAGTTGATTAAATGTTTGATTTAAGGGTAAGATGACATGCTGAACCCGATGGTGACAACTAGTTAGCCTGTAATTCGGCCAAAACCGGAAAATATGTTAAAAGCAAAAGCTTTATCTGAAGTTGATTAGATGATAGATTTAGGGGTAAGAAGAGATGTTGAGTCTGTATACGATGATCATTTTTTACCCGGTCATATAATTAGTCCGGAATCCGGTTGTACCCGCATTTTTTTTTTTGTAAGTCAAAGTTTTATCTGAAGTAGATTAGATGTTCTTTATAGGGATAAGGAGATACGCCGGTTTCGTTTCTGAATTATTTTTTTTTTGCTGGACTAGTAGTTGGCTCGGAATTCGGGCGAAACCGCAAATTTGGCAGTAGTAAAGCAGGAAGTTTCGGTCAGTACCGTCAAAATAGACATGTCTTATAGAGGTATAGATAGATAGGTAGATAGAATATCTGAACTCGGTTTTCTCTGATGATTAGCCTGGCGAAGACAAGACCCAATTGTCTGAATCAAATCTTAGATTTTAGGGATCCCATCGACACCTTTGGTCTTGTTTTTGAGGGTCCCAAACCCCACTCCTACTTGGTTCAGGGGCAATTGAGCCCCGATTGTCCGTTTTTTTTTTTTTTTTATTATCTTGACAGCAACTGGAGATATGGCGGTGGAATTCCTTGTGCGTTTAGACCTCAGGGTTCGGAGTATAAATGTGAAGTGCATGGGCAAGTGGGCCGAAATTGTCCATGAGTTAAGTTTTTGACCCGTGACTGGAATCAAACTGTAAGCTGGTATACTTGAAAATATAAAGGTACAGATGCGCATTTTGATGGGTCGCTACCCCCTCCCCCTCCTCCACCCTCCCGTTCATGGGCAGCTGAGCCCGATTTCCCATGCGTTAAGTTCTTCTGTGACAGGTCACAAGTTTATCTCTTGTATCATATGTATAGATGTGGATTTTGGTGCAACAGCGACAAATAAGAGCACGCGGCGCACTTCAATCGTTAATTAAAAGTTGGAAACTGGACGGTTTTGTCATATGCTCGACGACATGCCGTTCTTAGTGAAGTTGTGACGAAGGGGGTATCAGTCTGCTTTGATTTGGTTTTACCTTGCTAACTGAAAAGAGGTTTAAAGGGTCGGACTGGCTGGCAAGACAGTCAGTATTGAAACTGAAACTAGTGGGATGATTTCGAATTAGGTTATTTCAATACTTGCTTGGTATTGTGGATGGGAGATGTCTTGGTTCTAACTCTGTTTCTATATAAGATGTGATAAACATTTTACTTTCACACTCCACGTTTGAGCGCTTGTGCACTTGTGATAGTGATTCATTCTACTTCAGTAGTCCATCCGTTCTCGTTCCCGAGATTCGCGTATCCTACTTGTATCGTATCCCCCTGTTAGCAATGCACTGATTACCACGATTTCCAAGTCTGTTCTCTTTATGTAACGTTTCATGCGACCGATCATTTTTCCTATGAGCCTATTCGTCCGGAGACTGGTTATGCAAATTTTGACACCAAGACAAGGGACACAGGAAAAGGCTAAAAACAGCCGAAGCAGTGTGTGATTTTCTGTAAGCATAGCTTAGTTGTGAAGTGGTCAACTATCCTGAGTAGAATCACTACGCAATGCGACCTGTCCTATAAAGTTTAACTGAAAAGCCAACTTATGTCTGTGTCATTTAATCGAAAACACTGAGTTATTTGGATTATGCAAAGTTTTTTTTTTTGTTTCCACTATCTACTCTAGTTATGACGTTCTGAATATCTGCGGCCGTCCCCAAAACATAAATTCTACTATGACGCGGGAATTTTAATCTGAACACAGGCGCGGCTTTTCAGTGGGCTGTGCTGAGATTGGTGAAGATTGCTTAGTACCTGAACATAACAAAAAATCGTAAATCTTTCTCGTAAGGCATAAAGCACATAGAGGTACCGCAAATCACAAGAGAATTCCACTATCTAAAAATCGACTGTTCGTTAATAGCGGAACAACCAAGTAACGCATTTTCAGCGGGCCTTCAAGCTAATTTAAGTGAATAAGTGATGGATAACTAGGTTGTCCTATCCCAGCCCTTTTCGATTAAACTTTAAAGCTAAAATTGCCCACTTACCGAAATCTGATTCGAAGCTAAAGAGTGAATGGGAAGAAGGAAAACAGTTTCGAAAACAGTATGTAGGTTTTAGAAAGCAGTTCTCCCGAGAGTTCTCCTTTAACAGAGTAACTCCCTTGCGGAATGCTTTGTTAGAATTTGCTGTCACCAGCAGAACGTCCCATTCCTTACAGAAACGACTGCACAAGAGCTGGAAATCACAGGTCTGGAGATGACTGGTACTCTCCCGAGCGCTCGACCCGAAGTAACCATAATCACCTCTGCAAACTACTCGTCGGGATTCTACATCTTTATTCATTGCAAGTGCAATTTAAGGTAATTTACTTTAAGGACACGTTAGGTACGATAAGTTCGATGATGAAACAGTACACATTTAGTGTTTTCTGAACTGTTTTCTTTTCCTTTTTTTTGTTTTTGTTTTGTTGGTACAAAATAATGTGGTTCGTAAGGCTAAGTCACGTAATAAATTCATTCATACCGGACCAAGATCCAACTTAAAACCCATCATGTCTAAATGAAATAATTTAGTCTCCAAAACTCCCGGCCTTCTTTTCAATCTTAACTAAGCCCGTTTTCCACACTCTTTGTTTGTCCTTCCTATTTTATCTGAAGAACAAAAGCTTGTTTTGATACTGAAATTTATCAAAAATTCGTTTGATTAGTCCAACCTAGTTTTCTTCTTCCTTTGTTCGTTTTACGTCAGATAACCAATAATTGCCCCCCCCCCCCCCCGCCAATCCTTCCTATGGTGAGGATGGTTAATGATGCAGCTACGCTCGGTGCAAACGCAGCATTGTGCACGTGTATACCCATCATAAGGCCAGATCCCAGGCTGACGCCCAAAAAGCTAGACAATTGGACAATCACCACTTACGAAGATAAGAGGCAATCTCGACAGAAAAAGTTAGTGAAGCTCGGCAAGTACCATATTTGGAAACAGAGGAACGGCAAGGTTAACAACAAGAACCGGAACTTGGCCCGTACTCGCATACCACGGAGATTATGGTGATAAAAAGAATGCTTCGGCGAGATTCAACGCACTGCGTAAACTACCCTAAATGATTCACCAGCGCCTGTCACCCCAGCAATCTGGAATCAAGGGTTTCAGACTTTCTGATGCGGGTTGATCTGTCGAGACAGTTAGCTCGCATTCGTCCGTCAGACTAGGCCAAGGCGCAGACTTACTTTCCATTCAACTAGATGCTTTTTGTTCACTGTTGCCACCCACCAACAAAAGCAAATCTTCTAACTGAATATTGAGTGTACAGAATTTGTAAGAAGATTGATTGTCCATTGAGTATTGACGGTTTCTTGGTTGTCTCGTCTTTTTTTTTTTTTTTTTTTTTAGTGCGGAGGTTACTTGCTAGGTGTCCCCTTTCTTGGGACCGGATGGTGGCTGTTACATTGTATACAGTTGTGTATGACCGTGATTAGTTGTATTATTTAATTTTATCTCCTGGCCATCGAGCCTGCTCTCTCTGCCTTGAAGCTATGTAAAAGTACTTATTTTCATTATTTGAAATTATAACCTCAACCTCATCTCCTGTTTTCTGGCAAAATATCCAGATTAACCAGAGATTGACTATTTTTTTTTAAATATTGCGCAATGGATAATGGGAACGATCCTTTCGCTCTGTCCCAAATCCCGAAATTCCTAGAATCTACAAAAGTAAATCTGGCATATTACGGCTAAGCGTAGATTAATTCGCTCTACCCTGTTCGAGCTAAAATGTTTAGATTGTGCACTTTTTAGAGTCAAGCAGCTTCAGTACTCCATATGACCAAGAATAAATAAGGGTTATAGAATAAATGATTATTCTTGATATGACTAAGTCCGAAACACGCCAGTGAACCTCGAGAAGAACGAGAAACGTCATCCAAACGAATCCTCAAACCGACTCGAATCCTCTGTAATAGTGCGAACACACGACGAGGATTCGGGAGCTTTCGGGCGGGAATTCCTGCCCGGACTTGCGGCACCATCATAACTTCCATATGGAAAAGTTGATTTTTCAACTTGATGATGAAAGTGGGCAGTGTCTATCGTTCCCCTATCTGGGAATCGGTACTCAACAGGCTATTGTTCCCCGTTTGTCGGGGAATCGATGTGTCAGGAGCTAATCTTCCCCGACAGGTCGGGGAATCTACTTGCCCAGGGCTAATCTTCCCCGCATAGTCGGGAAATCGATATGCCCTGGGCTAACATTCCCCGAGTACTCGGGGAATCGAAGTGCCCAGAGCTAATGTTCCCTCATAATCAAATAATCGGTTTAGAGATCGGGGAATCGAAGTGTGGGGCTAATGTTCCCCGACATGATATTGGTTTTGTTGAGTTGAGGTCGAGGAATCAAAATACCTGGGGCTAATGTTCCCCGACATGAAAATAATCGATTTTGAGGTCGGGGAACCGAAGTGTGAGGGGCTAATGTTCCCCGACATGCAAATATTGATTTTGTTGAGTTGAGGTCGGGGAATCCATATGCCAGGGGCTAATGTTCCCCGACATGCAAATGAACGATTTTTAGATCGGAGAACCGAAGTGTGAGGGGCTGATGTTCCCCGACATGCAAATGTTGACAGGCAAAAACAGCGACGGCCCCAACAGCGCCGGACAAAACAAGGACAGTCCAAACAGCGATAGGGCAAAAAATATGACTAGTCAAACAGAGACTAAAAATATACTAGTTGTCTAATATCAAGAGATGCAGGATGCAAGTAATATGTACTGTTTTTGTTTTCGCATCAACATTCACTATGGGAGGGTATTTTGCATCTGGTGGGTAGATGCGTGGAGATAAATGATTTGCGTAAAGAGATTTTTGGGCATGATACGATGGAAGAAGAGGGTTAAGGTAAAAGAAAAAATTTTCGTGACCTTCGTCGGCTTGGGAGGTTCCTCAAGCAGGCTATGGAGCATCGGGATCGTTTTTTGGAGTAAGGGTTATCTCCTTTTGGTGTAAATATTGTGTTTTATTTTGTTTTCTTGCCATTGTCCCACGAGCTTATTGGAAATAAATTCATTCGTCCATTTCCTCTATCCTTGGTCATTGGTGTAAGTTAGTCGGAATGTTTTGTGGTATTCTGCACTGGTGCGGACTGCAGAACAAATTAGTAAAAGCATAACAAAGACATCAGAGAAACATTTTCGCACTATCCCGAACTGTATGAACTACCAACATTAGTAAGTTCTCACAATTTTTTTTTTCACACTAATGCACTACTTCTCCAAGTGGATGCTGATTGCTGGCTACCCTACAGGGAGGAAAAGAGGGAACCCGATGTAGTGTTAAGTGTATTAGAAGTGCTGGTGGTGCTGGTGTGTCCGACTCCCATAATGCTATGATCAAGTGGTCGGGAAACCACTTGATTGAATTTGCTCTTTTGGCAGTCCGATATTTGTCTGTGGCGGAATTGATCTCGCAGTGTTAGGGGAGAGGGGGGCAGGTTCGTTACGTTTTCGCTTTTTTGCATACCAAGATTTTGTTTTAGGGTCTGTTGATTCCTTTTTTTCCGAATGTTTAGAATCATGTCTTAGCTGCTATTGTTACTTTGTAGAATCTTTTTACCTGTAACATTTTCTTTGCAAATCTTATTTTCCTATTACCTACTTTCGTCCGGACCTGCCCCCAAACCGGGGGTAGGTTCGGACATGGCTGGGGTGGTTCCGGACATCATTTTGGTTTAACCCAGGAAGGGCTTTCAAGAAAGCTGTATACACGCTTTCACTGTCTCAGTTCCGTTTCGTTCATTTTCTTCCGTTTGGGAAAATTGCACAAGTATGCCGTCACTTTTATCAACATCTGTTACTATCATCCGGATATGCTGTTACAGCTGGGTCTAAATATGAATTGTTTTCTTCCAGAATCGGTATTAAAGGCTTTCTGAGACTTTTTGCTGACTTTTTTCCTTCTCTCTTCCGATTTATCTTCTTTCATTGTATTTTTATTTTTTTCCATCCAGCTTTGCAGTCCGAACCTGCCTTAAGTTTTTTTGTCCGGACCTGCCCCTGGTGCTGTTTTCACAGAAATAAATTTGTAACTCTCATACTTTTGTATCAATCACGGAAGTTATTATTCGACATGGTAGAAAAAATCTTAAACTATCCAAGTAAAAATCACCGACGATATAAGTGGGTCCGGAACTACCAAAATGAGGTGCCAACTCCATGACGTAGAACTTCATTTCACGCAAAAAAAAGTGACACTAGCATCGTTTCGCTATGATAGCACAGAAGTGTATAAGTGTAACAGCTCTTAAAAATAATTTCGCGTAATTTAAATTTCAATAGCGATGTTTGCAGAGCCGATGTGCGGACCTGTCCCTATGACGGACCTGCCCCCCTCTCCCCTACCATGCCGCTGTTTTTACCAGCACTGTTTTAGCTTGTCGCTATTTTTACATGGCGCTATTATTGCTTTCGCTATTTTACCGTCGTTGTTTTCGCCTTTCGCTGTTTTTGCTTTCGCTATTATGACAGTCGCTGTTATTGTTTTCGCCGGTTTGAATGTAACCCATCCAGGGAACCAACCACCACCGTGACGGAGTTGGGACACTTACCATTCCTCCAAGTGCATAGATGCAGTCGACGACCTAAGGAAAAGGATAGATAGATAGTCGAGAATTTTAAGCATCACAAAAGACCGTGTATAGGCCTATGCATATAAAAAAAGTACAGACCATAACCATATTCATAAGCTACCTTATAATAACAACTTTGTCTATGCCTAAAAGCCGAGTTCGGGACTTGGCTAAAATCACGGCTAATTTTACACAGTTCAGTCCCTTCCGAACAAGCGTGTCCGGTTTGGCACTATGCTCTGACAAAAGAGGACACATATTCCATTGAAAGTGTACAGAAACGTGCTCTCAGAATTATATACAGAGGACCTAAAACGCCCTATTGTTTTCTTTTAAATCATTTTAAACTTGAGACCCTCCATCGTAGGCGGGAGAGGCTGTGCAGAGATTTTGGTATGAAGTCCCTAGAGAACTCCTCCTTCCGCTCCCTTCTGCCGCCTCTCTTCCAACCTCAACGTTTGCGTCCGCAAAGAGCGTGTGCGGAGCGAATACCCAAGCTACAACCCCGCTAGTACCGTACGGAGCGGTACCGTAATAGTTTTCTCCCTAAATTTGTACATATTTTCAACAAAGAGGTTTAGTCATTCTTGAGTGTGTCTCACTTCTATGTTTTTGTGTTAGGCCATATCCAGTTTGAATTATTTATTTTGATATTATGATAGACATTATTGATTTGCATTCATGTATATTGACGTATTCAACACGCCATTTGGCCCCAAGCCACGATATGTGTTGATATTTGAAATAAACTGAAGCCCAGTATAACCCGTAGGCCTAGCCCTAGGCCTACCAATCCAGACGTTTTAGTAGTGGTAGGCACTGCAGTTTATCTTTATCACGCGATCATGGCTTGTGTCAATTATTGTTTGTGCTAGCCTACTCAGACAACGATCACCAATTAGCCGGCCCATTTCGCTACAGCATGCACTTATCTCATTCTGAACTAGTTGGATCTGCTCTATTGGCATCTGTACACAAACCATAATAATTAAGATATACACTGTAAAAAGTTTCTCCGAGTAAGGATTAAAGTTAACTGCAGGATTCTCTACTGAGATAAGGTTAATCCGAATTAGAGATAAGATTATCTTTTTAGAGACAAAATCAATCCCAGTGACAAATACTTCAAGATTTTTTGTTTGTCAGTGTAGCAAGCACAGAGCTCGGGGTTTCAGTTGTCAGTCCCAAATCCTTCGGTTCCACATAAAAGTATTTATTTCTTAAACCGGTTTCCTGTCATTTGCTTCTCGGCAATCGCTTACCGTTATAGTTGCTCAATATTTCAACTAATTTCAAGCATAAAATTACAAGCAAATAAAGGTACCACAAATAACAAAATTAATGCGATGAAAATCGTATATGAATAACGAAGCAACGAAGTAACGTATTTTCGTTGGGTCTTCAAGCATATTTTTTGTGAATAAGTGATGGATAAATAGACTTTTTAATAGTATTTCAGACAAATTTTAAGTGCTGCCCTATTCTATATCTTACGGTAAATGAGCTGCTCTGACAACTGACTAATGAAATCCAGTACTTACCATGTAAAGGTTTTTGTGCTCGTAAAGGTCGTTAACTTGAAAGAGATCTTGTGATTTGAGTCCGAAGGCCTCACAGCCCTTTAAAAACATTTCCACATTTTCTCTCTGAAACAAATAAACGATGACAGATTCAAACATTAAAAGGTAATCTTTGCTGGTGAAGCTCATCCTAATTAGCTTATTGCAGTCCTGAAAAAAAACATAGATTAACAAGTACGCAAAACAAAAAAGTCAGCTACGATGTTCGCCAGCGATATTTCGCAATCATTGAAAGTTCGATCCTTCCAGCCTGACAAGGACCCTCGCCAAGAAGGGCCGAAATATGGCTGAGGAGCATCGTAGCTGACTTTTGCGTTTTGAGACATCGCTTAATGTATATACAGTTTGCTTTCGCTAAAGGAGTCCTGAAACACTAATTTCTGCTTTCAAAAATACGACACACTTTTGTTCACATTTATTGTATAGTGTTTATTAAATAAGAGCAACTGTGCAACGCTCAACAAAAACTTACCGTGGAAAAGGAACCGTGATAAAAATGACCGTGGAAAAGCACCAAACTAGGTTTTGCTATTTTGGTCCCTTGGCTGGGGATTCCCATGAGGCCAATGCAATAGAAATCACTCTTGAATAGGCTGAGTACGCTGCCAGGTTCGTATCGAAGAATTTATTTCGGGGAGGGGGTCGGACCAAAAAGTACAAAGAAGACATACACCAGAGGTTAAAGCCTATAAGAACGATCTTTTATGTTTCGGGAGGGGGGGGGGGGGTGAACCCCCTACCCCTCCCCCGGATACGGATTCGTACTCTGCCTATTGGTTTGTTGTAATGAACAGTAGTGATGGTCATCTGCATCTACCGGCTAATGTGAACACTACCAGGAGATAATTTGAGAGCAGGGCCAGGAAATTTACACTACCTAAGGACCTCTATAGGGTTTGATCCGGCACTGGGATTTCCCTACCTTTGAGCTGAAATTGGCACGGTAACGGCAACTCTGAAAATAGGGTACTGAGAATTCAAATTCTCTCGGACTGCCCTAGCCTTGAATTACAAAGTGATAGGATAACACTGGTTTAGCAAAGAACGTTAGAGTTCCTACGAGTACTTATTTAAGACGAAGCGTTATGCACTGACCTGTTTAAATGGTGCCTTTTGAAGGTTGATGCGAGATACGGTTCCAGGTTCCAAAACGTTGATGAGCCTAATAGTAAAATAAAAATCAAGAAAGAAATAGAAAACCGTGATTTTCGGGGTTTTTTATTGATCAGCCTGGGAAAGCCCAGGGAATTGATAAATTGTAAATAGACACAGAATTCAGAACTGTAAAATAATCACAGATTTGTACATATACACTTTTAACACGCACATTTTAATATTCGTTATTTTCTTTGAATTTGTTTGTCGTTTCAGTCAGCATCGTTCTTTCTGGTTTTAAGTTACATATCGTTGTGTGTTTTGTTGGTTCCGCATCACTTTTCTGTTGGTATTGTGTTGGATTTTATGATTTAGTTGCTTGTTTTTTCGCTGAGGACGGTTTGCCGGAAGTGCAACCGAAATATCCGAATTTATATTTATCCCTCGCACATCATCCTAGAGTGATAATTGGCTGATCAATAAAAACAAGAGCTACGAGCTCATATGGCACTTGTTACGAGTAGGCACGGCTCGGTTATGTCAATGATATATCTAGTGTTTGCTAGGTGTCTTCCCACCAAGTTTCATCTCGATCCCTCCACTCATAGCGTTTTCCAATATTTCCGGTTCTCCCCTCCAGCTCCCCCCAAAAGTCACCGGATCCGGTCCGGATTTTAAGCGGGTCGTCTGAGGCATGAGGTCTTTCCAAATATCAAGTTTCATCGAGATCCGGTCCCCCGTTCAAAAGTTATAAATACCTAAAGATTCCGGATTCCCCCTCCCTCCACTCCCCCGACAGTTCCAAATATCAAGTTTCATCGAGATCCGGTCCCCCGTTCAAAAGTTATAAATACCTAAAGATTCCGGATTCCCCCTCCCTCCACTCCCCCGACAGTGCCCGAATCGGCTCGGTCACGTCAATGATGTATCTAGTGTTTGCTAGGTGTCTTCCCACCAAGTTTCATCTCGACCCCTCCACTCGTAGCGTTTCCCAAGATTTCCGGTTGCCCCATCCAGCTCCCCCAAAAGTCACCGGATCCGGTACAGATTTTAAGTGGGTCGTCTGAGGTGTGAGGCCTTTCCAAATATCAAGTTCCATCGAGATCCGATCACCCATTCAAAAGTTATAAATACCTCAAGATTCCGGGTTCCCCCTCCCTCCACAGTGCCCGAACTGGCTCGGTTATGTCAATGATGTATCTAGTGTTTGCTAGGTGTCTTCACACCAAGTTTCATCTCGATCCCTCCACTCATAGCGTTTCCCAAGATTTCCGGTTGCCCCCTCCAGCTCCCCCCAAAAGTCACCGGATCCGGTCCGTATTTTAAGTGGGTCGCCTGAGGCATGAGGCCGTTCCAAATATCAAGTTTCATCGAGATCCGGTCACCCGTTCAAAAGCTATAAATACCTCAAGATTCCGGATTCCCCCTCCCTCCACTCCCCCCACAGTGCCCGAATCGGCTCGGTCATGTCAATGATGTATCTAGTGTTTGCTAGGTGTCTTCCCACCAAGTTTCATCTCGATCCCTCCACTCATAGCGTTTCCCAAGATTTCCGGTTGCCCCATCCAGCTCCCCCCAAAAGTCACCGGATCCGGTCCAGATTTTAAGTGGTTGTCTGAGGTATGAGGTCTTTCCAAGTACCAAGTTCCATCGAGATCCGATCACCCGTTCAAAAGTTATAAATACCTCAAGATTCCGGATTCCCCCTCCCTCTACTCCCCCCACAGTACCCGAATCGGCTCGGTTATGTCAATGATGTATCTAGTGTTTGCTAGGTGTCTTCCCACCAAGTTTCATCTCGATCCCTCCACTCATAGCGTTTCCCAAGATTTCCGGTTGCCCCCTCCAGCTCCCCCCAAAAGTCACCGGATCCGGTCCGGATTTTAAGTAGGTCGTCTGAGGCATGAGGTCTTTCCAAATATCAAGTTCCATCGAGATCCGATCACCCGTTCAAAAGTTATAAATACCTCAAGATTCCGGATTCCCCCTCCCTCCACTCCCCCCACAGTGCTCGAATCGGCTCGGTTATGTCAATGATGTATCTAGTGTTTGCTAGGTGTCTTCCCACCAAGTTTCATCTCGATCCCTCCACTCATAGCGTTTCCCAAGATTTCCGGTTGCCCCCTCCAGCTCCCCCCAAAAGTCACCGGATCCGGTCCGGATTTTAAGTAGGTCGTCTGAGGCATGAGGTCTTTCCAAATATCAAGTTCCATCGAGATCCGATCACCCGTTCAAAAGTTATAAATACCTCAAGATTCCGGATTCCCCCTCCCTCCACTCCCCCCACAGTGCCCGAATCGGCTCGGTTATGTCAATGACGTATCTAGCGTTTGCTAGGTGTCTTCCCACCAAGTTTCATCTCGATCCCTCCACTCATAGCGTTTCCCAAGATTTCCGGTTGCCGCCTCCAGCTCCCCCCAAAAGTCACCGGATCCGGTCCGGATTTTAAGTGGGTCGTCTGAGGCATAAGGTCGTTCCAAATATCAAGTTTCATCGAGATCCGATCACCCGTTCAAAAGTTAAAAATACCTCAAGATTCCGGATTCCCCCTCCCTCCACTCCCCCCACGGTGCTCGGATCGGGGAAGTGACTATTTCCAACTTAATCATTTGGGGTCCCTGATATGCCTGCCAAGTTTTATCGTCCTAGCTTATCTGGAAGTGCCCGAACTAGCAAAACCTGGACAGACCGACAGACCGACAGACCGACAGACCGACAGACCGACAGACCGACAGACCGACAGACCGACGGACGGACAGAAATTGCGATCGCTATATGGCACTTGGCCGAAGGGCAAGTGCCATAAAAAACCGAAAATCACGGTTTCCTATTTCTTTCGTAATGAATGGTCAGCTTGGCTTCAAACCTTCTATTTTAAAAATCAAGATGTATAACAGACGCGTTTAACGCTGAAGCTGAACCGATTAATATTTTCGAGCGCATTACAGACGATTTTTTGTTCTGCTCTGTGCGGCCATTTTCAATTTCTTCCACATATCTGGAGGCGAAAGCTTTTTATGATGTTTTTTTACGAAATTACTATGAAATCCGTTCTCTCCATAAGTAAGGTAAGATACAATTTTATTGACAACTGTGAAACTCAAATTGCATAAAAGCGACAGACATGAAAGTGGTATAGGAAAATGTGTGACTGGTACGAGTTCAGTTGTTGTTTTTTTTCCAGTTCAGTTCAATTTATTTTACGACCTAAATACATTTAACTATGATGCCAGTACCCGCCCCAAGAAAGGTGCACAAAAGCACTTGCAATTGGGCGGGTACGTAAAACTAATTTCCTAACTAATAATTCACTAGAAACAAAACATAACAAAAACGAACACTAAAATAAGAAATAATAACCAATCTCTCATCAACTCATTTAAATGAGAAAAAAAGAAAAATAATAAGAAAAATAGGAAAAAAACTATGAACCTTGGCCTAACAAATACTTCGGAGTCGTACTACTACGAGTCCGTGACTCATAGCCTAACACTGGTAGTTTGAGGCTACCAGACGGGTTAGTCAGCTGGAATTTTTATTCGGCTACGTTCCAGCCGTCTCTAACTGCAGGGCTCCTCTTCAGGCAGTGGCTAAAAACCATCAGCTATGAACTGCTGGTAGGAGAACAGACATCTTCGCGACACTTCCGTGCAGCGATTATCTGTTCTGAACTTCCTCTGTGCATCGATATCGCATCCAGAACTGCTCTTCCACTGAAAGGTAACAGACAAGGGACATGGAAAACGGGCTAAACAGGTCGTGTTATAATTTTCGTGATCCCAAAACATAAGTGGAGGGATACCTATGACTCCGTAAAAGTTGTCCGTCTGTCGGTCCGTCTGAAAAAATAAAACAAAAAAACTTTAACTTATAAATTTCTGGTTTCAACCGGATTCCGGACAAATTATAGGTGCGGGTAAAAATGATTGTCATATACAGACTCTGCGTGTCAAGTGGTTCCCAACCTTTTCCGTACCGCGTACCCCTAATCAAAGGTTCGAAAGGTTGCGGACCCCCTTTTTCAGACCGCAAAAGACGATATGTATTATCATTAATGATAAAGCATACATGTGTAGTAATATATACAAAATCGACACTTGAGGCTGCTTTGTAGCCAAAATGTTGTCAAATCTCAGCTCGATGTCATTAACGGCAATATTTTTTAGTCACTCTCTTTCTGTGTTTGGTTCTGATGTTCTCCGTGCTTTATCGAGCTGCTTTTAAACAATATTGTTTGACACAGGAACAAACTTTACTGCACGAAGGGGTTGGCCCCTTCAACTGAAAGTGGTCGGCCAGATCGGCGCAAAGCGCCGTTATTTTTCGTAAAAACAATACTTTTTTTGAAAAACAGTCATTTCTGCGGTACTATTAGGCTTTTGGCAATCAAAAACGAATGAGGGGAGATTTTGAAGCTATAGACTAAGCCGATTTTGGTACCTTCGCGTACCCCCTGCAAGGATCTCGCGTACCCCTTAGGGTACGCGTACCACCGGTTGGGAACCACTGATCTAATCAACTTCAAATAAAACTTTCGCTTTCAACAAATTTTCCGGTTTGGCCGGATTCCGGGCGAACCAGTTGTCCGATGAGAAAATGGTTTTAACCATCGCGTTCAGCATGTCTTTTTACCCCATAATCGAACATCTAATCAACTTCAAATAAAACTTTTAATTCTAACAAACTTTCCGGTTTTTGCCAGATTCCGGACGAACTACTTCTTCGGCAAGCACCATCGTGCTCAGCATGTCTTCTCATCCCATAATCGACTATCACATTAGGGGTTTAAGAATATTTTGTTTGACCCTTATTTTGAACCCCCTCCCCAGCCCCTAAATGTAGGGCTACAGAGCCCATCTACGAACTTGACCTTACCCTTGACCCAAAGATTTTTAAATGTGCGATTGCTCAAATGCCTAAGAAAGCTTACGCCATTTTTTAACTTCAGTGGCATCGATGTTAGCTACCTGGCCTATGCTCAGTGCTTCCACTCCAGGATTTTGAAAAAATGTCGACATAGTTCAAAAATCAGGAGAGATCAGGAGATTTAGCAATCCAAAAAATCAGGAGATTTATAAGGAGAAGTTCTAGAAATCAGAAGTTTATATGAAGATATTAGGAGGAAATTTGTATTTATGGTTTATCTGTCAAAGAGGGAAATATTCAAATCGTGCAGGGGTGTTGCAAGTGCATTTTCGTTGGGGGGGGGGGGGGGGGGGTGCAGAGCCAAATTTTTACCAAATCTCTCAAAATGTTAACCGGATCCTAGAACCTGAGAATTCGAGCTTTAAATTATGGAACAGAAAGAATTACATAGGAAGAGTTACATTAAAGGGCAGCATGAAATACGTTAAGCCAACTATTAGGCGGTGTTTTGGCGAAGCCCACTCGGAGAATATATTGCCAGGCACTATTGCAGTAACAGCTTTTATCTACTTTACCCAAGAGAAAATTAAATCGAGCGCCGCAGGAGAAAATTTTCGAAATCCATTTTCTTTTCTCCTGTGGGCTATTTAACTGCTGCTCTTACAAATTCTAACATTTACCGTGGATTAAATACAAGACTCTTAAGAAGTTCCAGAAACCGGATGAAGCGCCGGCAAGATTTTTTTTAAGTTAGCTTTTTCCTGACAAATTCAATTTTTCCATCCAGATTCTAGCTACGGTGATGAGTTCCGGCCTCCAAGCCGTGCTCGACAAAAGAATAATTAAGAATATATAGCTGTTGGGAAAAATAAGGAGAAAATTAGGTAGAATAGCGAAATATCAATAAAAAATCAGTAGATCAGGAGACTCAAAAATAAATCAGTAGGAGACCTAAGAAAAACGTAGATCTCCTGACAAATCAGGAGAAGTGGAAGCACTGCCTATGCTGACGACGTCCTCCCATTAGCCGATCCAGGAAGGGCATTGAAACAAACGTTGCTAGCCTGAACCAATCGCTTGGCGAGATTGGCCTATCAGTCAACGCTAGTAAATGTCAGTACGTTGGTTTCAACGCTCCTGCTACGCTTCGGAAACCCTCTCTGAATGTTCGAGGCAATGTTCGTAACCGAGGAAAAAATTCGATAGCTTGGAATAACAATTGCGCAAACTATGCGAAAGATTTGCGAGGAAGCAGTTAAATAAGCAGCTAAAGGAATTAGATATGGTTACTGCAAGGGCTTACATCAATGGAATGGGCGGAAGCAAGTCGTCTGAATGTGATCGCGTTGCGCGAGAAATTTGGAGTTTTATTTTGAAAGAGGGTTCATGGATATCAGCTGAATACTGCAAAATTGTACCGAACCGTTCAAGGCATAGCAGGACCTGGGCTTGGGAAGTTATACACTGCCTTTTGCGCACCGTATGTTAACTTTCTTGCTGGATTACATTCTATACTCAGAAGAAAGGACCTTCGACGCATAGGCTCGACATACTTCAGATATCTGAGATTTCTTCTCTACCTACCCCGCCACACACGGAACCGCTACCTGATCCGCCGTTTGTTAATTTCCGACCCATTGTTGACGCTTGAAGCCCTCTCCTCTAGTTTGTGTTCTCCGATTGGATAATTATATGTCCACGATCCCATCAACGTGATTCTAAATTAGTGAACCTCTATGGAAAATATTTGTTGAGTGTTTTGCGGTTATTTTATATTTCTTTATCCTTTTTTACTGCACTTACGCCCTTGGGCAGTGCGTCATAAATTCATTCCTTCATTCAAAGAATCCTCACACCAAGTTTCATCAAAACATCTCATTCCTTTCGAGAGTTATCGTACTGACAGACAGACGGACGGACAACTTTTGCAATGCCATAGATATCCCTCCACTTACGTTTTGGGATCTCAAAAAGGAACAATGAACAACGCACAGGATACAATTTAGCTAGGCAACACATAATTCAAAAAGAGAAGACAAAAAATACACTATTTCTTCTAACTATTGTTTAACTGCTCGATAGAGGCTGTTTAGAGTAGTGGTTCCCAACCTTTTTCCGTTCCGCGTGCCCCTAATCAAGGTTCGAAAAGGTTGCGTGTCCCCCTTTTCAAAACGTGGAAAAGACAGTATATATTACCGTAAATGATAAGGCGTACTGCTACCAATCAAGTCCTCCGAAAAACAGCATCACACTGTTAAACAGGTTGTTTAAATGAAGAACTCTGGTAACCCGTCATTGGGGGGGGGGGGGGTCGTCTTTCCTACAAGCTTTTGTCACCTCTGCCCCACACACATTCATTTCGAAATTGTTAAAATGACCGACGCGTATTAAAGAAATGACAGCATTGTACTTACTTGCAGAGAGCAACGCCATCTTTTAATGCCTTAGCAAAGTCCATCTGGTCCTGTATCCCTTCCTGTGGCCTATCAAGTGTTTCTTCGAGAACATTTTCTATCCATTCGGCGGTCTGCTGTGCTCGATCTATGCAGAACTTTGCCTGACTCTGCAAAGAAAGGATATTTTAAACCGACTCCGATTGTGGTCCTCTGCCTGAAAATGCTCCTTAAACGAACAAGGCTCCGACTTTTTTGGTGAGCTACCTCCGACCCTGGTAAAGCATTCAGCATTGTTCAAATAGATGTTAATAAGGTGTGTTACGGCGTACAAGGTGCATTACAGATTCCTCTTTTCCTCGGGGCGCGCTGTAACAAGCTGAATAAGGAGAAAAGACCCTCGTTCTATGTTGCTTATGCATAGCCAATCATATCGCTTGGTTGGTTCTGTCAGCGGGCCGGGAAAAGGAGCAGGTCGTCAGGGTTAAAAGAAGCAGGTCGTCAGGGTTGCCACGGGATGTACTAAATTTGTACTTTGTTGGAAGCTGAAGAAACAATTTCTCTTCAAAAGAACACGTTTTGTTCTTTTACGGCTGGTTATTGTTAGTTCGAGCAGGGGCGTCACGAACTGGGGGGGGGAGGGGGGACGCCCCCCCTCCCCCCAAGCTGTCGGCCAGTCGGTAAAAAATAACCGAGTCGGCGCGAAGCGTCGCGATTTTTCGTCAAAACAGTTGATTTTTTTCATGAAAACAGTCGGTTTTTCTGAAAATTGGTCAATTTTACGTCAAAATAGTCGGTTTTTCTGAAAATCAGTCGATTTTTTTCAAAAACGTCATTTTTTGTTGAAAACAGTCGTTTTTTTCAGCAGTAAAAGTCGGTAAAAATTACCGGCCAGTCGGTAAATGCCACGTCCCCCCCCCCCCCCCCCCCAAAAATATTGGCTAGTAACACCTCTGAGTTCGAGGATCAATGCTCTCCATCTTAACTTAGGAGCTTTTACAATATAATGGACGTAAAAATGAAATCGTGTACTTCAAGTAGTACTAAGAACATTTTTCTGATCTTTAGAAGCTCGGAAAATGGTATAAGCGTGGCAACACCAAACCCTGCATTGATAAGAACATCTTCACTTTGTATTTGAACAAGAGTGTGGGGGGCGGGGGGGGGGGGGGCAGGAGCCCTGTTTTGATTATAGCAGTAGCCCTATTTTGGTTGACGGTGAACGGGTAGTAGCGTTGTTTGTAGCAAAGCAGCCGCTAGCTCACAAAAAAGTCGGAGCCTTGTTCGTTTAAGCACCATTTACACGCAGTAGCTAACCGTGGAAAGTGTTCACGCAAAGCTTTAGCTAAAATGTATTCTACATATTGTGACCACTCCAGGTTTTTTTTTTGCTGGTTGCATTCGCCAATGTATAAGAAAGATCTGAGCCAGATCTGTATTCTTACTTTAGATATTGCAAATAATATCTACTGTACCTTCCGACACCGTATCGTAATACACGTATTGTTAAGAAGTATAGTGTCACTGATAGATAGATAGATAGATACTTTAATGTTAGCCGTTAGGCCATACACAAAATCATACATTTTTAAACACTTCGAGAGAGCGATTATATGCTTCATTCTTTTGGGTCACTTAGTGCTAAGTTAACAAGTATTGCATTCACGCCCCTAGGTCCAAACCATGGTATTATCCGCGTGTTTGTTCATCTGCGTTTGTCTTTTTCTTCTTTTGTGTGTGTAACTTTACTCCGCTTGTCTTTTTATAGGAAAGTGGGTTATAAATAAATTATTAGAGAAAAATGATCGGAAGATGATCGGAAGCAGGTTTTCGAGACATAGGGAATCTTTAGGCAGCCAATTTGACAAACTGTAGCATTCACGGCATTAGTATTTTATTTATTTATTTATCACCCGTCATTTCAAACAGAAAAGGACGGAGTACAAAACGAAAAGAAAAACAAAACAAAAGCAAAACGTAATACTTACATAGGAAACACACACAAAAATCGACAATTACAAACTGAGACTCTCTGAATGACTAAAAACTAGACTTAACACTTAACACTTGAACTCTGAGAATTTTGCTCCACGGGTGGGACTGGATTTTTGAGTTGTACTTGCTAATCAAGTTAGAGATAGCAAGCTCAGGGTCTCTTATGTTATATATTTTCATTATTTTGGTATTTCTTGTCCAAGGGTCCGGGGAGCCGAAGTAAGTATTTGGAGAATCTGAAGAAAGTGGAGCGGAGTTTATTTTTTTGACTAGCTGAGAATATTTGCCAGAATGGAGCTAGGTAAAGAAATTGGGGTATTGCTACGGAGTTATAAAGGGAAGCTAGGATTTTTTTTATTAAAACGGGTTACATTCGTTACAAGTAGATCATAAGAAGCGCATATTTCTCTTCCAAAATGGCTGCTGCTTTCAAAAGCTAGCTAGACTTTTTCCCAGTCCTCTTCACGAAGGGAATTCCATCCAACTAGACCGGAATTCCTGTCTACTGAACCGGAATCCCTGTCCGTGTAAACGCTGCATTAGTGTTCTTTGGTTATTACTCAGTAGTATCCCCGGTGTCTTCTCTAGTATGAGCGTTTTGGTCGCATCATGACACGGTGACTTCTCGTGACTACCGACCAGGTTCTTGTGTCCGCACTAGTAACGTAAAACAGACCGTGGTGAGTCCGAAAACGGTTTATAATGGTGCGACTCGGGTGACCGCGGACTGGAGTTCTGTCAGGATTTGTGGGGATCAGGAATTCATGACGAAGGGCGCTCCAGACAATGATGGTGTCTCCCACCATCTCGGCCAACATGAATCAAAGACTTTAACTCCAAGCAACTCTCACAAAGAAATTCACCAAATCAGATACTTAAGGCGAAGCTAGACTCTTTAGTTTGTTCTTCCCACAAGTTCATTTTCCAGCTTGGGCATCTTGAGCCTGAAGAAGGCCCTTTTCAAGAAGGGCCGAAATACAGCTCAAATAAAATTCAGCTGACGTATCCGTTTTGCACTGTCAAGTGGGCTGAAGGAATACTATCCGAGGTCACCCGATCCCAATCATCTTTGCACAGTTACCTAAGAGACTAGAATTTGGGGGGAAATAATCGAGGGGTTGCGCGCTGGTGCCTCATGGTGTACAAGTTCCCTGCCTCATGCCTGCCTCACGTGCCTCATGTCTGCCTCACGTGCCTCATGCCTGCCTCACGTGCCTCATGCCTGCCTCACGTGCCTCATGCCTGCCTCACGTGCCTCATGCCTGCCTCGCGTGCCTCATGCCTGCCTCACGTGCCTCATGTCTGCCTCATGCCTGCCTCACGTGCCTCATCGCCCGTTCTGGTGACACGTTTAGGGATTTTTTAAAATTTTTCGCTCAGCTACGAGATTTGTGATGAATAACAAAAAGAGAGGGAGCTTCTTATCCCCTCGGGAAATTTGAACTGGGTTGTCCATGCGGATTATTTGAAAGGCAACAAAAATATATATTTCTTGTTAGTTGATTAATACCTTTGATAAACCCTGGTAAATTATCTCTGACAGACTTAGGTATACTCAGGACTATTCAAAAGACTACTCAACGACTATTCTTAAGGCAGTCTGTTCGTGTCCCTGATATGCCTACCAAATTCCATCGTCCTAGTACCGAACTCGCGGGATCACCTAATTCCCCCCCCCCCCCAAACTCCCGCCACAGTGCCCGAATCCGGTCCGGTTCTCTCAACGATGTATCTTGTTCTTCCGACCAAGTTTCGTCCCGATCCCTCCACTCTAAGCGTTTCCCAAGATTTCCGGTTCCCCCCCCCCCAGCTCCCCCAAAGTCACCGGATCCGGTCCGGATTTTAAGTGGGTCGTCTGAGGCACGAGATCTCTCCAAACATCATTGTGTTGCGAGAGCAACACTTTGGTTTTGTCCTTTTTTTTTTTTTTTTTTTTTTTTTTTTTTCCTATGCCGCCGATTTCATTTTATTCCTGGTAATTGGTAATTGCGGTTTTTACGGAAAGTGTGGACCTTAGGCCGGATTGATGAATATGACATTACATTTTGGAAAGCTCCTTTGAACTCTTGCCTGGGGCCAAAAAGGATGGTTTTTACTTGTCCTCGAGCCAGAGCCTACGGTGTGCGAAGTGAAGAGGAGTTATATAGCCTATGTCAGAGAGGACTATCTGAAGTTGTGCAGCGAACCTTTCGTTTCATCAAACCATGTTTCTGCTTTCCAGTGGAAAGCTCCGCTCTAGCACGCAAGCAGGCAGGCACCAGTTTCAAATTGAAGATGGATTAAAATCTGGTGTTAAATATAGTGTTAGATCTGGTTAAAAATCTAAAAAAGATCTGGTAAATATAGTGTTAAAAATTGGTTTAAATATAAGTGTTAAATATATGCGGCAGTTACCCGGCCCCATAGCCAACATATCTTCTTTGAGTGATAAATAGAAAAATCTAGAGCAAACGAAAAAGTGGCTTTTTACCACGGGTCCGAAAGTGCTGCCATCTATTGTTTCTATCCATTTGTGTTCGCGATTTCAGCTGAGTTTATCATTTGTTTTTTTGCACTTGGGTGTGCGGTAGAGAAATGGTGTCAGATGTACATCTTAAACCGTAGAACTTCTCTCATTGCTAAAGAAATTGGAGCTTATCCTTTGCTCCTTTCTAAGTGGTGACGTTAGAAAGTTGGCCTACGGCAAAAAAGTCAACTTTTGAACTAAGACAGGTAGAATTTTTTTTCAACGGCAATCGATAGCCGTTGATGAGCTGATCAAAGTATATGACATCCGTTTTTTGGTACAAAGATTCCTTCGTGAGATACATCAGTTTGAAATTTTCAAGGGGTTGACAACTTCAGTAGGAATGTACACACGAAACCAACAATAGGCGATACCAGCTGTGACACATGTAGGGGACTTATACGCAACAGTCCATATATGTTAGCTCATAATCATCTTCGGCAATGAGGGGTTTGCAGCTTTTGCCAGTTGGTGTATCTGTGATTTGTTTCCGGTGTATTCGATGGTAAGAACAATTTGGTTCCCAATTGTAAAACATGCAAGGGACTTGTAAGTAATAATCGGCTGTTATGCTACAAAAATCTTCAGCGATGAAGGGTTTGCAACTTTTGCTACCCGGTGAACTTGATGTCTATCATGGGAGACGGACTTGTAAGTAAGAATCGGTTCACGAGGGGCTAGAATTTTGTGCAAATTGTTGCATATTGTATTCGATTTATATAAATCTGACGGCAAGAAAGTTTGTATCGATGGTCTATCGCTGTAACCTAGGATTAACTGTTTCCGCAACGGGTACAAACGATAAAGTAAAACAATGAGGTAGTTTCGTAATAATTAATAGTGTCATCTATGGTATTTTAATCTTGAAAAGTTACGGATAGCTTTATAATACCAACTAGATTATATGAGATATTGTTCCAAGTTTTCATCCGTCACGATGTCTGCGATTGAAAAGGGTTCAACTGACTGCGATGTCAATTTAGTCCCTTTTTCCGATATTCTTTTGTTGTTGTTAGGGCAATCGATAGCCCTTGATGAGCTGATCAAAGTATATGTCATCCATTTTTTTTAACAAAAATCCTTCATGAGATAAACCAGTTTGAAATTTTCAAGGGGTTGACAATTTCAGGAGTAAGGTACACACTGAAACCAAAAACAGGCGATACCAGTTGTGAGACATGTAAGGGACTAGTAAGCAACAGTCGACTGTTAGCTCATAATCATCTTCGGCAATGAGGAGTTTGCAGCTTTTGCTAGTTGGTGTACCTGTTATTTGTTTCCGGTGTATTCGATGGTGAGAACACTTTTGTTCCCAATTGTAAGACATGCATGGGGCTTGGAAGTAATAATCGGCTCTTATGCTACCTGTTATTCGTTTCCGGTGTATTCGATGGTAAGAACACTTTTGTTCCCAATTGTAAGACATGCATGGGACTTGAAAGTAATAATCGGCTGTTATGCTACAATCATCTTCAGCGATGAGGGGTTTGCAACTTTTGCTAGCTGGTGTACCCATTACTTGTTTCCCGTGAACTTGATTTCTATCACGGGAGAGGGGCTTGTAAGTAGGAATCGGTTCACGAGGGGCTAGAAATTTTTGCAAATTAGTGCACATTGTATTCGATTTCTGTAAATATGACGGTAAGAAAGTTTGTATCGATGGTCTATCACTATAACCTAGGATTAACTGTTTACGCAAGGGGTACAAACGATCATGTAAAACAATGAGGTAGTTTCGTAATAGTTGATAGCGTCATCTATGGTATTTTAATCCTGAAAAGTTAAGGATAGCTTTATAATACCAAATAAATTATATAAGATATTGTTCCAAGTTTCCATCCGTCACGATGTCTACGGATTGAAAAGGATAAAGTTCAACTGGCCGCAAATTCAATTTAGTCCCTTCTTCCGATATTGTTTTATTGTTGTTTTTACAACGCTAAAGAATATCTTTTAATTGATCATGTGATTTTTCTTTTTAGAACAAACCGTTTTAAAAGCTTCGATAAGTTGACAACTCCAGCATTTAACCGAAAGCGAAGAAACAAAACCCTAGTTTTTCATTGCTATCCGATCACCCGTTCAAAAGTTATAAATACCTCAAGATTCCGGATTCCCCTCCCTCCACTCCCCCAACGATGCTCGGATCGGGGAAATGATGCAACAATCATTTGGGGTCCCTTTTTGTTTTGTATTGCCATGGCCCTCGGGCTTTTTGTGTAAATATATATCATATCATATCATATCATATGCCTGCCAAGTTTGATCGTCCTAGCGTATGTGCAAGTGCCCGAACTAGCAAAATCCGGACCGACCGACGGACGGACAGAAATTGCGATCGCTATATGGCACTTGGCCGAAAGGCAAGTGACATAATAACATGTCAAAAATGGCTAAGAAGGCAACCAAAGTTTTGGCGTTCGGCTGAATACAGGGTCGCACATGGATGAATGTTTTCAATGATTATTTCCCCCCCTTCTCCGGATGTAGAAAAATATTTTAAGATCTGGGCAATGAATAAACTTCAAAGAAATGACGTAGGAATGCAAAGAAATTCCGGTAAATTCCAAGGTAAAATCTCGAACAATTCTGGTATAATCTTGGAGCTGCCCCTCCCCACCCCCTCCCCCTACAAGGAAGGGCTCGTGATGCCCCTGGGTCTACTGTAACACCAGTCAGGGTTTCACACTCAATGACTATGGTGTCAAAACGAACCGTCAAATGTAGGCCAAAATCAAATGGTCAAATGAGAATCTTCTGCAGATGGCGCGCGGGAATTTTTCCATCCCATCCGTTACATTGCAAGATAGGCGAGTTAGACCTCTTATATTACTATCATGATACTCTGTGGCCTGAACAGTACTGTCGGTACTGGGTACTTTCAGAGATTCGCCACAAACCAATTGCTTAATCAATATGTAATATCAAACAAAAATGTTGCGACATTTTGACACTGACATTGCTAAGATTTTTTGGTCCGATGACTTCAATTCTACGCAAGTTGTATTTTCATCGTGTCTGCCTCACGTGCCTCATGTCTGCCTCACGTGCCTCATGCCTGCCTCACGTGCCTCATGCCTGCCTCACGTGCCTCATGTCTGCCTCACGTGCCTCATGCCTGCCTCACGTGCCTCATGCCTGCCTCACGTGCCTCATGCCTGCCTCACGTGCCTCATGTCTGCCTCACGTGCCTCATGTCTGCCTCACGTGCCTCATGCCTGCCTCACGTGCCTCATCTGCCTCTGCCTCATGGTGTACACGAAATCGGCCAGTGCGCAACCCCTCGGAAATAATCCAGAACCAGCATTTCCTGCATTCCCAAAAATATCATTAAAGTTACATTTTCCTGAAGGGAATAATGGATCTTGGAAACCGAGGATTACATGAGTTTCCGTACTTAGCCTCTCTATCTTCATTGCCCAAAATTACCTTCATTTGACACTCCCGGCTCAGTCCATAGCTTGGTCCGTGAAACGCCATTTCGTTGGTAATCCGGATAAATCACTTACAATCTAATTTAATAACACTACTAAATGATCCAACCACAAAGTTGCGGTTACGCCCACTTGTTTTACTTGTACAATTACTCTATAACCTAACGTTCGGTACTGAAATGCTGCAATGATGATTATTACACGACTAAATGACTAGAATCTACTATCCACAGAGCACGAACAACCTTTGGACTAGGGAAAGAACCTTCAGCGTTTGGTAGTGATGACCATGATGCATTAATAAGGTTCTAACTCGGACACGACATGTTTAGATCCACTTGAAAGAATAATGTTGAAAGAGGCATAGAGCCATGAGAAGGAGAAACAAAGAAGTATTCCAGGCCAGTCGGCTTTCTGATTCTGGAAAGAACGCTAGCCTGAACAGTGTTCGAACCATATGTTAAAGTCTGGTACTGAGCGTGTCCGAAATCTTTTTAGTGCTGTAAATGCTGTGTTTAATGCAGCATATTTATTTATTTTTGTCCGAAAGCTGTTACCTTTATTTCTTCTCTGACACTTCTAGAATACCGAAGTTTAGGTTGGGAAGAAGAAGAAGAAAAAAATAATTAGCTACATCAAGTACGACAGACTTCGTAAAGTTTTTTGCAAAGTATGCTCCGTAAAGTTTGTCGCCGCTCAGGCGGGAATTCGACCTAGATAACATCACGAAAATTTTGTGTGGCAATTTGTTCCAGAAAGAAAAAGATTCTAGGAAGATACTAAGAGGATCGCCGTGCTTCCCAGTTTCTTCTTGAAAATTCAGCATAAAATTTAGCATCTTTGCTGAATTTTTCTATGAATTTTATGCTGAATTAATGCTGCAGTAACTGAGCAAAAATTTAAGTCCGATAGCAAAATGCTGCATAAAATCCTGAATTAATTCAGCATTTTCGTTCGTTTCGGAGCTTTCGGACACGTTCACTGACAGAGTGCATGTATTATCACATCTGGAAATACTTTATATGACAAAGTACGCAACACGCCAGTGAACCTGGGGAAGAACAAGAAACGTCTTCCAAACGAACCCTCTGATTTGATTAAAATCCTGTGTAAACCAATCAACAACGTTTGTTGTGGTGACGTTTCTGGCTCTTCGCCGGGCATACGGCGATATAGGCACGAAAAGGTAGTCATGAACAATATAGGAAACAAGGAAGGAGAGGGGATTAGTATAACAAGGGAGAGGGGTATCTAAAGTATTTAAGAATCAATTTCCGCAAGTCCTTTCCCGCTAGGTTTTGACTTAATGCCCTACCCGATTGGTTTGTTGGGCACGAGTCTGCGGCAAAGCATCGAAATCTGCACGTTCTGCTGGATTGATTTTATAGTTTGACACCCTCTCTAGAATACCACAATGCTATATGCCAATTTACAAGTGCTTGCCTTACGGCGGCATTACGTCATCAGCTAAGTAGAAGGAAAATACAAGCAAGAATCTTCAAAATTACTGAGGGCCTCCGTTGTCTATTTCGGAAATAAAGATGAGTTGCGTTTTCGCAGATACCATAGTATCTGATATCGCGGTCTAAACTCGTTATCACAGTTACCGTGGTATCTCATACCACGGTCAAAAGGCGTTTTGCAGTTACCGTGGTATCTAGTCAGTTACCGTGGTAACTGGTCAGTTACTGTGATATCTGGTCAGTTACCGTGGTAACTGGTAACTGATGTCCCGACTGGGTAGCCTAACTGGTCGTGCTATCTGAAAACTCCAACTCCTTTTCATCATCACCAACACAAGAGCCTACGTTTTTGTCAAGTTGGTGGGAGAGACATTTGAACCTTGTGATGTGACTGGATATCAGTATTTTTTGGGGGATAGTGTTTAAAAACGCAAACTCGGCAACAGTCGTTTGCGCAAAGCAACCATAGTATCAGATACCACAATCACTACAAAAACGACGAAATGCAAATCCAGTTACCTTGATATCTGCAAAAACACAACTATAGACTGGAATCCGGGAACCAATTGTTATTTCTACTGTCTCTGTGACTGAAACCAAGAAACTCTCGACCTCCAGTCTGACACTTTTAAAGGACCCCCCCCCCCCCTCGAACTATTTACTCTTCAACTTAAAGTATCTTAAAATGTTTGAATACTGTGGTTTTAACAAATAACCTACGGTTTTGGCTGTTTATATCCTTTTCCGAGACCCGTTGAAAGCAGGCGAAAACAGGGAAAAAATTTACATTACCGGTCTTTCTGATGGAAAAACTTCTCGCAGACAACCGTCGACAGCGTGATACACATCAAAGGCAGCAAAACACAGAAAGTGAAAAAATCAGCGTGGCTCTGTTAGAGGGGTTAGAATGTACCATACGAAACTGGGGTCTCCGGCTTTAGAAATATATGGAGTCAGGGGGGCACAGGTATTAAAATCTTCGACATCTAGCCGGGTGGGGGTGGCTGGTTTGGTCCGAAAATTGTGGATTTAATCCGGGGTGGGTCCTTTCAAAGTTAAAAAATTTGGGATTTTATACCTTGATAAATAGGGTGGGTGGTTTGTCAGTTTTATTTTATTTTGGGGACGAGTAACATATCATTCGATAGCTCAACACATAAAGACTGAATAGGTGATGTAGAAAATAGTCGTCGAGATGGTTTTAAGCCGATATAGAACCCTGAAGATTTTTTGTGCGTACAGTATAGGAGCAAGTTCATTTTCTGAAAGGACTACTATTCCAGATTTAGGTTTCCGATGCGCTGTGAAAAATTTTCCGGTGCTTATGAAAATTTTCCGGTGATTACATTTAAGCGACTGTCTTTCAACTTATATCTGTGCCCAAAAACAAATTTTATCTTCCGGCATACTCGAGTGCGGGAAGTTCTTCCCACGAAATGCTGCCGCATTTTCTTTCTTCCTTTTCGCGTATAGTATAAAGGCAAGCCCAATTTAGTTTTCGGAACCACTGTGATAGGTCCTCTCGAAAACGTGACACAAGACCCCTTACCACCGGACGCTTCTGACAAACGAAAACAGGACCCCAGGAAAACAAAAACTGGACCGATCTGGATAACCAAAGAGGACCCCTTGTAAACCATAGACATAAATCCATAATACGGGCAACGGAATGAGACCCATAATTTACGAAAAAAGGACCTTTTTTCTTTGTGGAAAAACAGTATGAGCGAATAAAAAAGTAGTTCCTGGTTGTGTCTTTTGCTGATCCAAACACTGTCGGGAGGGGGTCTAAATTTGTGTGAACAGCAGGTTAAGCCAGGTACCAGATTGAGTCGCCGGATCTCACCGAACTTGGGAAGTTACAGCTACGGCCGTAATTCTGCCTTTTGATGGTTCACACCCAATTGGACCCCCACATGGAGCTCTGGCAGCACATCACTTGGTGGTGTAATGGCGTGCAGACAAAATTAAGGTGATGTGACTCGGTTCTTCAAAATGCACTCCGATCCCTCCAGTCTGAGCGTGTCACAATATATCCGGTCCCGCTCGTGACCCCCCCCCCCCCCCCGCCCCGACAGTTGTCGCATTCGGTCTGTGTCACCGAATAGAACACCTGTGACATGTCATCTTGTCAGTTATCAAGTTATTTCCGGATCCGATCACCCGCTCGAAAGTGATGTATGCACAAGATTCTGAATTTCCTTCCCTCCACTCCCCCCAAGATTTTCGGATCGGGCAGATGACTATTTCCAAGTTAATCTTGTCGGGTCCCTAATTCTCCAGTCTAGTATCACCATTCTAGCCCATCTGGGCGCACCCTAACCCTTTCGAACCCGAATTATTTTGCTTTGAGCTAAAAATTATTTTCCAACGGATTTTGAGTGTTGAGGGGTTCACTAAGAACTTGTGTAAGCTTCATTCACTTACGTCAACGGATTCTTAGAAATCTAGGGGTTTGTCAACTGACATGGCTGGGCATTAAGAGTAAAAACCAAGCCTCTGTCAGATGACGTACTGAGGTCTTGAGGTCACAGCTTTGATAATCGTGTCATGGTAGAAAACAAAGGAAATTTACACAAAATGGAAGTTTACTGACAGTGGTACATTTATTGAGGTAAAGGACAACATCCCACTTTGAGCACTTGATACTTGATCCCTATTCTGGTCGTTTTTTAACCTTTTTCGTACCCGAAGACTGCTTCCCAGGCCGTTAGTGTGGGTCTGGAAGTGATTCAATTTATCACGTATTATGTTTTCGTTTCTCTAAGTTGGCGCTGATGTTGCCGCTGACGTAGCAGGTAACTAGATCGCGTTTCGTTGTGACTACTGATATCATTTCTGCATGGTCGACCACACCGTCCTAACACTCGTAACGGAGTACCTTCATAGTCATAGTGGATCAAGACTTCGGCTATGTTATTTCGGAACTTGAAAAGAGAGACGGGCTCGTAGGAACGATATCAATGCTCGAAACATCAGTGCTCAGTCCACGAATTACCAGAAACGGATGCAGTCAACGTGAATGAAGTGAAAGAAGGTGTCAATGTCCGTTTTCTGGCTTTCGTTTCGATGATGTACGACTCGAATTAGGTAATCGAATCGCTGACATTCCCCGTGTTACGCTTGTAGTCTTCAATGACATCAAGACGTTGACCTTCGATATACGTTTTCTTCTTACTGCTCCAGCGTCTTACAACTTCCCTTGGCCAGCTCCACCAGTATTTGAAGCCAGAGTGAATATGCTACTGTAGTAGCTAATCCCCCGACTCGCAAATCTTATTCCATGCACCTCTCCATTTCTTCTTCAGCTCTACACCATCTGCGTATTTTCGAAGAGTTCGGTGAGTGAACTCACCACCGTTTGAAGCTCGAGTGAATACGCTATTGTCGTACCTGCGAACTAAGCCGATATGACTCGCACCTCCCATCCCATGCACTCCTCCGTTTCTTCCACAGCTCTTTTTCTTCTATCAGTTTTGCTTTACCAAGCCTGTCTTTCGTATTATACCAGCTGCACCAAGAACGTGTGCGTGTTTTCGATGACGTCGGTGAGTGAACTCGCCGAAGTTGTACTGACTCACCACAGCTTCGGTGGGGAAGAATATAGAAGTAAATATTCTTCTCTATTTGTTCGACAAGCCTGGGGACCAGAGCATCTTCTACAGTTCCATTCCTACTCCAGCTTCTTTACGAGCTTCACCGGTGTGGGTTGTTTTTCCTTGGTAAACCGCAAAAGCCATGCGTAATCTAGACGCATCACAGGGGATAGGATTCTACATGCCACAAGGGCGAGGGTTTTATCGAATATATTCTTTCATCTTCGTCTTCCTTTTGAAGGAAATGATCTGCTCATCAATGCTGATACTCAGTTCTTTCAACAGCTCTAGGAATTTGTACGAACTTGGACCGTTCGGACTTTGTTTTGGAGTTCAGTTCCTGCTGCAAATCTCGTTCCACTTCCTCCAAAAAGTTGCCACCCAGGAAAACCACTATCGTCGTCCGCTTCGCAGCCTTCTTCTGGGATCCAGTCATCTTCTTGGTCGCTATACGACGAGTCAGAAACGTCCAAATCGTCACCCAAACAGAGAAAAACGTCAGCCAAGATTCTAAGCTTCTTGCAACCAGAAATATGTCCCCGTTGAAGCCTTGTCGGGTTCGAGCACCCCAATTCTAGCTCATCTACATCCATCAGAAAGAAGTTGGCTTTTCCATTAATGTGAACATAAACTTGAATTGGAAGATATCGTAGATTAGAATTTAGGCCCACCCATCAGTGTCTCAAAAGTGCGATCATAGCCTATAAGTACTAATGTCAGCAGTCTTCATAGAAGCCGCATTCTGTCATTTGACGACACCCTCAATTCTACCTGTCTGTCCTGGGTCTGTCAATTGCCATGGTAGATGTTTCAAAAATTCCCACGGCAAACCTATTGGAGATTACGGTCCAGCTATAGTCTTGATGGTTATTACTAAAACCTATTATGAGGAACAAGCAAAAAGAACAAGAGCTACGAGCTCATATGGCACTTGTACGAGTAGGCTGTACAAGAAAGTAGATGAGAACGTCACAAAATACACCCGCCATCCAAAAATGCGGTTCGGAAATAGAAATAGGATATTTAGTTTCACTCATTTCTGAGCAGTTCCGGCATCGTCTCGATTGTCTGTAGCAAATGCACATGACTGTTCAAACTTTCATCCCAATAAATCCATTTGTTTGATCCCTAGACGTGCTACACGATTTCCGGTACCCACTCTATCTCGACCTACCGTGGCCGAATCTGGTTTGGAATATAAAAAAACGTTGTCGGAGCCGGTTCGGGCCCAATCTCTTAATTCCCTGTTCCTGTCCATCAAGTTTTACTGAAATTGGAGCTTAGCCTATCTGCAAGTTTCCAGTACCCCCCCCCCCCCTACCTTGGCGGAATTCGGCCCGGACGCCAAATAACAAATCTAGGCCGCATAAACTCGGCACTGTCGAATTTGCATCTCATTCGGTCCATCCGTTTGGTTGTTGTGCATGTCAAAAGTCCCCCCACCCCCAATTCCCCTAATCGTGGTCGCATATGGTTCGAACGCATGTTTTACATGTCCAGGCCATCGATTCGTATCACCCACAAAGTTTCACTCGAATCAGACCACTCGTTTGCAATTTATAGAAGTCAATTTCCATATTTCTCTTCTCGTGCTCCCCAAAAAATGCTCGGATCTAGGAACGGAAGTTTCCGGGGGTATGTTGTGTCAGGTTCTTAAGTCAAGAAAATTCGGGTCGCTAATATGCCTGCAAAGTTTCGTTGTCGTTTTACATCTGGAACTATTGTAACTCACGACTACCGGAATTCCAGGAAACCCCTCCAACTCCCCCCACAGAGCCCCGAAACCATCTGGCTCCTTCAATTTCATCTAGGCCCAATGCTTGTTCCATCCATTAAGTTTCGTCCCAATCCTTCTGCTTTTAGAGTTTCTCGAGTTCCCCCCCCCCTCCATCCCCACAGGTATCGGACCCGACCCGGACGTGACACTGAACGTCCGAGGCGATAGCTCACCAGACAAGTTTCATTCAAATCCGATCACCCGTTCAAAAGTTATGCACGCCACTAGATTCCGGACTCCCCATCCACCCACTCCCCCCACGATGGTCGGGTCGGGGAAACGGCTGTTCTCAAGTCAATATGTTCGGATCCCTGACATACCTGCCAAGTTTCATCGCCCTAGGACATCAGGAAGTATGCCGAACTCGCGGGATCGCTAGAAATCCGGACCCGACCCCAACTTCCCCCACAGTGCCCTGATCCGGTCCGGTTATGTCAATGACGTGTC
Source organism: Branchinecta lynchi (assembly GCA_023053575.1). Lineage (NCBI taxonomy): Eukaryota > Metazoa > Arthropoda > Branchiopoda > Anostraca > Branchinectidae > Branchinecta > Branchinecta lynchi. The sequence continues at coordinate 1,948,183 of JAKZAP010000011.1, forward strand.
TAGGACTTGTGCTAGTTTTTCCCACCAAGTTTCATCCCGATCCCTCCACTCTAAGCGTTTCTCAAAATTTCCGGTTCCCTCCTCCAACTCCCCCCAGTGTCATCGGATCCGGCCCGGATTTAAAGTGAGATGTCTGAGACACGAGGTCATCCTAAATATAAAATTTCATCAAGATCCGATCACCCGTTCAAAAGTTATACACGCCACTAGATTCCGGACTCCCCATCCATCCACTCCCCCCAGTATGGTCGGATTGGGGAAACGGCTGTTCTCAAGTGAGCCTGTTCGGGTCCCTGACATACCTGCCAAGTTTCATCGCCCTAGCACATCATGAAGTATGCCGAACTCGCGGGATCGCTAGAAATCCGGACCCCCCCCCCCAACTCCCCCAGAGTGCCTGGATCTGGTCCGCTTATATCAATGACGTATCTAGGACTTGTGCTTGTTCTTCCCACCAAGTTTCATCCCAATCCCTCCACTCTAAGCGTTTCTCAAGATTTCCGGTTCCCTCCTCCAACTCCCCCCAGTGTCATCGGATCCGGTCCGGATTTATAGTGGGACGTCTGAGACACGAGGTCATCTTAAATATAAAATTTCATCAAGATCCGATGACTTGTTCGCAAGATAAAAATACCTCAAATTTTGGCTTACCCCTCCCTCCACTCCCCCCCCCCCCCAGATGGTCGAATCGGGGAATTGACGATTTCCTATTTAATCTGGTCGGGTCCCAGAGATGCCTGTCAATTTCCATCGTCCCAGCACATCAGGAAGCACGGAACTCGCGGGATCACTACAAATTCGGACTTCTCCCCCCCCAACTCCTCCAAAGTGATCGGATCCGTTCCGGTTATATCAGCTATGTATCTAGGACTTGTGCTTGTACTTTCCACCAAGTTTCATCCGGATCCCTCCACTCTAAGTATTTTTCAAGATTTCCGGTTTCCCCCTCCAACTCCCCCCAATGTCACCGGATCCGGTTTGGATTTAAAATGGAGGGTCTGAGACACGAGTTCCTTCCATATATCAAGTTTCATTAAGATCCGATAACCCGTTCGTAAGCTAAAAATATCTCATTTTTCCTCATTTTTCCGGATTCCCCCTCCCTCCACTCCCCTCCAGATGGTCGGATCGGGGAAGCGAGTATTTCTAATTTAATCTGGTCCAGTTCCTGATATGCCTGCCAAGTTTCATCGTCCTAGCTGATCTGGAAGTGCCCGAACTAGCAAAACCGGGACCGACAGACCGACAGACCGACTGACGGACAGAAATTACAATCGCTATATGGCACTTGAGTAAGCTCAAGTGCCATAAAAAAACTAAAACTCTGTACTCTTCCTGTATTTGTAATTACAAATTACCCCCCTTTTTACCCCCACGAGACCCCTTTCTTTCAAGCTCTGCCTACCCCTGGAGTTGTTATCGTGAATGAACGAACGATACCTCGATCGAACCGTAAAGACCTCTAGTTTTCCAATCAGGGTTCACATGTGGTGATTTCAATGCCAGACAGCAGCTAAGTAACGGAAAAGAATGGATTGGCAAATGACGGCGATAGGGTGGAAAGGGCTAACTCGCGATTACCGGGAAATCCCCTTCAACTCTCCCCACAGTGCACTGAATCGGTCATGTTCCGTCCTCAATGTGTCTAAGAGTTGAGTGTGTTGGATTCAGTTCCTTGGTGTAGCACTCTCGTACTGGAGATAAGGCAGCTTCTTTTACTTCTATTTTTGCTGAGAACGTCGCAATTATCGAAATATCGGCATGATACTGTACGTAAACTTGTCCTTTTTTTTTTTTTTTTAGTCCGGGGGTGGTGGGGTGGGTAGTTTGGAACTAAAATTGTGGATTTTTTCCCAGGGGTGGGGGGGGGGGGGTCCCAAACAAAAAAACAGATTTTTTACCCTGTGGTCGGGGGTGGTGTGGGTCCTTTTCTTGAAAGTTGACTGATTTTAGGCTAGATATCAGTAGATTTCATAATTGTGCCCCCCTGTATGGAGTGATTCTAGAAGTACGTTGCGTTAGTATTATAGATAAGCCAGATCCTTTAACGGTTGAGCTAACCTTCAGTGTTACCTTGGTGTTACTTTGGGACTTTGCAATCATCTATTTCAGTAGTCAACTTAAAAAAATTAAATTTTCGAGTTTAACCAAATTTCCGGGTCTTGGCAAATTTTGGTGGAATCACTTGTCTGCCAAGAAAATAAAATTCAGAAACGGATTCGTCGCGTGGTCTTATCCCCGATACAAACCTCTAATCAAGTTCAAACTTTTTAATTCATTCGACTTGGGAAGGAACTTTTATTTTTACCAGATTTACAGTTGGCCGGATTTCGGGCAAAATATTTGCCAAGCGAGAAAACCGTTTTAGAACTGCATTAGCATGTCTTCTGACTCCTCACCCTACATCGACTATAACAAGACCAAAGGTTCGATGGGATCCCAAAAATTTTAATATTTGCTACCTACAATTCGGTCTTGATATTCGGTCTTCAACAGACTTCTTAAGCATTTTTACTTTTAACATTTAAAAACAGGTTAAGGCCAATGGTAATAATTGGAGAAGACCAAGTTCCTATTTGAGAGTGCAAACCGGGTACGCCAGCCGAATTTACAAGTTCAGATATATTCAGATATCCGTTTTGCGCTGTCAAATATTCAAATATGGATTCAGCAGTTGGTTTACCCTATACCCTACTTCGTATCTCCTTCCTTACTTACTTCTGCCCAACTTCCGATTTCGGCCGGATTCCGGATGAACCACTTGTCTGGCAAAGTACTAAAGCTCAAAAACGAATTCACAATGTCTCCTTACCCCTACATCCAACCTTTAATCAACTTCAGATTAAACTTTTACTTTTAACAAAATTTCCGGTTTCAGCCGGATTCCGAGCGATCTATACATCCCGTGAGAAAATGATTGTCATCAGCATGTTTTCTTACCTGCAAATCGAACATCTTATCAAATTTAAATAAAACTTTTACTTTTAACAAATTCTTCGGTTTTGGCCCTAAATGAACTATCTCAATAGCTTTCAAAAAATATTTTTGTTGCCCCTTAATTTGAAACTCCTCCCCCACCCTCAAATATAGTCACTGGGACAACTGGGACACAATAAGGTCACTGTGACAACGTTGGGGAGGAAACAAGCTCGTCTGCAATAATTAACTAAGGCTTCTATCGTCATAAGCATCCCTTTCGGGGCAGAGGCGTTACTAGCCAAAGTGTTTTTGCAGAAAAACGACTGTTTTCAACAAAAAAATTATAGTTTTGAAAAAAGTCGACTGATTTTCAGGAAAAACGACTGTTTTGATAAAAAAAAATAAACTGATTTCAGAAAAGCCGACTGTTTTCATAAAAAAAATCAACTATTTTCACGAAAAATCGCGCCGACTCGGTAATTTTTTACCGACTGTTCGACAACACTTTTTTGGGGGGGGCGCCCCACTCCCCCCGGTCGTGACGCCCCTGCTTTGTGGAACCTTAGCCCACGGGAGATGGTTTCCGTGAGTTAAAATTTGTAATTGTATTGCATTACCGGAACCCCAGCCGATGGTCAATTGTGTTTGTAAGTTGGTCATAATCAACCAAATAGTGTTTGCTACAGAAACTTATCCCTCCACATATGGGTTCCGGTAGTTGATTATTTTTCATGTTGCATTCTCTAAGTCAGTTCAAATCACGGAATCCTAGCTCTATGAATTGTTCGTTCGAAATATTTTGTCCTATTTGGTATTCCATACTCACCCAGCCTTAAGATTCTCTCATTCGACGAATTACCTGATGCGTGGGTTTTCATTTCTGCTTCTACATTAGCTGCGTTTTTGCTGATACCATGGTATCTGTTACCACGGTAACTGGATATGCAATTAAGTCGTTTTTGCAGTTATCGTGGTATCTGATACACGGTGCTCTGCAAAAACGACTATTGCCGAAATTGCACTTTTCGAAGTCATCTCAAAAGAAAAACAGATAACTAAGTGCTAAACTTCTTTCTCACCTATCTGACAAAATTTGATGAAAGTGAGAAGACTTTTCAAATACCACGACCAGTTACCACGGTCGGACCGTAGTATCTGAATATCTGATACCACGATAACTGCAAAGACGCCTTCTGACCGTGGTATCAGATACCACTATAACTGCAGAAACGACTTTAGACCGTGGTATCAGATACCATGAGATCTACAAAACGCAACTATTACCTTTGAGTTCGTTGTAATCTTCTTGGTTCAATGAGGGTATTTTCAAAAGCTTCGGAGTAGTGCTGTCATCTCTTGAGCTTGTCTGGACGATTATTTGTCGAATGGTGTAGATGGCGTTAAAACCAACCGCCAAAGTGTAATCTCTCAAAGAAACCTAAAAACAGGAAACAGTCTTTGACAGTCGTAAAGTTACACTTACTATTTATTGATTAAAAATAATCAAGGTCGTTTCTCGGTTCGAAGCCATACAAAAACAGAGAGAAAAGAAGAACAAATGGAGAAAACGAAAAAAAAAAATCATGGGTATTTCTGGTTGAAAAGATGTTATCTCCATGGCAAGTCTTTATCGATTAACTTACGCGCGCGCTTTTCGAAATCAGTTAGTCACACGGTCTTGAGTGGTGAACTGGTAAGTGAATTCGTTGAATTTTTCTTTTGCTGACGACGTGAAGGAAGCTTGAGCTGTATCTGAGTCTGAGACCCTTTGACGCAAAAGGTGAATGCGGATTCACTTGGGACATGACATTGTAGGATGGTACCATCTTGAAGCAAAATGCTTGGCAAGAAGTTTCAACTTGGTCTTGGAAATATATGTGCTAACTTACTTACAACGTGAAATAAAAAGCCAAATTATATTTTCCTGGGTTGAACACCTAACCTCAAATTTCTACGGTCTCGAGCATGGCCTAGAAAGGTAAAGAGGAAAGATCAGTGCAGTCCTAACTGTCAAGAAAGACACTCTGAATGATGTAGGGACTGTACAGTTTGATTGTAGTATTTTCAGGTTCGAGACTATGTAAATTCGAGGTTGGATACCCGTCCTTAATATTCAGTATTCGTGTTGTCAGGAGCATTGTCTATGACCCTATCCTGGCTCAGCTAGCACAAATTGAAAATTATTGCTCTCTTATCATTTAAAGATGTTTATGAAGAAAGCTGTCTGCATACATCCCCATATGGGATAAAGGAACAACAGACCTTTCCCAACTTTTGAACCATCCAGTAGTAGGTAGTAGTTGTTTGAACTTTGTTAAATGGCTGGTTGTAATGCAGGATTTGTCTGACCTTGTCTTACCACTTTAGTCTTGAGATAGTGTCTTGACTTCAACAGCTGATAATGCCACTTTCAGACTAAAGGCCAGTCGCTTGCTCAGAACTTGAATTTCAGAATAGGAAAATCAGAATAAGAAAAAAAGAACTGAAGACAGAATAACAGCCATTTTTTTTCCAAGCTTGGTGCCTGGTGGAATAGCCCACCACTGATATTTGAGGATGGATAAAGGTTCAAACCATACTAGACTGCCATCGCTATCAAGTACTGCTGCTAAATACATATATTCTGACAATGCATAAAACAGACATGTCAGCTATGATGGTAGCTGTCTAGGTCCTCTCATCAGAATTTGTTGGCTACCTGTGAGGTTGCTTTTGTATGAATTGGCATGGCATGCTTGCTGGGTCAAGCATGGTGGCACTTACTGGGATGCCCTGCATGAGTATTCATAAGCATCTCTTTGGTATGAATGAGTTTGGTCTCTGTTTAACTTACAGTTCCGAAACCATGTCGGTTGTTGCAAGCTAGTATATTGTTTTCCATTGGAACATTTCAGTTTAGGTTATGGGACAGCAGTCTATTGCTTAGGCTTTATCCTTATCCTGTGTCTTCAGTCCCTTAAGTATAAATGACAACTACAGGCATGAGAGGTGGAACTCCTGTGAGATTGTATAGGGATTCTGTTGATTATTTATCTTTTAGTTGTGCTTTTAGTAATCAATGACATTACCAAACAAACTGGGCTAATAAGTATTCTTTCAGCCCAAACGGACTGCAAATCGGATTTGACTCTGCTAAACAGATATGTCAGCTGAGATATTACCTAGTGACATTTTGGCCATCTGGTGAGGGTCCTCGTCAGGCTTTAGCAAGAAAACGAACGCGTGAGGTTGCAGTTACCACTTCACTAAAAGAAAACTCAGTAGCCAAGTAGCTACAAATTACTACCCAATGATAAAAAGTACTACCTGCTCGAAAAGGTTGTAGGCTATCTTCCACTGACCCTATGCTACTGCAAACCAATCAACGTTGATCCTATAAATAAAGCTATCTGAACATGTGCCAATAAGATTTCACATGCAAAAATATCCATGCGAAGTTTGCCTTACTTTGAGGAAACCTGAATGAAATGTGTCAAGATTTCGGAGCAAAGGAGGAAATTCACATCCCAATACTAACATTGGACTGTGTTTGCACGTACTTGAAGGCCTGAGTTGAACATGGGTCACAAATACAGTTTCACTTTCTTGAACCGACTCCGATTGGATAAACTCTTTTATTTTGTGTAAAGTGTTTTCGTTTTCAGCCTAAACTGATGGTCGACCTTTGACAAAAGAAAATGACATGGTCAATAAAAACACATCGCCATATCTCCAGTTATTTTCAAGTTGAAAACATTAAAAAATGGCAATCTGGGCCCAGTTGCCCCTGAACAGAGTGGGGGCGGAGTTTGGGACCATAAAAAGCAAAAAGACACCCCAGTGCTCACAAGCGTACCAAGTCTCAACTTGATACCTGTTCATTCCTGTGACGGGTCATCAACTTTACTCTTGGGCACTCTGGGCCCAGTTGCCCATGAACAGGGTGGGTGGAGGAGGGGCAACTTTAAAAATAATTTCCCAATCGTAGAATCTACAAGTACAAGAAATCCCATCGTCCCATGTCCAGCTCTGGTCAAGTCGTGAACATTATTCACTGGGCAATCTGGGCCCATTTGCCCCTGAATCGGGCGGCTGTGGGGGTGAGACTCTTAAAAGGCACAACTAGACCCCAATACCGACAAGTGTACCAAGTTTGAACTTGATACCTGCACTTGTTCACGAGTCATAAGCTGGTGAAAACTAAAAAACGTTGAAAACCGAAAGCTGCTACACCGCTGGCAAGAGTGGATTGTCCCAAGTAACACTCCACTGAAAAAAGCGGTATCATTGTTTTCTTTGGAGCATTCTCATGTAGGCCTACCACCAAGAAATCGTAAGGCACAACTACAGAATTTACTGATATGTCCACAGCAGACCATATGGGAACCGGAAGGAGGTTTTGTATGGTTATTTAGCCACGCTTTCAATTACTGATTTACTCAGCCTCTCGGCGGGGTCACGCCGACGAAATATAAGGCTTTTAATAATAGGGTTAATTATATTAATTCGTTTCATCACCGCTTAAAACAGATTGAACCATTTTGTGGATACTTTTCGTTGACAACTCACTACTTTTTTGCTGTGGGAAAGGGCTTGTGGTTTGAATTGTCTTTCATTAATAGCGTCAGCGTTCGGAAAAAGACTCACAGAGCAAGACCAGGAGATTGACGTCGCCCAAATTAAAGCTTTAAATCAGCCGTTTGCGAAAACCCTTCCCATGCAGTAGGTTTCCACTTCGAAAGTCCAAAGTGTCGCAATATGCAATTCAGTTCAGTTCAATTCAGTTCAATATAATCTAAAAAACAGATAACGGACAAGCCGATGGGTTGTTTTTGCGTCAAAACAGAACGTCATAACATAATAATCTACAAGTATATACAATTTTGCGACGTTTATACCGACGTCTTATCATAAATATGGTCAATAGATTAAATCTCAGCTGACTTATCCGTTGAGCGCAGTTGAATGTAATTTGGCTTATGTTATAAATTTTTTAATTGGTCTATCTATCTGTTCGTGAACAGAGGTTGTATGGCAGCTGTAAATCGCTTACTTTCATTTGAAACCCCTTTTGCAAAATGGTGAGGGATTGTGCAGAATTACATTGTTATAATGATGTCCAGTTTCAGTTTGTAATCACCGTCTTTAGAAGTGCTTTGAGTTCCATAATTGATTTTTGGGATCCCAAAACGTAAGTTGGCCTAGGACATCGCAAAAGTTGTCCGTCCTCCGTCTGTAAGCACGGTAACTCTCGAAGAGAATGAGATATTTTGATGAAACTTGGTGTGAGGATTCTTTGGGTCAAGAGTAAGGTCGAGTTCGTAGATGGGCTCCGTAGCCCTAGATTTAGGGGTGGGGGAAGGGGTTTGAATTAAGGGGCAAGCAAAATATTTACTAAACAGCTAAATGTTATAGTAGGTTATGAGGTAAGAAGACATGCTGAACACGATGGTGAAAACCATTTTTTGCCGGACAAGTAGTTCGCCCGGATCCGGCCAGAACCGGGAAATTTGATAAAAGCAAAAGTTTTATTTGTAGTTGATTAGCTGTTCGATTTAGGGATAGAAATACATGCTGAACACGATTATTAAAGCTATTTTCTCGCCGGACAAGTAGTTCGCCTGGAATCCGGCCAAATTCGGAAAATATGTTAAAAGCAATAGTCTTATTTGTAGTTGATTAGATACCGATTTAGGAATAAGAAGAGATACCGAATCCGTATATGACAATCTTTTTTTACCCGGACGCATAGTTCGCCTGGAATCCGGCTGAAACCGCAAAATTTGTCGTGAGTTACAGCTTTATTTGAAGTTGATTAGATTTTCGAAATAGGGGTAAGGAGATACGATGAATTTGTTTTTGAGCTTTGTTATTTTCTCGGATTAGTTCCCAAATTTGGCAGAAACCGGAAATTTGGCAGAAGTAAGCTAAGGTAGGAAGTTTCGATCATTTTCGTCAAAACAAATATGACTAATAAGGGTAAACACACATGCTGAATCCATATTTGAACTTGGTTTCCTCAGATGATTAGCTCTTAATCTGTTTCTGAATTTGTGTAGTAAAATGCTTAAGGAGTCTGGAGAAGACAGGACCCAGTTGTCTGGAAGAGATATTCAATTTTTGGGATCCCATAGAAACCTTTGGTCTTGTTCTTACAGGTGACAAAGTGAAGCATGGGGAAGAAAAAATCAAGAGTTCCAAGACTTGGACCTGAGATCGAACTTGAAGATGATTTTATCCCAAGTGCTCCAAGCCCTCTTTCCGTCACAAAATTTAGTCAACATCATAATCTCGCGAGCCGAAACGTCAGGAGGAGCAGCAGCTTTGGTAAGTGTAACAGATTGATTTTGCTTGCTTTAGTTCTGGCTCCCTTGTTCTCTACCAGTAGTGCTCGAGGGGTCCATTGACTGGTTGGCTATTACTCATTTTGGTAACTATGTCGTAGGCCATGTCATCTAGCCTACTGGTTGGGTGGATTGGATAGTATTATGGGGTTGCCTTGGCTGGGTCTTGCATACTCAAGTACTGCAAGTTTATTCTGAGATTGCCATTATGGGTCAGAAATACTTCAGTTTGTAATCGTCATCGGATTACAACTCCGCACTACGTCTGGAAAAAATTGAAAAAAAGAGCTCGAGACGTGCCTGTTAACCCGTATTGTCTATGGTGACTTCTTTACCATTTAGAGCGTGTTCCATCCTACTTACCGTAGTTACTACGCATGATGTCGCGAATTCTTGCTTTTTGCCGTCAAGGCTGGAACGATTTTTCTATTTTCCAGCAGGATCTCACGCCAGGGGCGAATCCGACCAATCACGTTACAGAGATGCGTAGTTACTACGCTTACTACGCTCCCGAGCATGGTAAGCAAATAGTAACTATTAGTTACTATTCCGACAAGGTTGGAATGGTCAGCGTAGTAACTTTTCGTGAGGATGGAACGTATCTAATAGTTACTATTTGTGGAAGGGTGGAACACGCTCTTAGACAACACGAGTAGATGCAATGTATTATTTAGGTATGTGTGTTATGTTCAATTCTTTTTCTTCTTTTGTTTTTTCTTCTTTTGTATGTACTCCGTGTTTTTCACTTTGTTGTTCACGGGCAAAAAAGTTAAATAAATAAATAAAATACAAGCTTCTACTGTTGTTGCAGTTAGGTAGGGCTAATCCTTTCTGAGCCTGAAGTAGATACCTTCCAATTACGTTTCAAAGATATTTTCTGTTGTTTGTAGTATTGATTCATTTTCAGCTTTACCACTCATTTTGAAAGAAGGGATGGGGAGGGGGGGGGGGGGATGGACGAATACATGCAGATCTGGGTCACTTCTTGTATAACTTCTGTATTTTCGACAATTCACTGTTCGAATCAAACCAGCGAGCTAGAGAAATGTGTGTCCGTGGAACTTAGTATATTTTGGCATTTGACGATTGCCCAGCGGGGTCCGTCGTTCAGCACTTTAGATTAAATTAAAACCAAACCAATGAACACACGTCTCTCCAATTGGAAAAATTGGAAGCAGCCCATCAAATTTTATAGGACAAAGTGGGAGTCCCTGTGTTAAATTAATTATATACAATTAGAAAAAACGGTCATTATCACTTCATTCTTGAAGTCAAAAACACAAATATACTACTAAAACACACAAATAAATATTTGGATAACATAAAACAACAATATCCGCATTTCCTAGACACATGTTAGAAACTATCTGAAATTTGCGAAACGAACGGGTAAAAGCAAAATTTTGCAAAAGTATTAATTTGTAATAAAGCCTGATTTCCACTGAGAAAGAGTTTCGGGTTGCTTTGCACAATATTGCTTGGACGAGGCGAAATTCGCTACCAGTAGGAATAAAGCTAAATTGACAAGTCTTCCGACACTAATTCTTTGAGGATCCTGGAATCTGGGATGTGAAATCTTTGAAATTTGAAAGGCAAAGCGAACGCCAGCCCAGTAACGACTAGCCTTAATCTTCCGACACTACTTCTTTAAGGTCCTTTTAAATTGGGAAGCGAAAATCTCAGTGCGAAGCGGGTTAGCTCCCATTTCGATGAAAGCTTAATTGTCAATGTCTCAGAACAGCGTCTTTGAGTATTCTGGGATTTTCCAGGCTCCCTTTCCGAGTCTCAAAGCTTTCGAGTCGCTTCCGCCTTCCTCATCGTATTTGTCTCTTACATTCCTCGAAAAGAACCGGCTCTTTTGTTTCCGTTGAAAATTTATTCCAACGTTCTTCGTTCGAATGGAAGGTCGATTACGATATTAAATTTCTTCGACATGATATTTCTGCTAGAACTGAAGTGAGAAATTTATCTCGTTCCTTCGGAACTTCGTAGTAGGGAGAAGAGATTTCTTTAAACAGTTTGAGTAAGAAGGATTGGACAGTCTTGGTGAACTGGGAAATCAGACTTTTCTTTGAAAGAGATTAGGGGTCGGTAAAGGGAGATACGAAATAGGTATTTTAGATTGTAAAATACTCATCTGCTTTGAATTCTCCAAAGGGGTTCTGTCCTCCTCGGATTTGCAAAATTACTCACGCGCTAGGTCGAAAATTCATGGCTCGAGACGCAAGTGCTAGTTAAAATTTCAACATCCCTTTAGAAATCGTCAACCACTCGGCTCATATCTGCCTGATGACGATTTCGGAAACACTATATCCTGTGAAATGTTTTTCGCAATTTTTTTCTTGTAATTAGTCCGTACATACTAGTGGAAATGCTAGTCCTAATCCAATCGTTAGCTTTTGTTTTTAAAAGCTTTCCCTCTCTTGTGTCTCACCGTCAATTTTTAGCAAATCCAAGCAGGGACAAATAAAAAGGAAAGCAGACATTAGACATATTTGCAAGGTTGAATTTATTACGTGCTGGTATTCGAAAATCCCAGAGATTATATTGCTAATTGTTTAGTGATGATTCATTATTCTCATGGAAGCAAATTAAGAATCCTGGCGTTGCCGAACCGGACCCAGGTGGTGAGCAAAGGGGTCAGCTACTTGCCAGCAGCAATTAAGCTTCTTGGAAGGAAAAAAGGTTTTCGGTATCACGATTTAAGAGAGGAGCTGATTTTAAGCAGAAGCCATGTACTTTGAGGTCCTCTTTGTACTCCGCTGTATGGCAATTTTGAGCAGTGACATTCGTTTATTGTAGAAAACGCATAGATGGGACCGTTTGGTCTCATCTATGATGTAAAATTTCCGTTTGGAAATTTTGCCTTTCATCTCATATAGGATGATTGGGGATGGGAAAGTTTGCCTCATAAAACAATCTGTTCTGACCACGCGTTGATGGCTTGTGAAGTGCTCCTTAGAAATTATGTAGAAAACTGGAAACTTCCATTGTGCCCAGCTTTATATGAAAGAGATTGCGAGAACATGTTCGAAATTTGCCGGATTGTCAAAGCTGTTGTATAACAAGCATTGCCAGGAAGAGCCGAACAGATCGCCGAAAAAGCATCTGCTGACTTTTTTGTTCGTCATCATGACATTGAAAAGTCAGCAGAACTTGTTTTGGCGGTTTCTGGGCTCTCCCTGGCAATGCATGCTAAGGATAACATTTACTGCAACATGTTTTTAAAATCACAACGGATTTCACCCAGTGTTGTCTATTGAGACTGCGCATCTTTCTGTTATCTATTATAAAACTCCTGAATTACATCCTACGAAATGTTAGGTTTCACCGAATTCCACCTTTCCAACTGTAGCTGACGCCAGACTTTATAGCTATTTCTAGACTACCGTGTTCTTGTAGAACCTTGTGGAGCACACAATAAGTTTAAAGCCTTCACGGATACTTCTTTTGTTTAGCGAGCTTTCCTCCAACATCCCGCCTCCTACATTGTAACGTCTGGTCGTCACAAAGTTTTCTTATCGTCATCACGTAACTTTTTAGCTCTACTCAAACCCACGCAGTCATGCTTTTATGAGAATGCACCCACCCATACTTCCCCTATTTGACGGAATTCTGTATGTTCCGGAGCTTTCCAGAAACAGTTTTGTAAGCTCTGGCCTTCACAAAAGTTTTGTCTCGTCTTCAAGTAACCTTCTAACTTTTCTGAAACCCATGCAGGTTTCTCCTATTTTTACCAGAAAGTACCCTCAAACACCTCCTTCATTTAAAGCACAACTCTTACTAGAAATTATCTGTTCACGATGAGGTTGATGAGAAAATCGTTTTTCGAAAATACTATTACTTTCCACCTGAATTTAGCTATTTTCTTGTTAGCGCTTGTCGAGTCTATCCAGCCTTCTTCGACGCGGCGTCTGGGCGCAAAACATTTGAAAACTGAACTCGCCATGGTTAAAATTGGAAAACCAAACAAATAAGAGAAGTAAAAAAACATAAGATTCTGATATCCTTGTGTGTGAACAAGTTCTCAGCGGACATTGAATATTCTGGCAAACTTTGAGTTTCCTAACGGGCAAAATTCGGCAAGGCCGAAAAAGCGCATAAAATGGGTAGGAACAAAACGAAACAATGGAGAAAGGTGGGGATTTCAGAAGCTTATTATTCCATAAGGGAGCTAGATATATTATAAAAGACAGAATAAGCAAGAGGGGTCCTTTAACTATTCTCGTCCTGACCTCATTACATGATCCTCAGACTTCCACAATCCGTTCTCTAATATCGGGACATGTCTCCCCACAGTTTTTCTTCTCTTCGTCAGGTAACCTTCCAACTTTTTTCCAACAAACGCAGTTCTTACTTCCCCTCCCTCCCAAGCTTCCCTCATTTCGCTGCTTCCTTCCTGACCACCGGGCTTTCTCGCGCCATGATCCTCAGACTACCACAATCCCTTACCCAATATCAGTACGTGTTCTTCAAGCTATTTTTCAACTTTTCAGATAAATGCAGGTTATCCCTATTTTCGAGAAAGCACCGTTTTAACTATAGTCCCTGACTTCAGGGCGTCCTCAGACCACGGGCTTCAGACAGACACAATCCTTGTAACAGCAGTACGTGATTTGTCACTTTTAGGCTTTTCAACGGTTTACCTTATGTTGACCCAGCCCTCTTTACCGTTCCAGTTTTCCGTCTCCAGTACTAACTCCGTTTTCACACGTTTTTTGGAAGGTAAACAGAGCTCAGGCATAGTCCATCGCTCTCCTAGAAATCACCGACCTCAGATTTGTCCCTAAACTCCCAGTCTTGTTGCGCTTGGGCTTTGGAGTTCAAGGCGGTGTTTGGTCTTCCCAGTTCGCACACTCGCAGATTGAGTTGTAGGATGATGCGTAGGGATTGCCGACGAGTTAGCTATAAACGTAGGTGCTTTATGATTTGTTTTAGTTGTTGGCTACCTGTTGTTTTATGAGGACCAGGATGGAATACTATTACTATAGGAACTATAGGCGAAGGAGTAGGCGCTGCAAATGTCATGGTGTGGGTTTGATTTTAGTCTTGGATGTTTTCATTTTTCAGCATCTTGAGTTTGGTAGCTCCTTCAGCCGTCGAGCATTTTTCACCGATTTACGACGAATTTCGGAAATATTCATTTCAAAAAAGGAATTATAAGTTCTAATAGTCTCGACACTTTTTCAACCGACATTTCGGTACCTGGACTTCTTCCTTAATTTGTTTGGTTCTGACCTAGTTTCATCACCTTTATTTGAAAAAATATTGGAGTGTTTGACGAGTTGTTATTCATTAAGGATTAGTCGAAGTTCAGCAAGCATAATCCAAGTAGGTTTAATAGGATTTGAGTTTCAGTCAGTTCTAGCTTTTCGGCAACTAAGGGCTGGGGAGGGGGGGGGGGCTCCGAAATACTGCCAAAGAATCGGCAACCGATTGAAAACGCGAAAAACTACGACTGTCAAAGTCATGAACTTCGTGACAAGTCGAATCATTACGTTTATAACTGGAAATTGACCTTGATAGTGGCAGTTCGGCACAAGTACTTCAATCAATAAAATATCTATCTGTCCATAACAAACTTGCAAATGTCTTGCTTGCACGATTTCCACTCGACTTGTAGAAATACCGCAGCGCTGTGCGTTTCAGCTCACCAACAGACAGTTGAGTTGAGGTTTTGACATCGCACTTTCAGCCAGTTAATTTTAGTTTCACATGTCATACCACTGTCCAGAAATACCCATTAATAAAATAGAACACAGGGCAGAGCCCGCCATCGTCCACCGAGGTCTGTGAAAACTGCTTGACAGAAATTGAAGCGACTTTAATACTCGCGATCTAGCCTGAAATAATGAGAAGATTGCTTCTAGTTTCAAAATCCAAGTTTATTTTTGATGTTTTTGAGTCCTCTAGTTGGAAATGGGCGTTTTTAAAGTTCCGTATAATGTTCAGAAAGTACAAATGGTCGGACCGGAGCTTTGATTGGGACCGTTCTCGTATAGTACAAAGCTACTCGGTGTACGTCCAAGTCCCTGTCCTTGTCTCGCCATGGTGATAAATTTCTCCTTTTCCTCCGTCGTGGTAATAATCTGTCGCGGTATTTTGACCTTCGCGTGGTTTCCCTGTCGCGTACCGTAGTTTCCCCACCTCTGTCTGTAGTCGCTTACGAAGCCGAGGTATTAATCCTCACTATAGTTACAGAGTTTGTTTCCGCTGAATCGACAAACAGCCGAGAAAGCTTGTGCGTTATTATAGATGTTGTATTACAGTTTGAAACACCCTGCAGCAGCTTGCAGTCCCAGGATGTAGCCTACTATCCATGGGCCAGTCTAAACTCTGTCAAAATCAATTTTCTCTGTCCCATACCTGCCGAACACTTCAGATATATACAAATATTTATTCCAGAATTCGTAAAACTTTTTAACGAAGAATTTCTGGAATTTCACTTTGAAGATACTTTTATAAAAGATTTTTAGTGTATCGACACAGATAGTGTAGATATTAACGTTGGCAATAATTGCAAACTTCGTGTTTAAACCCCGAAAGTCGATTTGTAGTATAAACTTTCTTCTATCTATCTGTCTACTGTAAAGCTTGCGGTATGGGCTGCACTATTGAGTTGCGACCCCTTCGGGACAGTACAGCCTATCTTTGTCTCTTTGAGGGATTTAACATATAATCTTGAAGCTTTGGGGATCTCCTGATATGCTTGATCACATTCAGTTTTTGTCTGTCAGCTCTTTGGTAGATTTGAGCGTGTGATTTCTCGGAAACGCTTCGTGTTAACTGCCTGATCTTCCCCCGTTATGCTATTCTAGTTTTATCGATCTTGCGATTTCGAATTTTTTATCCTAGACATCCTCTTCAGTTGTCGCTTATTTAATTTCTTGGGATTCTTATGCAATCCAGATTCTGTTCTTCAGATTAAGATCTAGTGTTCGTAATCAAACTTTTTTTTACACTGATTTCCAAGATAAAGTTGTTGGAAACCCTTCTCTTTGATAGATTTGAGTGTTTTTTTTCTTGGAAAAAAATCTTCTTGAATGTGTGGAATCTGCCGAATAGGCTATTTTGTTTTAATCGATCTTATGATTTGTGCCTTTGTCGGAAAGATCTTCGTCAGTGGTGGCTTGTTCAAACTTCCCAGAATGGCTGTGCAAACGAGTTTCTGTTCTTCCGATAAATTACCGATTTTCGTCGTCAAACCAGTTTTATTGTGACGATGTCGAAGATAGGTTCTTCTCTGGTTAGAAGAACCTGATGGTCTTGCAGGTCGTCGTGTACCCTGGTGGTATAAAAACCAGATGATTTCTCTGGTGGTCTGGTAGTTTCTTCTCTATAACACTTCTGGGTCTTATAATTTATAATTTGTTAAAGCCAACACATGGCCATACATCAGCGTTCATTATCGCACTTAACTAACAAAACTGACCTTCAATATTCCATACAATAAGACTACTCTTTTTTACCCTTTTACTATTAACCAAATTACCGCCAATCTAAACTTCCAGTATACACTTAAAATATTCACATAGAGACTGAATTAGCTGACGATTCGTCGACTCCACAATACCAGGAACTAGTATGGGTACCCCACCAAAAAAACTATCTCTAATTTCCTTCACACCCCGACAATTCGTCAGCAGATGGCATAAACTCTCTTCTACCTCGCCACAAAATCTGCAAGCACACTCGGCCACCGGCAAAGACCTATTCTTTTGAAAACCCTTTTTCCTACTTCGTAATGGGAGACAGTTCGCCCGGAGTTGGAACCACATCTTTAATATTTCTGCGGGTAGACCTAGCTTAAAATACAATTCTAATCCAAATAACTTCTTAAACTTCGGATAATTAGTGAGCGACTCCGACTTCCGAATAGTCTTATTCCACAACTGAGTTTCTTGGTCCTGAAGTACTGATTTGCCAATCAAATTTTCCAAATCTTCGGCATCACCATGTCGATCATTCCAAGCATACGACAGTCCAGCTTCGTCCAACAGCTTTTTCACTTGCCAAGGCCAAGAACGCTTCTTTTTTGATCCCAGGGCCTCTAAGTATGCCACTTTCAGCAGCCTATCTTCTTGGAGACTTACTATTTTTCAACCAAAATCTAACTACTTGCACTAGCCTACGAGTACTGAGTGAAATACAGGGATTTATTTTTACTTGCTTTGAGAAGCAGAGAGAAAGAGGAACGTGATTTGAGTCATAGGCTGAGTAAGACTGTAGGACTATCACTACTATGGAAGGGGAATGAATGAAGAATGGATGTGTGGTGTAATGGGGAATAACTGTCTGGGAAATATAAAACAGCTGGTATTTGATAGTACAAAACGGATACGTCAGCTGAATTTTATTGGAGCTATATTTCGGCCCTTCTTGGGAAGGGTCCTCTTCAGGCTCAAAACCGCTTAAGTTCGAAAAACGAACTTGTGGAAAAAAGTCTGAGGTTCCTCAGGGTAGCCCTAGCCCATAGGGATAGGTGCCTATACGAGTTGATATTCTTTGTGAGTTGGTGTTTTTTTTGCCATGGCCATTGGCTTTCAGCGCAAATAAAATCTTATCTTATCTTATCACTCTGACGTAACACTTAACGTAGGCTAGACTATGAATGTGTTCCACCCTTCTAACAATAGTTACTAATAGTTACTATTTCCGTTCCATCCTCATGAAAAGTTACTACGCTGACCGTTCCAACCTTGTCGGAATAGTAACTAATAGTTACTATTTGCTTACCATGCTCGGGAGCGTAGTAAGCGTAGTAACTACGCATCTCTGTAACGTGATTGGTCGGATTCGCCCCTGGCGTGAGATCCTGCTGGAAAATAGAAAAATCGTTCCAGCCTTGACGGCGAAAAGCCAGAATTCGTGACGTCATGCGTAGTAACTACGGTAAGTAGGATGGAACACGCTCTATGAAGCCGACACAACTCTCCATTGAAGAAATTTGAAAATATGATTTCCTAGGGAAGGTTTCGTTTTGAAAGCGTTACATCTGGTTGCGATTCACATGTGTCTTAGTTTTGTAGTCAAAACCCGCTTCAGTGGTGGAAATGAATGAGTGAGTGATTAGTTTACACATTGAAGCCATGCACTATGTGAAACGCGTATATAGAGGCGAGCGATCAGAGCCGCCGTCACGCGTTTACATTTAACTCGCGTGTCGATGGAAAATCCTTAAAGTTTAATCGAAAAGGGCTGAGATAAGACAGTCTAGTTACCCATCACGAATTCACTTATAGAGGCTTTAAGACCCGATGAAAGTGTTACTTCCTTGCCCCGCTATTCACGAATAATCGATTTTCCTGAAGTGGAATTTCCCTGTCAATGTCAGATATGCGGTACCTTTTTGCGCTTGTACCTGTGATATATGCTTGATGAAAACGGTTTGGAGAAATAAGTGTTCACGCCATCTACCTTCCGCAAGCTGATCAATGGCCACTGAAAAGCCAGGTTTGTATTGAGATAGTAGAATTTTGTGTTGTGAGGACGGTCTTAAGATTTTCTGGACATTATACTAGAGAAAATAGTGAAAACTAAAAATTCCCTTACTACAGTCCAAATAATGCAGTGTAATCAGTTAAATGGTACAAAAGTAAGTTGGCTTTTCCGTTAAACTTTAAGTGCTCATAGTCAAAATTGCAGTTTTTTATAAACATTTATAATTTCCTATATAGTCGTATTCGGGGGGGGGGGGGGATCTCGTGCTACGGCGATGAAACTTGGCAGGCATATCGGGGACCCGACCAAACTAACATGGAAATAGTCATTCCCTGATCCGACCACCGTGGGGGGAGTTGGGGGGAGGGAATCCGGAAATAGGTGATCGGATGGAGCGATTGGGATGAAACTTGGTGAGAAGAACAAGCACACGCCCTAGATACATCAGTGAGAACCGGACCGGATTCTGGCACTGTTGGGGTAGTTAAAGGGGGGGGGGCGGAATTCCTGTGATCGCGAGTTAAGGTCCTTCCTGATGGGCTAGGACGATGAACCTTCGCTTATACATTAGCGACTTGGCACGATTCTCGTAGCAATAGTCAGTTTCTCGATCCGACCATCTTGGGGGGGATGGAGGGAGGGGGAATCCAGAATCTTCAGGTATATGTCACTTTAGTACGGGAGATCGGATCTTAATGAAACTTGATATCTGGAAGGACTTCGTATCTCAAATGTTCTATCTCAAGTCCGGACCGCATCCGATGAGTGTGTGTGTGTGTGTGGGTTTGGGGGTGGAGGTGTCAACCGGAAATCTTGTGACAAGCCCTAGATTGATCAATGACAAGAACCGGACCGGCTTCGGGCACTGTGGGGGGCGTTGGAGGGAGGGGGTCGGGAATTCCGGTGACCGCGAGTTAAGGTACTTCCAGATGTGCAAGGACGATGAAACGTGACGAACATTAGAGACTTTACAAGATTATTTAGAAATTGTCACTTCCCAGATCCGACCATCCCTTAAAGTACTCATCTTAACCTCAAAGTACAAACATACTTTTAAGTAAAATATACATTTTCATGATCCCCGTGATCCCATGATCATTTTTGGCCTCAAGGATTTTCCTTAGAAAATTAATTTCTAGCTCCCTTAAAGCACAATGGACACTTCTAATGCTTTACTTTGTATTAAATGCTTCACAAATAAACATTTCCGACTTCCTTTCAAAGGCGCTATGAAAATCCGCCGTTTTCTTGTTATCCCTTGTCTTTACCTCTCTGGCATTTCGGCGATCCAAATCTTCGGAGCTGGGATATCGTGGCAGGAAATTCAAAAACTCCCAGCAATGCTTGATAGAAAAGGATATATTTGAGACGTCACCAAAGTCAAGCCGCAGATGCAGTTTACCTGATTGTTCTTGTGTCTCATCAGAAGTTCCATGGCTTAAAGTGCCTATTAAAAGTTTTTCTTTCTGGAATAGTGTTGTGAAGCTTGATTACCTTGCTTTATGAAAATGTACAAGAATATGCAATTAGCTTAAAACAATAACATAGCTACAAAAATCATTCAAAAACAAATAACCTATTCAAATCTGAATTATAGAAGGTAATTTATGCATACAATAAAGATCTACTAAGTACTACAAGAAACATGACTTTTATCTTTGTCCAAGCTAGTAAATTGAGCATGTACTGGCCCAAAAAATTACGCTTTGAAATATCACAGAGAGGAAACTGTTGAAAAAGCTGCTGATGTAGGGGGTAAGCATTGTTCCTAGGTTGTTACAGAGTGGTATTGGGGTAGTTTGATGTGCCCATTGAATTTAAAGAATCTTGACCGCAGAGTGAAACAAATCTTCTGACCGAATGATACGTTCATGATTCCCGAGGGCCCGTGATCATTTTAGCCTCAAGGTTGAATTACTTAAAGTACAAACATTTTCAAAATATACATTTTCATGAACCCGATCAGCCTATCATCATTTTTGCCTGAAGGGTTTGACGACAGATGAATTTGTAGCGCCATTAAAGTGCACATCATCAGAGCCAAGTATAAATAAAAAATATTTTTACCAAACAATACATTCTAGTGATTTCCAAGGACCATGATCATTCTTATCTCAAAGGTTTTGCTTACAGATGATCATGACAGACACACGAATTATCAAATTGCTACTTTCATCCTCAGACCCAGCTGATATGAGCTTCTAGCTTTTGTTTTGGTACCGGGGGGTCGTGCTGGGGGGAGGGGGGCTGCCAATTTAAAGTTAAAGCTCCCTCCTGCAAATGGCAGTGTTCGGTATGAGCGTTCGTTCGTACCGTACTTTTGCAAAAATTTAAACAGTGACTTGACTTAAATTGTGACCTCAAGTGTTTCTGTCTTTGACGTGCCAGTGCTATTCGTTTTTGGATATTTATGGCTAATTAATAAACTTGATTTGATGTGAATTGACCTGAATTCCCACTTCGGTGAGAGTAACGTCCAATCGGTCTGTGTTACTCCTGGTCTGAATTGTCCCAGTAGTAGCCTATTCCAGTTCTTACTTGACCACTCATTATCCATTAGCTTCAGAAGGACATGGTGGATTCAGAAAGAGCATTCTATTCGTTGATCACTCTTTCAGGAAAGAAGTCAGATCGCACTCATGTTTTGACTTGGCATTTTGTAAGTTGCTTGGGATTTCCTCTTGGATGGAGTTGATCGAGTTGGGCTTTGTTTCTGATGTATCGGTGGAAGAAAAAAGCTTGCTTGTATCCCAAAACATAGAGCAGATGTGTTTTCGTGTTTCGAGTAGAAACCGACGTATTGAGAGAGTTTAGGCGCGTGAACGAATGGTAAAAAAGGGCCGAAACTGCGTGAGCTAGTTATATTGATAAAAAACAAGAGCTAAGAGTCCATATGGCACTCCTTACGGATAGGTGGTGGATGCAAGTAGATGAGATTATTACAAAATAACTACTTCTGACTCCTCCGCGGTCCTACAAGAAATGTGAAACAGTCAGAGGGAGCAACTGAGCAACAAAAATTAAAAAACATCCGGAGTGTGGCTTTATTTATTTATTCATTATGCTTAAATCAACTGATTCATTGAGTGACGCTATAAATACCATTCAAAAATGTACACTTTGGATAACTAAATGAAAATGGATTACGTACTACATTTTTCACTTGTGAAAAAATTGGTACATGTTGCAGGTTTGATTTGTGGTTTCAGTTGTGTTTTTATGAGAAATTTTTCAACTTTTACTTCTAAACTGAAACAGGGTCTTTTATTTTAAAATCAGAAACTAACTGCGTGAAAAAATGGGGAACCAAAGCAGAAATTTGAAAATGATATTTTAATAGCAGATACGTCGCGAATTCGAAAGTTTTTTATTACGATTGTAGCAGCAAAAGGAACATGAGTTAAAGCAACGGCTGTCGAAAACAAATTGGAGGACAAATGCCTTGCAAATATGGTTGACAATTCGGGCACATCTAAGCCGAGATCTAAGCCTCTGCAGGCGATGCATATGGGCCCTAAGTATGTCACTATATCGCATGCTTAAAAACTCCCGATACGACAATTAAGACATTCACTTTCATCCACGGTACTATTTACAAAAAAAAGTGGCATTCACCAGCACCGAAAGAAAGACCCTTTCCTGACAAAGAAGTGGCAATACGGTTAAAATTCTCAACCAACGCAGTTTTGATTTACTCAGTAAACCTATGTCGTAGGCATATTCAAGGTAGGAACAAATCTCGGATCAGTGACATTCGAATTGACCGGATGCACTATGCTAGGCTAAAATAAAAAATGTAAGGAGATAATTATCTCACCCCTCTGCCCACTGGTAAATAAGAAGAAAACAGAAGAGAACCAAAAGATACCCTATCGGATAGCCGGTTATACCAAGAGCGCAAAACACCACAATTAGAAAGTGAAATACTTCGAGAAAGAAGAGACAGGCTGAAGCGTGAGATAAGTTATGAAACGTACCTATTGATTAAATTAAAAGAGCATATAAAGTTTCATTTTTATTTCTAGGTTCAAGCGTTATTTTTCAAATACCGTGGGCGTGATCACATCCCATACCTGTCTTAAACGCGACTTGGATTTTCACTAACATCAAGGTTTTTCTGAAAGATCTTAAATTCATAAATCGAACAATTTACCGAATGGATGATCGGCCGGTAAGAGTCGCACAAAAGCAGAATTAACCATTTTTTCTTAATTGTTAGTTAATTTGACCATGTTTACGTAGTTGTTCCCTGCATTCGTTACTGTGCAGAAATATTTGCAAGGTTGGAGTTTTTATTATTCTTCTGCGCCGGAGAAAGTTAGGTGTCGTCCGAACTTAATGCTACTGCATATATATGCGAATGAATACAAATATTCCAGATTACACTGAAGAGTTATATGACACTGAGAGTTTCAGCTATATTGTTCATTTGCGGATTAATTTGTAGTTGTCAGCCGTATTTTTCATGTACGGCTTGCGGGTTAATTTATAATCACCAGTCTAACATCGTGTTAAGCGTTAGGGAAGTGAGCTAATGACGTTACTCGACGATTATTTCCTTAGGACAGATCCATCGTCGGATCTATCTGGCAGGCACATCGCTCAACCTCTCGAATTGGTCTTCGCCATTTCTCTACACTGCTGCATTATTTGCTTCTCTAGTTTGCTGTCAAGCTATCCGTTTCCAAAATTATCTGAACAGGATCTGTCAGATAAAGAGTCGTTCCCCATGTCTGGCCAGAAGTCAAGGGAACAGAAGCTGAGAGTGGTGTCAGGAAAGTTTTACTACTTCGCCTTAGTTTTTCTCGTTATCTGATCGGAGTGTTAACTATCCCAAGGGACGGCTCGTGAGGAAGCAGCTACTAATATAATTTAATTTAATTCAAATCGTAGCCAATGGGGGCCGCCACATTACAATGAACATGCATGCACAAAAACAAACTGTAGATGAGAGGCGCGAAGCCTCCTACATTAAAAGCCCAGTTTTGGCTAGACCCCGACGCCGCGATATTGCGCTGAAAGTGAAACAGCCAAAATGGCGGTGCGCCGATCGCCGACGCTGATACATCGGCGGCGATTCGTTTGTGTTTTGGCGCCTGCGTACCACTTTTGATATATTCTTGTGCTTGTGTTGTACTGACGAAACTTCGTACACACAGTTCTTCCTAAATTGTCATCAAGCGTGACAATCTGGAGTTTATTTTCCGGCTTTGTCGCTCTCTGAACTCTGACAAAGTACAGACAACAAAAGGTCCAGCCAGAGCCCGACACAGAAGACAAATTCATAATGCACGGGATGGGAAAAACCAAATACAGCATTTATAGTGCATTTGTAATTCGAATTTTTGCTTGAACTCGTGCTGAGAGAAAGTTTTGCCCTATGCCCGAGCTAGCCCACCACTCCAAAATAAGATAGTTAAACACAAAACTCAACGTCGAAATACCTACCAAGTTCCAGAGCATATTTTTGTATGGCACTTGCTATCGCAGTTTCTGTCCGTCCGTCGGTGTGTCCGTTTTGCTAGTTCGGGCACTTCCACATAAGCTAGTCCGATGAAACTTCGCAGGCATATCGGGGACCCGACCCGATTAAATTTGAGATAGTCACTTCTCCGATTCGACCATCTGGGGGGGGGGGGGGGGTGTAGTGAGGGGGAATCCGGAAAATTGAGGCAATTCAAACTCTCGAACGGGTGATCGATCTTAATGAAACTTGATATGTAGAAAGATCTCGTGTCTCAAACGTCCCACTTCAAATCCGGACTGGATCCGGTGACTTTGGGGGAGTTGGGGGGGGGGGGAGAAATATTGGAAAATAGGGTGCTAAGGTGCGAAAAACGCCTATCAGTTGGCGACCTGCCACCAAAATGTTTCGTTGGCGTGCTGCTTCGCTAGGTTATGACGCGCCGGTGGCGTTCCGCCGCTGATTCTTCAAACCGGCGCGGTGTCGGGTCCTTTACCAGTAAACATACCCGAAGCACTACCGTTCCGTCTAGCCATGTCACCATAGGAAAGAGTGAAGGAGAGAGTTGTTATTGAGGACGCGAAGGGTCTTCGCGCCTGTGAGCAAGCTTCGACTATAGATTTGCACATGAGAATCGCTGTATTTATTTGTGTGGGTGTTCCTTACTTTTGTCTGGCTTTCGTAGTCCGTTCGTTACTGTCAACCACCAGCTTTGTTTTTTTGTTGCGGGTAAACTGTGATCCAGCAAAAGGCAAGGCAAAGATGCACCTGGGACATAGACCGTGACATGCCGGGAGTTTAGAACAAAAAATCACGGCTGACATCTAGTATTTAAAGGTGGAACCATTCAGAAATTTTTAAAGGAATAAGCTATTTTGCGGTGGAACCCTAAATCGTAAGGGACTTGGATCCAGCTCGAACAAACCGGCTTACTAGGTTACCAAATCAGTGACCAACAGGTGGAGCAATCCTTGTACTTCTCACCTTGACCGATCATGTGATTTTTGAAATTATCCCGTGTTTAGCATATTCTTTGAAAAGTGTGCTGTTAAATCGTAGGGACTTGGATCCAGTTCGAACAAATCGGCTTACTAGGTTACCAAATCAGTTATCAGCAAGTGGAACAATCCTTGTACTTCTCATCTTGACAGATCATGTGATTTCTGAAATTATACCATGTTTATGATATTCTTTGAAAAGCGTATTAGCTACTTTGCCGTGTTCGAAAGTTCGAACAAACCGGCTTACTAGGTTACCAAACCAGTTAGCAACCCGTGGAGTAATCGTTGCACTTCTCACCTTGACAGATCATGTGATGTCCGAAAGTATACCATGTTTGGGGTATTGCTAGAAAAGTGTTTATGGCGTGCAGAACCAGCTGTAAAACTATACACTGTAAGTTTGAGCTCTCGGGTTTGCTCCAGAACATAAAATCAGGAGATAACCAAGTTTAATGATCATTTGTGTTACCAGTAAACCAACAAGTTAGCAAGTTCATTAGTTTGACTCAATCAGCAACTACTTGAATAATAGTGATCATGTTCTTTGTCTGAAAAAGGCAGCAGCTACTGCTTTAGTTAGCACATTAGTTGCTACTTTACCCAAGTCAGGAGTTTTCATCAAATTTACAGTGGATGGTTTACTAGGTTATGGTTCCGACCCTCAACCAGAATAATACAAAGGGGTTTGGTTTACTGCGTGTGGTTGGTCACTGGACTTACTGGTCTGATGCCATCTCGCATCCATCGACACATGATACTCGACCTAGCGCCCTAGCCCAGACATTCAGTAGGAGTTTCCCTGGCCAGTCCTCCCAACGGTAGCCTACTTACTTACTTGTACAGCTAGTAGGGTACTACTAGTGGGAACAGACAATATCCGCCTTAGTTTATGTTAGTCCCCAGACTAGTTTATGTTAGTCTCTCATTGTGTCATAACCAGCGCTTCTGATTTTTGGGATCCCAAAACGTAAGTGGAGGGATACCTATGACATCGCAAAAGTTGTTTGTCTGTCCGTCCGTCTGTAAGCACGATAACTCTCGAAGGGAATGAGATATTTTGATGAAACTTGGTGTGAAGATTCGTTGGGTCGGCGGACCAGTCGAGTTCGTAAATGGGCTTTGTAGCCCTACATTTAGGGGTGGGGGAGGGGGTTCAAGTTAAGAGGCAAACAAAATATTTTGAAACAGCTAATGTGATAGTCGATGATGGAGTAAGAAGACATGCTGAACACGAGGGTGAAAACCATTTTTGTAATCGGACAAGTAGTTCGCTCGGAATCCGTCCAAAACCGGAAAGTTTGTTAAAAGTAAAAGTTTTATTTGAAGTTGATTAGATGTTCGATTAAGGGGTAGGAAGACATGCTGAAGACGATGGGGAAAACCATTGTCTAAAATTAAAAGTTTTATTTGGAGTTGATTAGATGTCCGATTTAGGGCAAGAAGACATGGCGAACACTTATGTGGAAACAATTTTCTACCCGGACATATAGTTCGCCCGGAATCCGGCCAGATTCGGAAAATTGTTAGAAGTTAAAGTTTTTTTCGCAGTAGATTAGATAACCGATTTAGGGGTAAGAAGAGATGTTGAATCGGTGTGTGACAGTCATATTTTACCCGGACACAGAGTTCGACAGGAATCCGGCTGGAGTCGGAAAATTTGTTCTAAGTTAAACTATTATTTGAAGTTGATTAGATGTTCATTATTGGGGAAAAAAGATACCCTGAGTTCGTTTTCGAGCTTTCTTTTTTCGCCGGACAAGTAGTTCTCGAGTTCGGCCGAAACCGGGAAATTGGCAGAAGTGGCAGGAAGGAAAACAGATATGACTTATAGGGATATCTGAACTATAGGGAGTCCGACGATGACTGGATCTGGCTAAGACAAGACTCAGTTGTCTGGATCAGATATTGAATTTTTGGGATCCCGTCGAAACCTTTGGTCTTGTTTGTCAGCGGGAAAAGTTAGAACAGTTACAGTTAAGTTATTTTAAAAGGGCACGAGGTCTAAGTAATAGAATTAATGGATTGGTGGTTAGGGGGGATTTAGGCCTAAGGTCGCTGAAGAGTATTAGATCGGTAAAAATGATTAAGTATTTAGAAAAAATACTAATGTTGCAGTGTGAAAGACTATTCAAAGATGTGTCTTGAGTCGTTGAAGGATAAACACACGATTCCTGGGCTTTCCATATTCGTTCAATATTAGATAGTTGCGGGCTTGGTTATATGTGGAATAGAGGGGAAGGTCCGGGGAGAGAGTTAGGATTTGTGTCAAAAGAAGTTAGTAGTAGGTTAATTGACCAAGAAATCCAGGTTTGGTTAGCTAGGATAAGATATAGTGGATCCTTGAGTTTATATGCAGAGGCTAAAGAGATTTGGGGTGAAGAAATTGAATGAAACTAATTTAAATATGAGGGCAGATAGCTTGCCGCTTTGTGAAAGACGAAAGTATTCGGGAAGTGTTAGGGAGAAATCTGGTCCTTACTTTTGTCCAATGTACGGTGAGGGAGATGAGCATCTAATTCATTTTATGTGTGGATGTGATGAAATTGAGGATGTGAGGGAGGAAATTTTTAAGGGAGGGATTCATGGGAGGAAGTGATTGTTACATATTATGCGGAGTAGGGATTTTCTTAGTATAAGAAACCTGGCGAGGTTCCTCAGAGTGGCCAGTCTTCACAGGGAAAAGTGTTTGAGTGGGGTTTAGTGTAGTAGTGTGACCGTTTATTTTTGTATTTACATGTTGTTGCTTATGTGTGTTTGTTATGACCTTTGGGCTTTCAAGGCAAATAAATATCATATCATATCATAGTAAGAAAAGCTAGAAAGCTAGAACCTGGGCTTCCTGTTGGTGAGGTGAAAACGTGGTCGAAAGTCGTTTGTTGGACCAGGAAGTTCAAGGTTGGCAAGTGGCCAAGGACGGATCCGTGTCTTTAAGGTTTATGAGGGATTTGATTAGTTGTAGGGCAGACAGCCTGCCTCTTGGGGAGAGAAGGCGGTACATTGGGAGGACAAAGGGCCCGGTCGGTCCGGTACTCATGTCCGATTTGTGGTAGTATGGATGAGAATTTGAAACATTTGTTGTTTGAGTGCGAAAATTTGAATGAACTTCAGGTTATAAATTTTTGGAGTGAATGAAAGAGTGGTGGATGAAGAATGGATGTGCAGGATCACGAGAAATAGTCGTTTCATGAGTATTAAACAGTCGGCGAGGTTCCTCAGGGTAGCCCTAGTCCATGGGGATAGGTGCTTATAGAAGGTATTATTTTTGTTTGTGTGTGCTTATTTTTCATGTATTTGCCATGGCCTTTGGCTCTTACTGTAAATAAATCTTATCTATCTATCTCATCTATGGCGCTTGCAAATCTGGGTCAGAGGATGACTATGGGAATTCCTCAACTCATTCGTTTATGATATTCGTTTTTAAGCAAAACTTTTGAGGCACGAATGTTCATAGGTCCTTATGGGGGTCAAGAAAATGTATCGTTTAGTCGAAAGTTCTATTTTGTGCACTTTGCGGTGATAATGCACACTTTAAAAGTGCTAGAAATCGTGTGTAAGCAAAGTTGTTGAGGCAGAAATGGTAATGGGTCCTTGGGGATCATCAGGAGGTATCATTTGCTCAAAAGTATATTTTGTACTTTGCAGTTAAGATGAGTACTTAAACAAATTCATTCGTAATCAAAGCATTTGAGGCAAATATGATCGTGGGCCCTTGGGGATCATGAAAATGTATTTTTTGGTCAAAAGTATTTTTTTCACTTTGGCGATCAAGATGCGCAATTTGACGGCGCTAGAAATTCATTTTAAAGCAAAACCTTTGAGGCAAAAATTATTATGGACCCTTAGGGATCATGATCGTTTTCTCAAAAGTATTATTTTACTTTGCGGGTTAAGAAGATTACTCTGAGTAATTCATTTGTAAGCAAACTCTTTGATAAAAAGATGACCGTGGACCCTTGTAGATCATGAAAATTCATCTTTTTACCAAAAGTATTTTTTTTTAGTTTGCGGTCACGATGCGCGCTTAAAGGGGACTCGGAATTCATTTGTAAGCAAAACCTATGAGTAAAAAATGAGAAACATCAGAGGCATGGTATCGCAGTCTATCGTTTGGTCAGTTGTATTTTTTTTAGACTTTTCAATTATGATGCGCACTTTAAGGGGGCTAGGAATTCATTTGTAAGCTAAAACCCTTGGGGTGAAAATGATCATGGACCCTTCGGAATCATGACAATGTATCTTTTGGTCAGAAGTATTTTGGTCAAAGTAATCCCAGTTATCAAGTTTCATTAAGATCTGACCACCGGTTACCCGGATCCGGTCCAGCTCTGTCAACAGTGTATCTAGGGCTCGTGCTTGTTCTTCCTACCAAGTTTCATCCCGGTCCCTCCTCTATGAGCGTGTCACAAGATCTACCTTTCCCCGCTCCAACTTCCCCAAAGTCACCGGATCCGGTCAGGACTCAAAATGAGACTTCTGATTCACTAGTTTATCACCCGTTCGAAAGTCATACATACGTCATAATGCTTCCAGATTTACCCCCCCCCCCTGGTTGGATCGGGGAAACAGCTGTTATTGAGCATATATATGGTCGAGTCTCTAATAGACTGCCAAGTTTCATCGTCCCAGCACATCTGGAAGTACATTAACTCGAGATCACCGGACCCCCCCCCTCCAACTACCCTCACAGAGCACGGATCCTGTCCTGTCATGTCAGTTAATCCAGGCCTACCCCAACACTACTTTATTGTTGGTCTTCTTCTTCGTCAAGAACTGCAGTGATGAAGTCTGAAATGCATTTTGCTGTACACCCGTCATAATATTTGTAGGATAAACCCGATTTCAGTCGTAACGTACCTTACTAAAACATATATGGTATGTTACAAAAAGTGAAGGTAAAGAGTGGTAAAGCTACTTACTTAAAGATAAACGGGACAATGTGCTGAACCAATGTGAAGTATTGTTGGCTCCACTAGTGCATAAAGCATGTTGGACCGGACTTTTCACGTCATTAGTCCGTAACCGTTGGCCTACAAAGCCGCTTTAATTTCGACATCTCGAAGACAGTTTTCATGTCACGGGATTCATTCCGCTTGATAACCGATCACCGTGAAATGACCCGCAGCTAGGCTTGATTGCCGCTCTGTACGGCACTTGCAATTGGAAACAACAAATTCCTGTTTATTGACTGAGGGGCTCCGCGCTCCTAGTTCATTCATATTAAACTATACCGACTGATGTTTGTTTGCTCGATTGCTGGAGGCTTCATGTCTCATATTGTTTTCCTCTTTATATAAATTAATTTGTCATGTAGCAGTCGGCTGTATTTTGTACAAAAATAGAAATACATATCTTTAACCCGTTGACGAAATACAGCGGAGTATAAAAATGTAGAAAAAAGAAAATAACTAGATGGAAACAAGTATCTGAGTTTTGTTTGCTTTTATAACTACGCTTTTTCAAAACATAGAACGCTAGATGACATCTGGAATTTTGACATTTGTAATGACACTGGAAGGCAGGATGTTATTGGGGTTGAGAAGGTTTGAAGATATCAAAATGAGCGTGTATTTGTGTCTTGAACATTGAATAGTAGTGAAACTATGATAATCCCCTGTTATCTTTTGTTGATGCTACTTATGCTATCTACTATTTGCGTGTCTTCTGTTATTGTGAAGCTGGGGAATGCGGTAGGTCCTTTTATTGTAACAAGGGATTGGGACCCCAGCGTAAATAAAAGGACCCATACCGCTAGATCACGAATGAAGTTACGTTATAGATACGCTTTTGTCAGTGCAATGTCTGTAGAGTAAGTAAATAATTCATTTCTAACCCACCATTTTTAAAGTGGACTATGCGAAGAAAATAAATAAAACCACAAAAAGACATTAAAATTTATTCTTCGGTTAGGAAACAATGGAGAAAGTCGTGGGCTGTTTTAGCCAGTTGTCCGTGATTTTTTTGTAATAATCGAATACCATAAGACTTACCTGGAAATTTTGCTGAAATTCAACAGATTTGTTGCACTTTTCATAATTTATGCCTTCTTTCTTGGGAAGAACTTACCTAACTACTCAGTTCTTCCGACATTCATGATTTTATGACACCTGTGGCATGTTTTGTTGAATTTTAAGGGGTGTACAGGTGTTTAAAAGTCTGGAATTCCTCCAGAGTATGTGTCAATTGCTCATATCATGTCAGGTTCCTCTGGAGTTGGTCCAGCTCCGATATTGACGATTGCCGGGATTCTCAGGTATATTTAATTAACTTGTCCGCTTTGTCTTAGGCTCTGCCAAGATAGCGGGAAAAATAGGCCCATTATCTGGTGGTCACATTGTTTCCTGGCTGATTGGAACAGCCCATCCTTCAATCACTCTACCTGTATAACAGACTGAGACAGCTGGAATGCCGATTTAAGATTTCTTTGTTAAAACAAAATTGTACCTTATTTATTTGTGGATTTTGCGTTTCAGTTATTCAGTCGTTTTTATTGCAACCCTAAAGCAATGGAGAAACACTTGAAAGCAAACAAATAGCGGGAGACGAAAATAGATTTAAAAGAGTTAGTATACTTGGTAAAATTTTTGGGACGAATGATTTCAGGATGCCGTTCGACAATTGTCTTGGCTGAGGAAGAAGTCTTAAGATTTCTTTCCTGATTTTATTTTTGTGGTTTCGCATTTCAGCTATTCATCCTTTTTTTGCAACCCAGGGTACCTAGTCTGGAATTCAAATAACCCCAAATTGGCCTCCCAAATGTTAAAAGGGAATTCCTTTCCGGTACTAGTGACGTAGGACCTAGTCAGGACTGTAAAGAAATTTGTTTTTGACAATTTAGGCCAGTTTCGGAGTTATGTGCATTGGAGGTTGGGTTCCTCCCATGTAATATCATCAAAGAAAGAACGGGATAGGAAAATTAGGCTTAATAAGAGTTGAACTTGCTAAATGGGACGAATGACTTCAGACACCGCTCGACGTTAGGGTTTGGGACGCTGATCTGTGTTGCTTTGCCTGCTAGTCCTTGAGTATGGAGGGGTATTTCTGTTCAGTAAAATAATAAAATTAAAGAAATAAAAATTGAAAAAAAAATAAAATAAAAATTAAAAAATCAATAGAGAATTCAGTGTTAAACTTTAATACTAAATTCTTATTTTAATTTTAGTTTTTCAGTTTTAATTTAAATTTTTGGTTTGATTAGGGTAAACCTGTTCAATAGACCCTTGTTCGTTAGACGTGTCTACCTCCACGGTTTCCTTACGTGTCTACCTATTGTCAGGAGAGGTCTCTGCCTCCCAGGGATTTGCTACTTGCAGTAAATCGAGGTACTTTAGTAGTATAGCGCGAGTCGTTTCGACTATTGTATGGGGCAGTCTACCACAATCACAATCCTAACTTCAGTATTAATCCAGAGTTTGGCCTATGCTAAAAGCCGATTACGTATGCCAAATGCTGGAGCATTCTCAAGAAAAGCTTCTGAATTCACATCAGTCTTGAATATTTCTTAGAGACAAAGTACTGAAAAACATTGACACACCCCCCGTGAGCATTTTCTTAATCGTCTTCTACGTCGTGTGTTTAATGCACTGGTCCTCATGCTTCTTCTGATTTCTCAGGTAAGGTTCCCCATTGTGGTGAAACTAATCGTTAAATAATAAATATTCTTTGAGCCCACGCTGACTTTGAAACATTTATTCAAACAATGTTTACAAAGAATACGTCAGCTATAATTCTTCATCAGCGATATTTCGGCCCTTCTTGGCCTGTTGACAGGTTTGTTTCCTTCCCTGAAGTTGAACCAGAGGATTGACACTATTGACAGCCTGACGAGGACCCTTGCCAAGAAGGGCCGAAATATCGCTGATGAAGAATCATAGCTGACGTATCCGTTGTAAACAGTGTTGGAATAAACGTTAAATAATACTTTAAATTTTACGATACGTATAATGTTTAAGTAATTTAGTCCCAGTTTAGCTAGCAAACCTCGGGTCCACCCGGCGTTTGTGAAACACCCAATGCCAAGCTCTGGGTAGGGTGTGCCAATGTTTCTCGGTACTTCGTCTCTAAGAAATATTCAAGACCGTTGTAAATTCGGAAACTTTCCGTGGGTCAGGGTGCTCCAGCATTTGGTATCCAGAATCAGCTTTTCGCATAGGTAATAGCGGGTGGTTCAACTTCGGGGAAGGAAACAAACCTGTCATCAAATAATGTTTACAGGTTTGTTGTAACCAAAACCTGTAATCAAATAATGTTTACAGGTTTGTTTCTTTCCCGAAGTTGAACCAGAGGATTGGCAGCCTGACGAGGACCCTTGCCAAGAAGGGCCGAAATATCGCTGACGAAGAATCGTAGCTGACGTATCCGTTGTAAACATTGTTTGAATAAATGTTTCAAAGTCAGCGTGGGCTCAAAGAATATGTCCCCCCTTCCTTATCTGCTGCCGTACATGCCACACCGTAGAGGTAAACACGTAACGAGCAAGGGTGTAATGAACAGATTTACCACACTCAGACCAAAGATGAAAATAGAAAAAAACAACTTTAACTTCAATTCTTTATAGATTTTGTAATTTTAATTTGTAGATAGTCCTTCAGCCCAAGCTCGAATTAAATATAGCTGACTTATCCGTTTTGCATCGTCAATTTAATTTGTAATTTTATTAGAATTTTAAAGAAAAATAATTTTATAGAATAAAACAACTTTAACTTCAATTCTTTATGGATTTTGTAATTTTATTTGTAGATAGTCCTTCAGCCCAAGCTCGAATTAAATATAGCTGGCTTATCCGTTTTGCACCGTCAGTTTAATTTTTAATTTTATTTTCTCATTTTCATTTCACTTTCTTACTTTAGTTTTAATTTTTTAAATTTAAATTTAGTTTCAGTTTTCATTTATTTTTCTTTTTTATTTTTATTTTCATTTATTTTTATTTTCTATTGATTTATTTTTACATTCTATTCTATTTTTTTTGAGAATGTGTCACAGAAGTTGCGTTTTTGAAGATGCCCTGGTATCTGATCAAAATAAAACGTCTAAAGTCGTCTTGCAGTTGGAATGGAATCTGATACCACGGTCAAACCACGGTCAAAAGTCGTTGTATCTGAAATAGTCATCTCACTTTCATCTTTGATAGTGCAAAACGGATACGTCAGCTGAATTTAATTGGAGCTATATTTGGGCCCTTCTTGGCAAGGGTCCTCTTCAGGCTCAAATCTATCAAATATGATTCGCAGTCAGCTTGGGCTGAAGGAACATCTATTCTCCACTTTCATCACTAACTCGAGAGCCTCGAGAGAATTTTGCCAGATTAGTGGAAAAAAGTAGTTTATGGCATTAGTGAATAGTGATGTGATTGGATGTAAGTATTTCTTTTTGGGTGACTTCGAAAAGTGCGAACTCTGCAATTGTCGTTTTAGCAAAGTATGTCTTACAAGCCTTGGTAAATGCAAACACGACACAAATGCACATTGAGTTACCGTGGTATTAGGTACCATGGTATCTGTAAAAACGCAACTGCAGACTGGCGAGAATTTGAAAATTTAAGGGCGAAATGCGTGAGAATGTTATTCGTCTTCTTTCTGACAGTTTCTCATGTCGAAAAGTTCCAGGGCTTCCGCTGTATGAGGAGTAATGGTGACCAAGTATTATTCAGCAGGCTTGTTCCTGAACTCGGTCGGTTTCTGCATCCTTTAGTTATATTTGGTATTCTAGTCATTGTCAAGATTCCCCTTGGTCAAACAGCGTCCTTCCCACCTTCGAGAGACAAGGCTGATTCGGGACTCCTTTTCATTTTAGTAGACGGTGAATGACCAAGTGGTGCTTCAAAGCTCAGCGACTACAGTGAGGTTTCGTGTTTGTTTAGACGTTAGTTTATTTTTTTAACATACAGGAATAGATTTGTCCACAATTCTGAATGGAGAGAAAAGCTCGATTACTGGGCAATACACAATACAAACAAAGCTATCGATCCTGGTACTGACAAAAGAAAATAGAAGTAGCGTACAAGGTATTTACGTATTGTTTTGTTATTATCTAGACCTATTATGTACTTATTATTACTCGCCAGCTTTGACTGTTATGAACAAATGAAATGAAAGCAATTTTTAATGAGCTGCACAAGTGAAGTGAGGACAATGACTGAAAGCAATTATTATCCTAGCTTAACCGAAGAGTCTTCGTCTTCCGTAGATCTTTTCCCTGGAGTTTCCCTTACGCGCAATTGAGTTTGAAGCAGGTTCGACCAGCTACAGCAGACAAATATTTATGCTGGCGTCCCGGGGTCAGACGGTCGCGCTGATCATGATAGGACCCGCGCTGATCGAGCCACGACTAAATTTACCGGTTCTTCGTTAGGTGCGAAGGAAGCTTTCATACACTGTAAAAAGTTTCTCCGAGTAGTTCACTGCAGTATTTGCTACTGGGATTAATCTTATCTCTACTGAGATAGGATTAATTCGAATTAGAGACAATATTGTCTCAGTATAGACAAAATTAGTCCCAGCAGCAAACACTGCAAGATTTTTGTTTAGTCTATTGCATTGTTCAGATAGTTGTAATACGACGTATACGGATTCCTCTTTTCGTCGGGCGTTCTGTAATATGGTGTATAAGGAGAGTAGACCGGGGTTCTATTTAGGCTTGTGCAGAGCCAATCAGGTCGTTTGGTTGTGTGCGCCAGCGGGCCGAGGAAACAGGAGCGTCGCCGGGGTTGCCAATGGAAACACCGAATTTCTACTTTATTGGAAGTTGAAGTAATAACTTTTCTTCAAAAGAACACGTTTTGTTCTATTACGACTGCCTGTTATTAGTTCGAGGACCAGTGCTGTCCATCTGTTAATCGAGTGTTTTTTTTACAGTTTATTGGCGTCAAATTATACTCGAGATTATACTCGTGTACTTAGTAGTACAATGAACACTTTTCTGATCTTTAGAAGCTTGAAAAATTGTATCAGTGTGGCAACACCGAACTTTGCATTGAAGAGAACCTTTTACTTGCAGTTTGAACAAGGGCGTGTATTAACAAGTAAACATCACATATAGCGCTATACAGGTTATTACACCTATTTGAAGAATGCTTATGCGTGTGCTTAGGAGACGTGGAATATTGGGATTTCACGGGTTTCCCAATACTTGTATAAAGTATAAAAGTTTTCGTGATGTAAGAGAAGATGAAGTAGGCTACTCCTTTAGGTAACGAGTAGGTGGGTGGCATTTTCAGTCGGGTCACGAGTTTGCTCCCGGATCCGGAATTTCTGTGCCCGATCCCAATGAGATCCACTGAAGAAGAGTGGGGATTTCTGAAACTTAATTCTGTAGGAGAATTAGGGACAGTGTAAAAGGGGAGGGGTCCTTTAAGCCCGTCACTCACGAGCTTTTTCCATCGGTTTGGCCCCTGCAGTACCCTCACACTTGTTCTTGGAGGGTTAACTAGAAAAGGTTCTCGGTCAACTCGAGTTTAAAATTTCGGAATGATTTCTGCCTTGACTGTTATTGGATAAGGTTTGTCGGGACTCCGACGCAGACTTTTGGTAGATAGATTACAGGTTGGATTTCATGACTGGATAGCTGATGCCAACGTAACTGGCGAAACCTCTACCGAAAACTTTGATTTTCCATTTTTCCGTGTCCTTATTGATCAAAATGGAGAAGGGAGGGATTTCAGATAAGTCCCCCTTCTCCGCCACCATTGTGCCTTTATTCCCATCCCGGATCCGTTACCGGCTAAATTCCGTTCCTGGATCTTCATCACCGTTGACTTGAAATTTGATTGAAAGGTTGACATTTTTCAAATTTTCCGGTCGGATTCCCGATTAGGATATAGAGGCGAAAGCATTATTATTGCAATTATATTATTTATTTATTATTATTATTATTATTAGAAGGCCAGGAAATCCTGAGCGTATGTATCCACCATGCTCAAGTCCGGTCTGGCAACTGCGTAACTAAGCGAAATGCGAGACGCGTCCATCTGGCAGACTATATAGCCACCTTGTAGCCTGACTGGAGGTCTGAACCTATTTTTTGTTGCATGCTGCAGGTCCACTTCTCGGCCGATTTCGGACTGATTCTTTCTACATCCGTTTTTGCACTGCTTCTCGAGAATCACGTACTTGCTCCCTGACCAAGTCCGTGCTTCCCTGCAAGATGCTGCAGCGCTGCCGCTTCAACCAAGAAGAAAGTGAATCCAAAAACGCATATTATGCAAAAGCAAAGAAGTGCTGCAGCAGCGATGCGGTAGCGCTATTGCAACAAAAACGAGGCTCTGATGTAGAGCGATACCATATAACTTTGGGGGATCTTAAAACGTAACCGAGATACTCGCAAATATTCAAGTTGTACGTCCGTCCGTCTATTAGCACGGTAATTATTGAAAAATCTGGGTTATTTTGTCTGAACTTGGTTTGAGGATTCTTTGGGTCAAAGGACATGTCTAGTTTGCGCCGTTCGCCCTACATGTAGGGGGTGGGGGAATTGGGGTAAGGAGACATACTGAATTTGTTTTGAACTTTATTTTCTTTCCGGAAAAGCTAGCCTATGGCTCGCCCGTAACCCGGCCCAAACCGGAAATTTGGTAGAAGCAAATGTTTTCTCTGAAGTCGATTAGAGATTCGATTGAAGGGTAAGGAGACATGGTGAATCCTTTTTTAACTTTATTTTATTGAAAAATAAACATTTTGCCCAGAATGTTGTAGAAGTAAAAGTGTGTCTTAAGTCGATTAAAAGTTCGATATACCTTAGGCGTAAGCTTACATGCTGAATCCATATTTATTTATTTATTCATTTGTGACCCGCGTTTTGCATAACAGCGAAGTATGATTAAAAATTCACAAAGTAAAATATACACAATAAAACACTTAAACAAAACAATGTAAATTAAACACGACAACATTCTTTTCATATAGGAAAACACACTAAATAGACTTAAATTTTTGTATACAGTGACAAGCACATTAATCGGGTTCAGGAATGACAAACTGGCTAATATTTCATGTGCTGAGAGGGCAGATGTTTGTGGAGGGAAAATAGATTTGAATGCGAATGAAAAATTGTACTGATACTATTCTGAACATTAAAATTCGAAACCAATTTACGATTACGAAAAGATTTTGGAAGATACATCAGAAATT
Source organism: Branchinecta lynchi (assembly GCA_023053575.1). Taxonomy (NCBI): domain Eukaryota; kingdom Metazoa; phylum Arthropoda; class Branchiopoda; order Anostraca; family Branchinectidae; genus Branchinecta; species Branchinecta lynchi. The sequence continues at coordinate 1,986,452 of JAKZAP010000011.1, forward strand.
TGTAGAACTTAAAGAAACAATTTCTCATTTTTTTTTACATTTTTTTTTCATTTTTTCCGGGAAAACTCCTCCAATTCCCTCCAAAGAGCCCTGGTAAGATCTGGTTCTGTCAAGGACGTGTCTACAGGGCTTATGCCTCTTTTTCCTATCAAATTCTATCCCGATCCCTCGACCATAAGCGTTTGACGAGATTTCCGATGGCCACCTCTAACTCCCTCCACAAGAACCGGATCCGATCCGAACTTAATGTGGAACATCTGAGGCGATAGCTCTTTCCACTTGCCAAGTTTCATTCAAATCCGTTCACCCGTTCAAAAGTTATGCATGGCACTAGATTCAGGATTCCTCATGCCTCCACGCGCCCCACGATGGTCGGATTGGGGAAACAACTAATCTAGAGACAGTCTGCTCGGATCCCTGATATGCCTACCAAATTCATCGTCGTAGTCTAAACTCCAGCTCCCCCCAAAGTCGCCAGTTTCAGTCCGGATTTTAAGCGGGTCGTCTGAAACACGGGGTCTTTCTAAATATCAAGTTTCATTAAGATCTGATCACCCGTTCAAAAGTTGTAAATACCTCTAGATTCCGGATCCCCCCTCCCTCCACACCCCCAATGATGCTCGGATCGGGAAAATGACTATATCCAACTTAATCATTTGGGGTCCCTGATACGCCTGCCAAGTTTCATCGTCCTAGCTTATGTGGAAGTGCCCGAAGTAGCAAAACCTGGACAGACCGACCGACAGAGCGACAGACCGACGGATGGACAGAAATTGCGATCGCTGTATGGCACTTGGACGAAGGGCAAGTGCCATAAAAAGTGTAAGGTGGTGTAATTTATATAAGATAAAGTATAATACTATTCTGTGGGTTTCTGACTACCACTGGTATACCGGTCGTAATCTGATCATAATGTTGGTGATGCTACCTGGGACAGATTTACAGGATCTGGCGAAGACCGGAAATCTACAATACCGGATTATCTGGATGAAGAGGTCTAATAACTATTTATCTTTGGTGTTCTATCGAAACCTTGTGTCTTGCCTGAGGCAGGTACCATCGAGATTCATTAGCGAAAACAAGCCGTCTTTATACCGGTTTCGTCTCCGGGGTTAAACCCTCCCGAAGAAAGCGACCAACGAATAAAATATCAACGCCCTCTTTGTTTGGAACACAGAGACTCCGAGGGAAAGCTCGGCCGAAGGCCATCTCCTTTGCCACGAAACAAGGTTAAAACATGCTTCTTTCTTTTTTCTGACGTCTAAGTATCTACTAGTTTTTCCTCCTTAGGCCCTTTTGAGAAGACTATAAAAAGAAGAAAATATCAGTGGCTCCTTTTATTTGGAGGGCTGGTGACTTAGTTTTCAACTTCTTGAAAGCTCCTCTGATAGCCATCTCCTTTGCCCTGAAACAAGGTCAAAACTTGTCTTAGGTATCCACTGGTTCCGCTTCCGTAGTTACACCCTTCTGAAAAGACTATAAAACGAAGAGAATATCAGCTTCTCTTTTTGTCTTGATTGCTGAGACTTAGTTTTCGACTTCTTGAAAGCTCGGCTGATAGCCATCTCTTTTGCCACGAAACAAGGTCAAAACATGCGCGCCTTTCTGACCAGTTGGGATCTCCCCGGGAAGCGTTGTGGAAAGCCCCGGTTCCATAGTTTTCCAAACAACGGTGGCAACTTATTTGTGGATTCCGTGCGAGTTTCGAGGAAGAAGGCAAACATGACATGGGTTCGCGCTTTGACAGAGCTCAAATAAAGAAGTATGGTGCCCAGCCAAAAAGAGCCGGCTTTGCTCCGCGGTTGCGAGACTTAACCTCTGGTGACGTTCCCTGGGAGCCAGAAGGTAGACCTTTTGAATATTTCGTAGTTGATCTGTTGACGTTTTGTTTACTGAAATTTGCACGCCTGGGATTTCATGACGGGGACCTGTTCGGTTTCAGCAACTTAAATACAATTTGAAGTCTTCCTAGTAGCATAGAGATGTTTTGGGTTCGGAGCAGTCATCTGGTCTGTGGTCTGACAGACGAATTTCTGTTGTCTTGGATTTTGTTACTGGAGTTTGGTATAGGTGTGTTCTTGGGTCTATTCCATAGCCAAGGTTAATTTTTCCCATCGCAGTTTCGTGTTATGACAGTCTAATTACAGCCACTGCTCGTCCCCTCCTTGCCGAAAAAGCGAATATCGTACGGTACGGGCGCGGATGCTTCTCATGTGACTCCGCACGCTGCTCCGATCCAGCTTTCAATTGTTTTACCCGTGTGCATCATAAGCCTTAGTTCTAGTAAATAGTCTTTGGTTCTAGCTAGACAGTTCAACAAACTCCAACTCCTTCTCGGCCCTAATCCCAGTATTTTGTTAGGCCAAGCTGACTGCTCATTGCATTTGACGGTGCTAAACGGATTGGACATATTTTGTCCCTTCTTGGCAATGGTCCTCTTCAGGCTCAAGCTAGAAAAAATTATAAGAAAAGCAAGAAACTGAGCATAGTTTAACTTTTCTTGCTTGGCTTGAAGAAGTGTCAAGAAGAGCCGAGATATCGCTAAAAAGCTGACTTATCCGTTTAGTGTCGTCTGATGTAGACGTCATAGTGTCGACTATGCCCGATACCAATTTCAGTCTATGGATGCAAGTAAGCTGCCCCTGTAACTCGTGAACAGTTAAAATGATGCGAGACAATTTCAGTAGGATTTGTTTTGGTAAAATTTACGGCTTTTTTACATATTTATAGTATACTATATCCTAGATATTACATGTACATATCATTTCGGACAATGCATTACAAGTGGCATATTGGTCGGCAAGTGCGAGTCCAAATGTTTAATTTGATTCTTTCTTTCGTGTATGACATCTCTTTCTTTCTGTTCCACAGAACGCGACCGGTAAGCCTTTTCAGCTAGCCTATCCATCATGGTTTTCATGCAGTATGTTGATAGTGCGGTCAGAGGTGCTTAGTACTCATCGGGCTCGGCGAACGAACCTCAGCAGTGCCAGTCCGCTTATCATTGATTTCCGCTGCTTGCTCATTAGATCAAGCGCCTTTCCAACGAATTCCATCGGTCACGGACATTTTCCGTTGCTGTACACCTCTCACTAATTGAGCGATGGGAATGCCAATCTTAACGTTATATCTCGTTCGATCGGAACTGCGTATGTCCCAGGCCATCTCTTTTTTTTGTTTTAATCAGTCAAGTTTATTTTCCAAATAGCTTAAAGCTAGAATTGGAATATACACAGACACGAAGCAAATTAATCAATACACTTACAAGAAAAGACCAGAAATAAATGATGGGATGAAACTATGTAAAAACTAGGCAGCAGAATTAGCAGGATATGAAGAAAACTGAGCAGTGTTCGTCTCGGACCGACGCACTAAAATCTGGAGAGGAGGGGGGAATAGACTCTGGGGACAACACATTATCTTAGCTGCAAAAGTTTGTGAGTAGTTGTGAGTAGTAGTAGTTTAAGATAAAATGTTCTGTGAGGCCCTTTATTGATCACCCGACTTTCCGAAGAATTCAGTCACTCGGGAATATTTTCCATTGCCGTACATCTTTTTTCTCATCAAAGTACGTATGGACACCTGACAGGTTGCATGTGTAACCACTTGAATATAGACTTAGGACCTGAGAAAGAGTATGGCCGGTCTCATTTTACACTAATGACGCCACGTAATTTGAAGTAGTGTGGTCAGTCTAAGCGTTGTGTCAAGCCGAACTCTTAGCCAGTGCTGGTTAGGTCGCAGTGTTCAGTGATTGCAAATGCAACCGGTCAGGTGCCGACACTTACTTTAACTGATAGAAACGAAAGCCAATCCAACCTTGCATCTCGCTCGATCAGAACTGCGTATATCCCTAACCAACTCTCTCGAGTCCAATAGATTGAGATGAAATGTTTTGTCAGGCCATTTTCAAGTTTGTTTCTTCTACTCCAGAAGATCTCTAAAGCCGCGCTTGTATTAACAGTTGTAAAACCCGAGTTTTTGTTTATAAACGATGGATTCAGTTCGAACACCCACAGGGAAGTCAGTTTCCAGTCTTCCTGTGCCTGGAAAAGAGCGGATTAGAGAGTAAAATTTGGAGCCCGAGCTAAGGTTGATTTTGCTTTCGACGTTAGAAAACCCACCACTCGTCCGTCATTAAAGTTTAAATGAAAAGCTGGCTTATTTTAGTATTCTTATAACTGAAGTATTTTACTTTACATATCCTGAGTATTTGAAGCTACCTGCAGTTACTGCAATTCTGGAAGACTTTTCACACAGATACAAAATAAATAAGAGCTAGAAGCTCATATGGCACTTTCAAGGCTGGTTTGTTGGATGAAAGTAGGAATTTGCCAATTCATGAGTTTGTTTGATCATTTATAAGCAAAACCCTTGAGATAAGACCGATCATGGGCCCTTGGAAATCACGAGAATGTATTGTTTGGTAAAACGTATTTAGTTTTTGGGATCCCAAAACGTCAGTGGAGGGATACCTATGACATCGCAAAAGTTGTCCGTCTGTCCGCTCGATAACTCTTAAGGGGATTGTGGTAGGTCGATGAAACTTGGTGGGAGGATCCTTTGGGTCACAGTACAGTTCAGGTTCGAATATGGGCTCTGTAGCGTTCTATTTGAGGGTGGGGGAGGGGTTTCAAATTAAAGGGCAAAACAAAATATTTTTTTAAAGCTATTGACATAGTTGATTTAGTGGTAAGGAAATATTCTGATCCGAATGTGAAAGTTATTTCCTCACCGGACAGGTAGTTCACCTGGAATCCGGCAAAAACCGGACACAAAATTTGCCGACCAATTTTCGGCTATAGGAGCCCCTCCCCTTTCTTCAAACTAGTATAGCTCTGCTCGTGCATGGTGCTGTAGAGAGCTAGTGTAATCGAAGGTGATCCCCAAAAGGACATCAGTTACAAGTCCTCTTTTCAGTTATTATGTTTTACTGGAATCCGATCACCCATTCCAAAGGTACGCATGACTAACACGCATGACTCAATATTCCAGATTCCACTCCCCCAACGATGATCGAATCGAGAAAATTATAATTTTCAAGTCAGTTTGGCCGGGTCCCTGATCTGCCTGCCAAATTTCGTCGTGAAATTCCCCAAAACCGCCATCACCGGAATTCTGGGAAACTCCCCTCAAGCCCCCCCCCCCCCCCAAGTGACCGGATCCAGTCCGATCGAGTAACCGATTTATCTGAAGCATATACTTTCTTCCCAGCAAGTTCCACTCTGACCCCTCCAGCCTAAAAGTTTCACGAGAACCCTCCCCCCCCCAATTCGCCCACTGCTGTCAAATTCGGTCCAGACTTTAACTGGGACATCAGAGACATGCCTTCTATTCTGTTATTAGGTTGATTCAAACCCAACCACCCTTTCAAAGTTACGCACGACTCAATTTTCCGGATCCTACCTCCTTCCACCCCACCCCCCAGATTGTCGGATGGGGAAACTGGTTATTTCCAAGTTAGTTTATTGGGTCCCTGATATGCCTGCCAAGTTTCATCGTCCAAGCACATTTGGAAGTACCCTAACTTGCAATCGTGGGACCGACCGCCGGACCGACAGACGGAATTGCGATCGGTATATGGATATGGCACTTGCATCCTCTGGCTCAAGTGGCACTTGCATCACTCTGGCGTCAAGGGAGCCTGCAGTGAGCCAAGTGAGCCAGAGGCTGCAAGTGCCATACAAAAGTTGTATGGTAAAAGCGGTGCAACGGAGCAACACATTTTCGTTTTGTTAGCAAACCTGTTTAAGCAGAGTGATTCGTTTTTGTGTTTCAACACCATTCAGTCAATCTTTAATGCTTTCATTTGTTAAGGTAGGCAATACGAAAGAAGATCAGTTCTCAGGGGTCCCAGTTGAAAATTGTTGTCAAGTCGTAGTCCATCTGTCTGTGGCCACGATAGCTTCTTTTCTTCTGATTGATTCATGTTAGTTAAAGTTGCTGTGGGGACTCTTCAAGTTTGGAATGAGGTCGCGCTGAAAGGTCGGGTTTTTACCACACCTAGGGGTAGGGAAGGGGCGTTGAGAGTTATATATCGCATGTATTGTCCGGTTGGTCAAATGAGAAATGCTGTTTTAATGTTGTAACTCCTATTAGGTCGAGACAAGGGCGAAACATCATAATGGATCTGAATGCACATTTCATTTCTGGTCAAGGTGACTTGGAAATACTGTTATACCTTCAAAATCACCCCCCCCCCCTGCGAAAAAAGAGAAAACATATAGCTCGCACCTCAGACTGACTGTGACTGCCCTACTACAGTAGGTTTAAAAAAACAAGAGCTACGAGCTCATATGGTACTTGTTACGAGTAGGCACGGCTCGGTTATGTCAATGATATATCTAGTGTTTGCTAGGTGTCTTCCCACCAAGTTTCATCTCGATCCCTCCACTCATAGCGTTTTCCAATATTTCCGGTTCTCCCCTCCAGCTCCCCCCAAAAGTCACCGGATCCGGTCCGGATTTTAAGTGGGTCGTCTGAGGCATGAGGTCTTTCCAAATATCAAGTTTCATCGAGATCCGGTCACCCGTTCAAAAGTTATAAATACCTCAAGATTCCGGATTCCCCCTCCCTCCACTCCCCCGACAGTGCCCGAATCGGCTCGGTTATGTCAATGATGTATCTAGTGTTTGCTAGGTGTCTTCCCACCAAGTTTCATCTCAATCCCTCCACTCATAGCGTTTCCAAAGATTTCCGATTGCCCCCTCCAGCTCCCCCCAAAAGTCACCGGATCCGGTCCAGATTTTAAGTGGGTCGTCTGAGGGATGAGGTCTTTCCAAATATCAAGTTCAATCGAGATCCGATCACCCGTTCAAAAGTTATAAATACCTCAAGATTCCGGATTCCCCCTCCCTCTACTCCCCCCACAGTACCCGAATCGGCTCGGTTATGTCAATGATGTATCTAGTGTTTGCTAGGTGTCTTCCCACCAAGTTTCATCTCGATCCCTCCACTCATAGCGTTTCCCAAGATTTCCGGTTGCCCCCTCCAGCTCCCCCCAAAAGTCACCGGATCCGGCCCGGATTTTAAGTAGGTCGTCTGAGGCATGAGATCTTTCCAAATATCAAGTTCCATCGAGATCCGATCACCCGTTCAAAAGTTATAAATACCTCAAGATTCCGGATTCCCCCTCCCTCTACTCCCCCCACAGTACCCGAATCGGCTCGGTTATGTCAATGATGTATCTAGTGTTTGCTAGGTGTCTTCCCACCAAGTTTCATCTCGATCCCTCCACTCATAGCGTTTCCCAAGATTTCCGGTTGCCCCCTCCAGCTCCCCCCAAAAGTCACCGGATCCGGTCCGGATTTTAAGTAGGTCGTCTGAGGCATGAGGTCTTTCCAAATATCAAGTTCCATCGAGATCCGATCACCCGTTCAAAAGTTATAAATACCTCAAGATTCCGGATTCCCCCTCCCTCCACTCCCCCCCACGCCCGAATCGGCTCGGTTATGTCAACGATGTATCTAGTGTTTGCTAGGTGTCTTCCCACCAAGTTTCATCTCGATCCCTCCACTCATAGCGTTTCCCAAGATTTCCGGTTGCCCCCTCCAGCTCCCCCCAAAAGTCACCGGATCCGGTCCGGATTTTAAGTGGGTCGTCTGAGGCATGAGGTCGTTCCAAATATCAAGTTTCATCGAGATCCGATCACCCGTTCAAAAGTTAAAAATACCTCAAGATTCCGGATTCCCCCTCCCTCCACTCCCCCCACGGTGCTCGGATCGGGGAAGTGACTATTTCCAACTTAATCATTTGGGGTCCCTGATGTGCCTGCCAAGTTTTATCATCCTAGCTTATGTGGAAGTGCCCGAACTAGCAAAACCTGGACAGACCGACGGACGGACAGAAATTGCGATCGCTATATGGCACTTGGCCGAAGGGCAAGTGCCATAAAAATGCATGAACAAATTGACCAACAACGAAAAAAAAGACATTAACTGTCCCATATGAGGGCATACACCGAATCAAGTTTTAGGGATCCCAGAAGTAGTGACGGTAAACCTATGACTCCTTTACAGTGGTCTGCCCGTCTGTCTGTTAGCACGATAACCCTTGAAGAGTTTAGTTAGGCTATCTTTTTCAAACTTGATGTGATGGTCTTTTGGTTTAAACGAAACGTCGCCCGCGGGTGGGCCCAGAGCCCCCTGTTTAAAGGTGGGGAGGGTCAAAGTACAGATCGGTCGTAGAATGTCCACGTAGCTTTATATTTCGGGGGGTAATATACTGCGCAGAAGGAAATCGTTGGATTCCTGGTATCCCTTCTGATTCAGCAAAGATGGTACTGAATGTCGTCATAATGGAATATATCACTCATATGAAAGTACTTGAGTACCCTCAATTACTTCTATTTTTTACTTAAGTACATATTAAGTACTTTCGAAATCTTTTACCTAAGTAGAGTACAAGGACTACATTTTTTTTATGAAGTACTTACTTAAGTACTTTGTACGTTTGTACTTCAGTATTTCCCAACACTGGCCCAGATCAGCGTCACCAGTTCCACTCTGACCAGTGTTGATGTGTTGAGAACCGGGGATTTATGACTTCATCTTGCAACTCAAGGATGACATATTCCTGCACTTCCTCCCAGCTGTCCTTCATTCGGTTCCCACAAAAAGACATTTTAGTACTTGTGTTCTTTGGGGACGCGGTTGGACAGAGAGTGTAAAAAAAGGGGACAGTTTAGGATCGATATTCAGGACTTAGTGCATGAGCTTTTGGAATAGCCTAGACGAGAGATTAGCTCGTTTACCTTCGGGCACAATAGGTCAATCTTGGGTGACTCTTGGAATTTTGCGTTAAAAATTTGAAACCGAGTCCTTGTCCTTCAGCATTAGTTATTGATTTTTTTTTTCGTAAGGTATGTTTAGTTTGCACTGACAAGATAGTGAGCGTGTTCCACCTTACTTACCGTAGTAACTACGCATGACGTGATGAATTCTGGCTTTTTGGCGTCAAGGCTGGAACGTATTTTTCAATTTTCATGAAAATATCATGTCTCGGACTAATCAGACCAATCACGTCAAAGAGATTCGTAGTTACCACGCTTACGACGCTCCCGAGCGTGGTAAGCAAATAGTTACTATTAGTTACTATTTCGAGAAGGCTGGAACGGTCAGCGTAGTAACTTCCAAGATATTTGATAGTGCAAAACGGATACGTCAGCTGCATTTTATTACAGCTATATTTCGGCGCTTCTTCGCAAGGGTCTTCTTCAGGCTCTAAGCCGCTGAAGTTGGAAAAACGAATGGTTTCCTACAAGTTCGCTCGTTGTTCTCATAAAGATCAGACGAGTAGATTGATTGGAATGAAACTTCAAATGCCCTAGAAAACCATCGACAGGGGGGGAGGGGGAGGGGGGGAGCCTTGTGGCATTCGTAAGTTGCGAACGGGTGTTCCGGAAGGAGTGAAACTTGGTGAGTGGTAGAAGATGCCCTATGATCCATTTGTGTGTCTGAACTTGATTCGGCCACTGGGGGGTGGGAGTTGGAAGGGGGGCGAACTTTTGGCTCTCACAAAGATCAAACGAGTGGACTGATTGGAATGAAACTTCACATGGCCTAGAAAATCAATTTTGGGGTCTGTGTCGGATCCGGCTTCCGTGGCGAAGTTTACGCCGTAGATGATGTTTTCGTACGTCTAAAAACGGATTCATAACTATCGATGGGAGGTGAAAGGAGAGGAAATCCGGAAATTTTGCGACATGCTTAAAGTGCGAACACACGATGAGGATTTTCCGGCCGGATTTCCTGCACTTTCATTATCAAGTTGAACAAATTTCAACTGTTCCATACGGAAGTTATGATGGTGCCGCAAATCTGGGCAGGAATTCCCGCCCGGAAGCTCCCGATCCTCATCGTGTGTTCGCACTATTAGACATCAAAAGAGTAGAAAGATTGGGTTAAAATTTCGAAGGTACAGGCTCGGGTACAGGCCATATGCCTTAGGATACACGAATAATTGTTAACGCTCAGGGAATATTATACTGTACTGTCTCGCACGCTCTTTGTAGTTTTGATGGAAAGTATAGCCTGCTGGCGAGCTTTGTTGTCTTAGTGTCCCGCTGGTTTATTGTCGGTTCTAGCGCCAAGACTAGAAAAAACTGTCAAAGCCGCGAATAGCAGCCATACTAGCACCACTAGCGATAGATAACGTCCCTGCTGAAACTCACATCAGTCGTGCACCAACGCTGTCTCCAATATCTCCATATTCCGAACACAGGAAACAAAAAATAAACCTCCCTGTTCCGTCGATGTACGCAGACCACATCTTACCACTAGAATTTTCTGAACCCGTAAGTTTGTTTTGTTTTGATTATTCCGAGCGCAGTGGGTGGCGCTACGAGTAAGGCCCGTTTCTGATGCATGGGAAATATAGGTGTTGGTGTCACTCCCTAGTATTATTTTTCTCGCAGGGAAATGAGAGCCCGTAGCTTTGTGTTGCTTTATTTATAACCTTTTGAAAGACGAGCTTTTGAACTTTTTGGAAAGACCAGCTTTCAGCTCTGACGATGAGCTTGTGTCGATACCACGAGCTTAGCCGACCCTCTTGTACATTCTTTGGCCCCCATGCCGAAGCCTAAAGCCAGTTTTCCAGTTCCAGTAAGGATTCATTTATTGTCATAGACGTGTCATTTCGGATCGTTTTTTTTCTTTATGATTTTGCAGTCAGTTGTTTGGCATTCGAAGCGAAACATGCGCTGCTTGATTAACGATAGTTGGTTGATTGGTTTAGTTTGTTATTTTCTGGATGCTTTATCTTCTACATCGCCTGTAGCTGTCGGGTTGATTTTTTTCTCTTTTTTTCAGTCTGGTATATAGGGCAATGGAAACCGCCATGGAGTTCTTTCAAGTAAATGTGCGAACTCGAAGCTTCAGCATTAATTTGCTGTTTTCTTAGGGCTCTCAAGATAACATTTTCTCTCTTCTGTCTGTTATAAGGGCTTTCCTAGCCACAAGCACGTTCGCAGAAACCAGGGAAAACCGTAAACTTTTCCTCAATTAATGTACGAACTGCGTACTTTATTCTTTGGCATAAGTTTGATGTTTACTTATTCGTTTTCTACGTCGCTTATGTCTTTCCATCAACCTTCTCTCTTCTGTCTTTTAAAAAGGGACTTTCCTTGCCGCAAGCACGTTCACAGGGGCGTATGAAAACCGTACAGGGATTTTTTAAGTAAATGTGTATTTGATGCGTCGGTTTTAACTTACTTTTTATTTATTGTTTGTTTTCGACGTTGCTAATATGGTGGTCGAGCTAACGTCTGTCCGGTAAAAAGGGACTTTCGTAGCCGCAAGCACGTTCATAAGGACGAATTGAAACCGTAATTAGATTTTCTCAAGTAAAAGTATGCGCACTCGATTCTTCGGCAGTTTAGCTTACTGTTTTTTTTAAATAATAATTACATAGTAAATTCATTTAATGTTTTTTTTTGTAGTTGATTTTCCAAGTCGCTCATAGGGCTCTCTTTCTAACCTTTTGTCTCTTCTGTCTGGTAAAAATAGACTTTCCTAGCCGCAAGCACGTTCATAGAGACCAGTGGAAACCGAAATGGAATTTTCTTAAATGTAATTGCGTACTCGTTACTTTCGACATTTAACTTTAACTTACGTAGCCTAAATACATAAATAAATTAATTTACTATTTTTTATTCTTTGTTTCGATATCGGCCGTAGGGCCCTCGAGCTAACCTTTTTGCTCTTCTGTATGGTAAAAAAGGACTTTCCTAGCCGCAAGCACGTTCGCAGAGACCAATGGAAACCGTAATAGAATCTTCTCACGTAAATGCACGAATTTAGTACTCGCTGCTCCAGACTTTTATTTCTTTACTTTGGGATGATTGGTTTATGGAATAGCCCTGAGACTAGAAAAAGAAAGAACTCGGTAGAGGAAGATAATTCAAATGTTTGAAAAGTAAAAGCACCAGAGGGTGTGTTATCTGTGTGTCGTATGTCATGTACCATAGGCACAAGGGAGCCCTCCTCATCAATTGCCCAGAAACAATGGTCGTCGTCCTTCAGGTCTGACTTGTCCTCAGACCGAACCTTGTTCATGGTAAAAGGTTATGGTTCATCCTCTATGTGCTTTTTAGGGCAGTAAATCGATAATTCATTAATAACGATCACTTGAGTAAATAGTAAAAAAAAAAAAGTAATCGAGATGAGCGAGTAACCGCATTTAAAGCGGAACATTACGGGTTTGCGGTACCATGACAAGATCTATAGCGTGTGGGAACCCTTAGCTTTATTGATTTATGGCCCCCGAAAGCCGTCAAAGCCCATTCAGTCATGGTTGTTTAAAAGCCAGTTTCTTGCCAGCTTGCTTAAGCTTTTTAAATACCAGCTTTTGTTCACAACACACTAAGCATATACATCTGTATTTATTGTCATTTTATACTTTATTCACAACACACTATATATATGGATCTGATCTTATCGCTATTTTGTACCGTATAGCCTACAGATAAATTTTATAATTGTATATAATACACATGTATCAGAATTCATCTCACTTATATAAATGTATCTAATGTCATGAATCATATATTACGCTTCCCCTTATCTGGCATTTGTTCTTACCTAAACAACCGTTCCCCCCTCTCTCTCTCTCTCGACTATACCCAAAGCCTTTGCATCCCGGAAAGTTTTGCAAAACTAGTTGAAATCGATAAATTTATTGCTCCTGGATTTGGTAATTATGCACTAACTATGGCCTCCAGCCGAGATGGGGAAACATCTGAAGGCATAACGCGACCCTAAGGGCTGCAATGTACGTGTCCTGAGTTTCAACGTCTCATCTTTAACGATTACTGCTACTCCACCCCTGCACCTTGCCCGCGCATTCATTGACACGAATCACTAGGCTCCGCCCTCCCTGTCAAGGGAGGACCCGGGTTCAACCTTCGGAGCCAGCTCCGCTGATCATGGGTAGCCTAGCCTGTTCAATAGCGAAAGGAGGTCCTCCGTGTGCCCGTACAAATAGGAGCCAATCGATTAGACACTAGTGCGTACAAAGGTCACTCACATCCGGTCTGCCTCACTGTGCCTCCGTTTTGTCGCATTTTTCCAGCTGAGGTGGTATCTTAAGTCTTCAACCGGCGTTTCTTTATGATGACTATACAGTGCACAAGATTGGGACCTGAACATTCACAGAGTTTGTCTGAAACTCACCTCATGCCTCTCTATTAACACTCTTCGCTATTGATTCTTCGAAGTAATTGCTGGAAGAATCACTCAAAACGACTTCTGATGAAAGGGCGTTCCAGCAGCTCATCATTCGTTCAGGCAAGATCATCGGTCAATGTCTTCTCGAGCAGCGCTGGCCACAAAGCTTCGATTCATGTCCAGTATGGGCCATTTTTGTTCAAGCTCAGAAGTGACCCAGCAGGGTTGTTGTCGCAGAAACGCCATTCTTTTTTTCTTCCTGGTTCCAGACATTCATTTTCGTCGAGACGGACCTGAAAATGGAAGCTAGACCCAAAACTTTTGTAAGACTGGGGTGTTGGACACCCCAGATTCCGGAATGCGGAAGCAGGGGCTTCACTAGCCTTTTACCTTTGGGGGGGGGGGGGGGGGCGTCCGGTTTGTGCCGACAAAAAACGCCGTAACCGCTTCGCGGCAACGGCGTACATTCCCACCAGCACAGTATAGAACCGGGGTAAAACTAACTGCAATGCATCAGTTCAGAATATTCCGTTGATGTAATTTCGTATATTATGTACGAAATTACGTATATTATATATTATATATTTTACGTATATAAAAATATATACGTAATAATATATTACGTATATTATATATTTTAGCTTTCGCCAAAAGCGAAGTGTCCAACGACTCTACCAAGAACAAGTTAAACTAAGCGCCGCAGGCGAAATTTTTAAATCTTCCTTTTTTCCGGAAAAATTTAGCTGTACCTACCATACAAGTTGTAGATTTTAACGTGTTTAAGACCCCCACGAATTTCAATCGTGAAACGCCAACTAAATGAAACTCCGTTCTTCCAAATAAAGAACACTACAAAATGTGCCGCAGGCGATTTTTTTTAAAACTAACTGTAATGCATCAGTTGAGATTTACCTTTTGGTATAATTTCATATATTAAGTTCACATATTTGGCTTTTCATTTTTAGCCTCGCTAAAAAGCGAAGCTTCCAACGACTGTACCAAGGCAAGTTAAACCAAGCGCCGCCGGCGAAATTTCCGGAAAAATTTAGCTATGGTACCATACAATTTCCGGCTTTTAACGTGTTTCAAACCGCAAGAATTACGAAAACTAAATGATAACCGTTCTTCCAGATAGAGAATACTACAAATGCGCCGCAGGCTGAAAGACTAATTGTAATGCATCAGTTGAGATTGTTCCTTTGATGTAAATTCATATATTTAAATTCACAGATTCGGCTTTTCGTTTAAACTTTCGCTTAAAAGCGAAGCTTCCAACAACTGTACCCAGAACAAGTTGAACCAAGCAATGCCGGCGAAATTATTTTAAATCTGTGCATTTTCCGGAAAAATTTGCGCCGGACAAATCTTTTCAGAATTTGATTTCTTACGTATAAAAATACCCGATGTGTCGACAAGAATACCGACGCTCGACAAAAGCATTTAGATTTCAATTTCTTTGGCTGACAAGACTGTAAAGTCTTGTCAGGTAAATAGTAAGTAGAAATCGCGTAAATAGAAGCCGATGAACCGACGAGACTTTCGGCATGCGCCACGTAAAAATTTACAGAGTCTGATTTTTTTCGTGTAAAAAGAACCCGATGTGCCGACGAGAATACCGACGCCCGACAAAACCATCGAGCATTTGATTTTTTTCTGTTTTTTGCTCGACTAGATTGTACAGAACTTGATTTCTTACGTGTAAAAATAACCCCTTGTGCCGATGAGACTTCAACTTCCCGGGTGCGCCCGACAAAGTGTTCAGAATCTGATTTCCTACGTATAAATAGAACCCGATGTGCCGGCGAGTCGACCGACGCCCGACAAAAGCATAACAAATTTATTTCTTCTGGATTCCTTATGTATAAAAAGAATCCGATGTGCCGGCGAGAATACCGAGGCATGACAAAAGAATACCGAGAATACGGAGGCCCGACAAATGTTTGCAGGATTTCATTTCTTGCGTATAAAAATAACCCGGTGTGCCGACGAGTCGACCGACGCCTGACAAAAGCATACCAAAATGTATTTCTTCTTAGAAATACATTTTGGCTTCGCCCGACGAAAAGTACTTCCTTAAGACCTTTTTTTTGGGGGGGGGGAGCCCCCCCCCCATAGTGACGCTCCTGTTTGGAAGTGTAGAAGTAATACAATAAATGTACAAACGCGGTAGGAGAAAAAGGGAGAGTGAGGAGAGAAAGGGGTAGCAAAACAAATTTGAAGGGTACACCTAGGAATTGGTGAAGAATAGTGAAGTTAGCTGTCGTCATTATCACGAAAATACGCAGGTTTGGCTTGACTCTGCGAAAGCAGTGGATATCTAGAAGTGTGGAAGGTGAATGAAGCCTGGCTTTATTTATTTATTTTTTATTTATTTATTTCATTGAACTAAGGACCAACTAGGGCCACTCAAAAACATACAAAAAAACAACAACAACAACATATTAAACAATAACAAAATAAGAGAGAAAAACACAAACAACAAAAAAGGTGCTTGAGCATCAAGTTCGTTGTGTATAGATCTCACCAGACCATGTCCGCCAAAGTGGCAGAGATAGCCGAAAAAGCGGCCCCGAAAGCACCCGAAGGAGCGGATTGTCCGAAGCAAGAATCCTTGTCTGGATCGAAAGAGATGATCTCCTACGAAGTTCAGGAAAAGAAGGGAGGCCACCACCAACAAACATTCCGGAAGCACTACAGTTAAGGGAAAGACCAAGAAGCCACCGAAAAGAATTGTTATACAGAACCCGAAGAGAGTTCTCACACTTAACAGATACAGATTGCACAAAAGCAAGACCGTACAACGGGGTGCAATAAGCTCTGAAAAGAAAACACCTCACGGCAGGGTCGCATTTCCCGAACTTACGAATAAGTAAGTTAGCCCTGCAGCACAGCGAACGTGAAAGTGCTTTAACATGGAGCTCGAAAGTGCTTTAACATAACCGTGACAGACATAGAACAGCTCGTTCTGTTTGCTCAATTCTCCATGCACAGCCACCAAGCGGCTTAGTTCCTGTTAGTCCCTCGATCATCATCATCACCGTCGTCGACGTTTAGATAAACTCTGCTAGGATATGTCTTTCATTATATTTGAATAACCCTTCAGTTTAACAAATGAAAGCTTCTCTTTTCTCTTCATTAACTAATGGATATTTTGTACAATCCATTCGTGTAATAATGAGGTTAGGGGGGGATAAACCCCTTTGGAGCGCTGAACTGGTACAATGCCAATTTTTGTGTGGGATGCCTCCCTTGCGTTTTTCGGTTGCATATCTCCTCGTTAAAGTCTTCGATTAATGTTGCCCGAGAAGGTTGAAGACAACATTATTTTTTTATGGTCGGATTTTTACGGACTCACTGTTAACTTTTTTTTCCCTTAAAACCCTCACAATGAATTGTGTTCAAGTAGCTTGTGTGTTAACTTTTTTTTCCCTTAAAACCCTCACAATGAATTGTGTTCAAGTAGCTTGTGGATCACGTTGTCCACAAATTACTTGAACACAATTGACTCCTGAAAGCAAGTCCGCCATTGCTAATTAACTATTCATTGATCTCTTGGCGGTGGTCAAAATAGTTACTAAAACCTTCGAGAAGATCGAGTGGCGTGTAAGAGGATTAAAACAACTAACTATATCACCATGTGGACGTTTAGATATGTTGGAAGAAAAAATCATTGGCCAGTTTGACATTCGTTGGGCTCGGAAGCTGAATATTATTTAGCTCAGTTTCAGAATCTTCAAGAAATCACTATAACGAACTTAGTAAAAGTTACGGCGTTTGTTTATTGTGATCTAGTTTACATCCTTAATTCTTTGGACTTATGGGAATTAACAAGTAAAAACAGAAAACAAAATATTTAAAGAATTCGAAAATGCAAATAATTAGTTTAATTTTTCTTCAAATTTTCAATATGCCTGCTACAATAAAAATATTTTGTTAGAGCCATAGTCAAACTATGATCCCAGCCTCCCGATGTCGGGCGCTTCCGACCGCGCCGCTAGATGACCCAGGGATGGGATCGAGTCGTGGCTTCATCTTGGGTCTTGGGGGGGGGGTCTAGACGTTGAAAGTGCTAGAATTCTTATAATATAACTCCGAATATAACTCCTTTCAAGGACACCTGAACAGTGAAACCATACTTGAACGCACCATGGAGAATTCATTTACAGACATGGCCACGGAGAGCATTCTTCTCCTGAGCCTGATGTTTTCAAAATAAGGATGTTCGTTTCTGGAGGTTTGCACATGCAGACTCCTGCTAGAAAAAAAAATTAGGCTGTGAGATTGAACGATCTGATTGGTTTTTTTTTCAGGTCATTCGTCCGAAGTACCTGAAGACGCTGTTGTCCCGTCGGCTCCTGCCCTGGACCTCATGGATCAGTTAAGCGGATATGAAATGACGTCATTTGACGCAAGTAAGTTTCTTGTAATCATCAATGCGTACGATTTATCAGAATATTTTTTCTTCAATAACCTGGGCAGTAGAAATAAATTTTGTATGCTTTTCTCAGGCGTCGGTCGACTCGTCGGCACACCGGGTTATTTTTATACGCAAGAAGGGAAATCCTGCAAACATTTGTCGGGCCTCGGTATTCTCGGTATTCTTTTGTCATGCCTCGGTATCCTCACCGGCACATCGGAATGTTTTTTTTTCTTATTGGAAAAAATCCCTTTTATATTGGCTCACCTTGCAAAGAGTTTGATTTCTACATACTTAAAGACGGGCTCAAAATAAGCTGTTTTGCTTAATACAACTGTCTATGTCCTGACACATGTAAACTTTTCCTTCTATCAAAGTATCATAAACGATTTCAAAACGGGACGTGCAACCACTTTCTTTGGTTACTAATTGCAGACACTCTTAACCGGTTTGCTCGTCGCTTGCGAGTCTTTGCTCCCGATTCCTAGACGCCAGAATTCCTAACTTATTTCCATGACCTTAAATGAGTCATCGGTGAATAATTACGAATGGCATATTCCGAATGTCAGCTATCACACATTTAACTTTTAAACTTGCGAATATTTTAATGTCCTTTTTCGTTTGTATTTTCTTTCTTGCTTGAAATATGCTCCTATATATCAGAAGAATGGTTGCCTGTCTCGTCTTGGCAGTGGGTCCACAGTCAAAATGGGACGGTGGGTTTGTGTGGAGCAAGAGCTGAGCGTTGGACTAGAAATTGTCAAGTACAAGTTGGGTACGGACTTTTAGCAGCAATTGAAGGACTAAATCGGCTCTACTTCCTTGTACCAAGAATTATAAGTTATTCAAGAATGTTATCCAGCGAAATAGCTAAATATTCGGTGTTAACCATTAGCTCACGCACAAGCTGCTTTTTCCATCGTCAGGCCGGAGAAAAAAAACTTTGCTCTGAGTCACGCAAACCCTGTTCAAACTGCATGAATTATATGGCCTCCTATTATGTATCTCAACACACCTCGTAAGCGGCTAATGCCAGCCAAATTGAAAATAGCTTTGAAATAGATGCTGAGTGTTTTGACTGAGTAAGGGACTTCCATCCAGCTAGTGTGGGATTTTTTTTCTGTTTTCGTCACCCCAAATAATACTAAAATGTTGTGACTTTCACTTCAAAACTGCCACAAAATCCGAAAATTTCCAAAAACTCGCATAATTTTCAAAAGTTTCTGAACAGCTTCGCTGCGATTACTTCTTTTTGTTGTTTTTTGGTGATTTCTTTTTACGAGTGATTTTATATTTCCAGCTTTTCCGTTCTATATTCCAGCTTTAGACTGAAGGTGCGCTAAAAAAAAACAAATGGTCATTAACTTGGATAATAGAGTACTATAAACTAGCAGGGAAACGGTAGAATAGTTGTGTAAGGTTATGTTAGTTGGACTTGAAGATTGGGCGTGAAGTCAACCTAAACGGTAAGTGCATTGTTCGGGATTGTCTTTGGTCCACTTATTTTGAAATTTTCCTTTAAGTCTTTATATACAGCAATCATTTTATAGACTTTTAAATAATTGGTACGACCAGTCGTGCCTATTATTATTATTATTATTGCTATTATTTATTTGAATCCATAAAGTCTGAAGAGTAGTGTATAAAAAGGAACAACAACGTGTCAATCAAACTCACACACACTTACATACTAATAAACAGCTGACCGCTAAAGATAAATTAAATCTGCAACAAAACACAATGGAAAAAAACAACGTTCATAATAAATAATAAAGAAACTATCAAGGGCTATATGCCAATGCAACTAATCGTCTCGTCCATCTTAAACCCAGAGATCCGAATTTAATTCGGTATATTGTAACCCCCCTAACGACCCCTCAGAATGATTTTAAAACTTACCCTGTTTCGCTATTTTCGATACGTAACATACTCACGATGATTGTTACGAGAAGCTCGTTCGCCAGAAACTGTTATGTAAATTACCCCCAGTTTTGCGAGAAGTCAATGTGCCTAGAGAAAGGCTGAAAACAGCAAAAGCCTTGATAATTTGGTAAAAGCAGAGCCTGTTTAAAAGTATTCAGACTAGTTTGGAGTAATGGCACACATAGTAAATAGGACGAGTTGTGCATCTTTCTAGTCGAACAATAAAAATACGTAGTTGTTCGACATTTTTCCGAGGAAAATTACAATGTAGTTAAAACGTTGAAGAATTTTTGCTTTTTCTTGATTTCTTAGATGTTTTTGAGGTTAATAGATAAGATATAAAAAAATAGGACGTTCCATAGCCTGTGAAACGGGGACTCGAAATGTGTATAGTTTAGCATATATGGTCCTGGTAGAAATTTTTTTGTTTATATAGTCGGTCTTTATATACCTAATCTGTCTTTATATACTAAAAAGTTGGTCACATAGGCTACGTTTGTGCGGCTTGATTTCGTTCTTAGCACAAGAAGTTTGTCTAGGAAAGTTATCAAACTTTCTGCTGCGCCTGAGCTACCCCTCCCCATACCCCTGTTTTTGAATGATATCGCGGTCTGGATTCCGGACTATATGATTATTATTATCAAAATTTGGAAGAGTTGGCGTGACTGTGCGAAAACCCCGGATATCTGGGAATCTGGAAGGTGAAGCCTGGCTTTTACATCTCCGCAACGTTCTTTTTGCCCCATAGAGCTATGGAACCGAAACTGAGGTGGTCTCTATCGGTATCAATGTCCTTCGCCGATTTGACGAAATAGCGTTTGCATGTGCACGAAATAGAACTTCAACCCTTCAGCTGTTTGACTGTCCTGTTGAAGGTTAACTAAGTGGCATGGTGTATCAGTGGTGATACTATGGAAACTATGCTAAACTAAGCTATGCTGAACTGACCGCAAATTCCTGATATAGTCCTGAATGAAAGATCACGTATTCTAGAAGCGAATTTAAGGCGAACAATTGTTTCTTCCTTTTAATTCTTCCAATTGTACTAGTTAGACCTGATAAAATAATTACACTTGGTCTTCTGTAACTCAGTAGTAAAATCCCTTAGAGGGGACCTAACTTTTGCAACGTTAGTACAAAAAAGAAGTGAATTTCATTGCGTAAATTTTGTTAAAGGACACTTGAATGAAGAGTACCAAGTATCATCCCTATCTGTATGACTTCCGTTAGCATTGCCTGCAGAAAAACCAATCCAAATACGAAATACTGTTTCCAAGCTATGATTTTGCTCCATTTTGCTCTGTCCTTATTTCAGTACCGAACAATTTTAGAAATTAACAGATGTCTCCAATCAACCCTTCTTCTGAAATATATTTTAACCAGTTAAGCCCAAACGTATATCTAGAAGAAATTTCAATACGATCCGGCCAGCACTGTACAAGATTTGAATAAATTGCGCTTTTTGTCTTGGAATCTGCCTGTGCAATCCTCCAGAAACGAACATCCCTATTTAGAAAACGTCAAGCTCAGGAGAAGAATGCTCTCAGTGGCCATGTCTGTAAATGTATTCTCCATGGTGTGTTCAAGTATGGTTTCATTGCTCAGGTGTCCTTTAAGAGATGGAATTCATAAATGAAGAGGGGCAACCCCAATGTTTCTACGTCCTACTGCATGACATTCTAGCCAAGGACCCAGTGCTTCGCCACTTTAGGGCCACTAGGCGCCAGAAATCTTGTGAATAGTACCTTTTCCGCAGTATACATCTCTGCGTTCGACAGGGACCTTTATTTCTTTTTCACTAAAACATTACCGGTTTCCCGACGAGCTTCCCTCCGGGACTCTCGGAATGATGGGAACGAGCCCTTGATGCTCAGAGAACCTAATTCTCCTCGGATTTGGTCCATTGTGTATTAACGTCTCAACGGGGACTCGTCCCTGTAATATCGTGTGCCATTCCCTGCTCTCAAGTTCCCCGGTGGGGAAATCCCTTCTGCCGCGGGAACGTAATGGCTCATTTGCACCGTCTTTAAGCGCACCTCCAAAGTCCGCGTTAATGGTGGAGGAATGGGGTGCTTAGCGGAGTTTATACAGTTAGGGAGGTGTCCATTTGTGACCTTTACGGAAATCTTCTGAATTTACGAGGTGTGACCGAGTTAAGGGAGCAAGCAGCTTTGACAGCGGTTTCGCAGCATACCAAGTCGGTGGAGGGTTGTGTTGCTCGTAGCGTCGAGTTCGCTTAAAGCTTAGCCGAAAGGGCTGGGATAGGACAATCTAGTTACTCATCACTAATTCACTTAAATTGGCTTGAAGACCCGCTGAAAATGCCTTACTTCGTTGTTTCACTACCAGGGGCGTCCGCGACACCTTCCTGATATAGGGGGGGGGGGGGTCACAATTTTACCATTTTTTCGGGTAGTGTCTCCGTAATGACCATCTCTGCAGAAACTCTAGAATAGACTTACTGTTTTGTTCTGACTTTTATTATGTGTTACAAGCAACAAAAAATAGGCTCGGTAAAGTTTTACTGAAAATTCAGCTTTTTTTTCATTCAGTTATTTGAATACTGAAATATCTTGACAAATCTGAGAGATTTTGTATTTTTCGTAATAACGCTGAGAGCGTGCGCTGCTTGCATATCAAACCAGATTTCATCCAGACGCGGAGATTTTGAACTTGAACAAAAGCCTGCATCTCCTGGGCAATAGATGTGACATCGTAGAAGTTACGCCTGTAGAAAAGTAGGAAAACGATTTTCGGATATGTCTTGCTATGAATCTGATATTTTTCGGCAACGGCTTACATTTATAGTTGGTAAATATTTCAAGCGTAGAGGGACAAGCACATAGAGGTATGAAATATCCGAAAGCATAAGTTCGTTCTATGAAATCGACCATCCCTGGATAAAGGAGAAACGAAGTAACGCATTTTTATCTGGTTTTCAGGAATATTTTATTGAAAAAGTGATATGTTACTAGACGTGTTGGACCTCAGACCTATTTGGTTAAACTTTAAGATTGTCAGTTAGAACTAAAAAGTCTTTAGTAGCAGACGCTGGTCAGCCAATGTTGAACACAAAGGGGCCTTAACCATCAATAAGCTTAATAAAAAGTCTCCCCCCTTTGTCTGAGGTGACAGGGATTTTCTTGGCCAGCTTGAAAGCTTTCGACACTAGAGGTAGGACATCTTTCAGTTCACGGAAAACTTCGAATATTTTCTTTTTGTTTGTTTCGAGGCTCTCTTGCCGACTTTTGAGATCATGTCGGAACAAGGTTAACTCGTCATTGAACTATTCTCGGCTTTTCGTCGGAAAGGATTCGAGAAAGCTCTCGAAGCTGGAGTAGACGGTACCGTGATATTATTCATGGAAAAGTATTTGTAGTTGGAAATGATAGAATTCTGTAGGTTGCTTAGGAAGCTTAGGAGAAGAAAACCGGAATCGCTCGATGAATGTTCCGGTACACAATGTTGTCTGTCTGTAAGACTCACTCTGGTAAGTTGTGTGCCGGGGTAATCCTGGTAAGGTGTGAATCTATACTTATCCGGTAAGCAAACAAATTCCGGTAGATTCCCTGAGCAAAATTCCGGCAGATCCCTGAGCAAAGCTTCGGTAGATTCTCTGAGCAAAATTCCGGTAGATTCCAAGATTCTAATAGATTCCGTCTGGCGAAGTACGGCAGATCCCCTGATCATCCTCCAGTAAATTCCCGGGGACAAGTTCCGGTACTTTCCTTGAGCACGAAGCCGCGGTGAAGAATCAAAATAAGTCAATGTATTCAGTTAATGATACGAAAGTAAGTTTGCTTTTCAGTTAAACTGTTCACTGAAGAGCTTATCATTGTAGTTTCCGCATCTAGAGGTCTTAACTGACCGTTGATTTCTAGGTGTTTGCATTCCGCCCCCTTATGACCCCGAGGAGTCGAACGAGGGAACGGGGCACTCCCGAGCCCCCGTGGCCGTAGTCCCTCCCCTGACTGAAGCTCAAGCGAGGGCCCAACTTCTATCGTTTGTTGCTGACAAGTGTTGCTGGGGAAGAGGGGCTGCGAAGGACATGGCAATCACGAGGATTGTGACCACTTCTGCACATCACGTAAGTGATTCTCACGCCCTTGGCCCCCCCCCCCTTGCCCGTCAATATTGTTGATTTATTGGATATTGTGGTGATGGAGGGGGGCTTCGGAGGGGATATATCGATCATGTATATTATCCATCAGCCCAGGCAATTGAGTTTTAGTCTAACAATAGTTCCGCCCTCTTGGCAAGGGTCTTCTTCAGGCAAGTCAAGCTAGAAAACATATCTGTGTTCTGTTATCACGGGATTGCACCTCGTAAATTCAGAAGATTTCCCTAAAGGACGCAATGGAGACTTCCCTCACGGAAGAATCTCCGCTAAGCAACCCATGTTAATTAATCCACAATTTGTTTTGATGTTACTTGCCCTTCGGCCAAGTGCCATATGGCGATTGTAATTTCTGTATTTGGAAATTTTACTGAAAAGGCTGCGAAATCTTGGAATTAAGGATACGGCATTAAGTTGGTTTCGGTCTTACCTGTGCGGAAGATCAATGAAGGTGGTGATGAGTGACATATCTAGTGCAGCTATGCCTATAAATTGTGGTGTTCCCCAAGGGTCAGTCCTTGGCCCGTTACTATTCTTGGTATATGTGGATACCCTTCGATTTTATCTAAACGATTCAGTTTTAACATCTTTCGCCGATGATACAGCTATCACAGTGTTCGCCCGGACTTCGAAAGAGCTTGTGCAAAAAGAAAACCACGTAATGAGTCGGCTTCATGTTTTTACAGCTCTAAGCTCTCTTGCAGTAAATCCAAGAAAAACGAATTTTATGGTGTTTAGTCGAACTGGTTTGCCCGAACTTCTTGATAATGTGCTATATAATGGTGTCAACATAACACAGGTGTTTGTTTGTAAATATCTCGGATTTTATATTGATTGCAATTTGTCTTGGAAGAAGCACGGTGAAATAGTATCGGCAAAAGCAGCTAGAGGATTGGGAGTGATGAGGAGGCTGAAAAAAGTGTTCCCGATAGCAGTTGTCAAACTGTTATACAGTGCTATTGTGCATCCTTACATCACGTACGGTTGTTCTGTTTGGGCAAGTAATTTCTTGGCCAATTATAAAAGAAATCAGGAGGGGGGGGGAAGCCAAAATATGAGGTATTTTAAACTTACGAACGAGTGATCAGATCTTGATGAAAGTTGATGTTTAGGATGACCTCGTGTCTCAGACGTCCCACTTTAAATCCGGACAGGATCCGACGACACTGGGGGGAGTTGGAGGAGGGAATCGAAAATCTTGAGAAACGCTTAGAATGGAGGGATCGGGATGGAACTTGGTGGGAAGAACAAGCACAAGTCCTAGATACGTCATTGACGTAACCGGACCGGATCGGGGCACTGTGGGGGAGTTGGGATGGGGGTCCGGATTTCTAGTGACCCGGCGAGTTCGGCCTACTTCCTGATGTGCTAGGGCGATGGAAATTGACAGGTATGTCAGGGATCCGAACAGATTGACTTGAGAACAGCGGTTTCCCCGATCCGACCATTGTGGGGGGAGTGGATGGATGGGGAGTCCGGAATCTAGTGGCGTGCATAACTTTTGAACGGGTGGTCGGATTTGAATGAAACTTGTCTGGTGGAAAGAGCTATCGCCTTGGATGTTCATGGTCAAGTCCGAGTCGTGTCCGATACCTGTGGGGGGGGGGGGGGACCTGGAAACTAAAAAAACTCTAAAAGCAGAGGGATTGGGTCGGAACTTAATGGAGAGCAAGAATTAGGCCTAGATACGAGATCGACGAATCAGAGGGTTTCGGGGTTCTGTGGGGGGAGTTGGAGGGGGTTTCATTACAGTCCGGTAGTCGCGAGTTAGAATAGTTCCAGATGTACTATGACAATGAAGATTTGCTGGCATATACCAACCCGACTTTATTGACTTAAGAACCTGACACAACCTACCCCCGGAAACTCCGTTTCTAGATCCGAGCATTTTGGGGAGCAAGAGAAGAGAAATATGGAAATTGACGTCTGTAAATTGCGAACGCGTGGTCTGATTCGAGTGAAACTTAATTGGTGATAAGAATTGGTGGCCTCGACATGAACAAGACCTAACGTTTCAATGGGATCCCAAAAATCTAGTATTTGATCCAGACAACTGGGTCATGTCTTCGCCACACCCAGTCTTCGCCAGATCCAGTATTCGCTAGGCTAATCATCTGAGAAAACCAAGTTCAGATATACCCTTATCAGGCATATCTGTTTTGATAATACTGACCGAAACTTACTGCTTCACTTCTGCCATACTTCCGGTTTCGGCCAAATTCCGAAGTACTTGTCCAGCAGAAAAAGAAAACTCAATTTTGGGTATGTAGGAAAAGTCTAGGTATTTGTGCTTTATTTAATTCTGTTGAAAGTTGGTGCAGTTTTCTAGAAGGTTTGCGAGCGGAAAAGTTTATTAGTTTTATCAACGTCATTCGTGAAATGACGTTTATAGAACTTGCCAAAGAAAACACTAATATAAAAATATTTAAACGACGTTCTTCGTACCGACAACGACGTTGTCCGGCGAACAAATGTGTTTCACCATCATTTTCAGCATGTCTTTTTATCCCTAAATCGAACACTGTCGGTAAATCATGAAACTTGTCGTAGGGAAATCGGCAACGTCTGTCGGTGCACGGGTTCCGTTTTCAGTACCGACAAGAGCTGTTCAGGTAAATCAGTAAAACAATTATTCGTGAACAGTGGAGTAACAAATACTTATAAAATGTGGAACGAATGCATTTTTTATCTTTCATAGTCAGTAGTGCTTCAAATAAAACTTTAACTTAAAAAAAAAATTCCGGTTTCAACTGGATTCCTGACGAATTATATGTCCGGGCGAAAAGTGAATGTCATATACAGACTCAGCGTCTCCTTAGCCCTAAATCTGTCATCTAATCAACTTCAGATAAAATTTTTGCTTTTCACGAATTTTCCGGTTTTGGCCGGATTCCGGGCGAACTATTTGGCCGGGTAGAAAATGCTTTTCATATAAGTCTTCAGCATGCCTTCTTACTCCTAAATCTGTCATCTAATCAACTTCAAATAAAACTTCTAATTTTAACCATCTTTCCGGTTGTTGCCGGATTCCGGACGAACGACTTGTCCGGCAGAAAATGGTTTTCATCATCATTTTCAGTATGTCTTCTTACCCCTAAATCAAACATCTTATAAACTTCAGATAAACTTTTACTTTTAACCAACTTTCCGTTTTTGCCCGATTCCGGACGAACTACTTGTCGGACGAGGAAATGGTTTAAGCATCGTGATCAGCATGTCTTCTTACCCCTAAATCGAACATTTAATCAACTTCAAACGAAATTTTTACTTTTAACCAAATTTCCGGGTGCCAACTGCCGGATTCTGGCGAACTACTTGTCGGACGAGAAAATAATTTGCATATTCGTGTTCAGCATGTCTTCTTACCCTATAATCGACTATCAAATTAGCTGTTTAAAAATATTTAGTTTGTCCCTTAATTTGAACCCCCTCCCCCACCCCTAAATGTAGGGCTAAAGAGCCCATCTACGAACTTGACCCGAAGAATCTTCACAAAAAGTTTCATCCAAATATCTCATTCCCTTCGAGAGTTCTAGTGCTGACAGACTGACAACTTTTACAATGTCATAGGTATCCCTCCACTTACGTTTTGGGATCCCGAAAACATGCGCTCGAAGTATGTGCGACCACGGTGGGGGGGGGACATAAAAACCAAACGGATGGACCGAATGAGAAGCAAGTTCGACAGTGCCGAGTTTATGCGGCCTAGATTTGTTAGTTGGCGTCCGGGCCGGATTCGGCCAAGGTAGGGGGGTACTGGAAACTGCAGATAGGCTATGCTCCAATTTCAGTAAAACTTGATGGACAGGAAGAGGGAATTAATAGAGACGACGTTTATGTTATGCATGTCCTGTTCGGCCACAGTAGGGGGAGTTGAAGGGAGATTGTCGTAAACTTTGAGGCTCGCATAGGGTTCAAACGAGTACATCAGTTTAAATGAAACATGGAACTTAGAGAAAGCATATACTTTAGATGACATATTTTGGGCCCGAACCGGATCCGACAACGTTGGTGGGGGGGGGGGGGGGGCGGTACCGGAATTTTCCAAAAATGCTCAGACTTGATAGATGGTATAAAAGAAGATGCTTTAGATGGTCCTTTTTTTAGTCTGAACCAGATTCGGCCACGGCCCACGGTAGGGGGAGACCGAGGGATTACCGGAAATCGTCTAGGGATGAAACGAGTGGATTTACTTGGCTGAAACTTGGAAGTTTGAACATTCATGTGCATTTGCTACAGATAATCGAGACGATGCCGGAACTGCTCAGAAGTGAGTGAAACTAAATATTCTATTTCTATTTCCGAACCGCATTTTAGACTGCGGGTGTCTTTTGTGACGTTCTCATCTACTTTGGTTTACTGCCTACTCGTAACAAGTCGCATACGAGCTCATTTGTGCCATATTTTGTGAAGTTTTTTAGCAAGTGAAGACACGTAAAATGTTTTGACAATTAATCTAATATTACATATTTTACATTTTTTATATTTGACATACCGTTTAATTTTGTTTATTTTTTATGTTGACATACCGTTTAATTTTGTTACAAGTTATGAAGTCGTACAAGTTTTAAAACGAATTGTATATATCAATTATATTTGTTTAAGTTGACAGTCCTATGTTATCATGTTGTGAAACAGATATTCAGGAATAAATGCGATGATTGATTGATTGATTGATTGTAGCTCTTGTATGTAGAAGTAGACGGTAAAAACATTCCAGCATTCAGGTCGTGAATTTGTTCGACCTGGTTTATATCTGTATATTAGCCTACAGTAGGCTATGTTGATAAGTAAACAAGCAGAAGAACAAAGCACGTTGACGTCGGCAAGGGTCTGTTTGTTTTCCCGTGGATTACGTTAATAGTATAAGCACTGAGGTCTCTAAAACAACCTGGGTGACAAGTATGCAGGCGCTCACTGATCTATCACTCCTCATTCCCGACTCCTGATCGTTCGTTCAAAATTTCCCACTGCAACTCCAACAAGACCAAAGGTTTTGATGGGATTCCAAAAATTCAATATCTGATCCAGACAACTGGTTCTTGTCTTAGCCAGATCCAGTCATCGCCAGACTCCTTGAACATTTTTACAATTAAAATTCAGAAACAGATTAAGGCCAAATAGCTAGTCATCTGAGAAAACCAAGTTCAGATATGGATTCAGCATGTGTGTTTACCCCTATAAGTCATATCTGTTTTGACGAAAACTTCCTGCCACTTCTGCCAATTTCCTGGTTTCGGCCGAACTCCAGAACTACTTGTCCGGCAAAAAAAGAAAGCTCAAAAACGAACGCAGGGTATCTTCTTTCCCCAATAATGAACATCTAATCAACTTCAAATAAAAATTTAACTTATAACAAATTTTCCGACTCCAGCCGGATTCCGGTCGAACTACATTTCCGGGTAAAATATGGTTGTCAAACACGGATTCAGCATCTCTTCTTACCCTTAAATCGGTTATCTAGTCAACTAGAAATAACACTTAAGCTTCTAACAATTTTCCGGTTTTGGCCGGATTCGGGGGGAACTACATGTCCAGGTAGAATTTTTTTTTCACATAAGTATTCAGCATGTCTTCTTGCCCTAAATCAAACATCTAATCAACTCCAAATTTTAATTTTAACAAACTTTCCGGTTTGGGCGGACGGACGGACGGACAGACGGACAACTTTTGCGATGTCATAGGTATCCCTCCACTTGCGTTTTGGGAACCCAAAAACGCACAGACCACCTTGTTTGGCAAAGCCTTACCTAGTTCTGCGAGCTTCTACTTCGCACATGCACAGCTCTGTTTGCTGAAATACCCCCTTATCTGTATTCTCTGGAACTTTAACCCCTCCTGATATCACAAGCTGAGTAATAAAAATTCTCTTTTGCTGTTACAATGTTAATTTTTCTACGAACAAAGCTTACAAATAGGTCACCCGAGGCCACCGGCTTGGAACATTGCCATCTATCTTAGATAAGTGAATTCTTTCAAAGAATAGGGGTTAGTTGTTTCCAGAGGATTCACTGGCTCCACTGCTATGGCGTATCTTTTCTTCTGTTGCCAAGCATGCGGAATAAAGGCCTTCACGACGTCGTTAATCGTCTAACAAATTCACGACTTGACGTTAGTAGCCTTGGCTATTTCGTATTTGCTTGTCTTGCTGGAATCCAGCGGGATATGGCTGATGTTACTGAGCTTATCCTCGTGAACTGCCTGTCTGCAGTACGAGCTAAAGCTTATAATGGATCGGGATGAACTTTGGGAATGGCCTGAGTCTATGCGGAGCAAAGACCTAAAGCCTGGTTTTGTGTCGCGGACGAATTTTTTTAACGTGCGTGGTACGGAAACCAAAGAGCAGAAGGTTGCACAAAATTTAAATAGAGGATACCTATGACTTGGTAAAATTTATTTATTTCCCTCAGAACTGAGGAGTACATAATATTGTATAAAACAGAACTATGCCTAAACCATCTGGTCCAATCATTAACACATAAATGTTATAAAAAATACACACGATTTTGACAACTAAGTTACGCACTATATTATTCACTTGTTAAAAAATGGGTACAGGTTATGGGTTTGGAGGGCTACCGAAGCTTTTTTATAAAAGTTGGTAATCTTTTTCCTCAAAATTAGAACTTTGTCTTTTACTTTAAAATTGTAAACCAACTGGGAATTACTGAAAGAAATGGGGAACCCAAGGAGAAATTTGGAAAATTCGAAATATGAAATTTTAATAGCAGATATGTCGCAAATTCGAAAATTTTCTACGATTGTTGCAGCCAAAAGAACATGAGGTAAAGCAACAGCGGTGAACAATGACCCGAGGATGTCTTTCCAATATCGCCCAAGAAAACGAATTAAGAGGCCAAATGCCTTGCGAATTCTTTCTTGTATATGATTGATAATTATAGACTGAGAAACCTTAGCTGAAGATGCATATAGGATCCCTAAGTATGTCACTATATCACATGCTGAAAAAATAATCCCATTACCGCAATCAAGACATTCATTTCCTTCCACGGTGCTATTTACAACAAAAGACTGGCATTTACCAGCACTAACGGAAAGACCCTTTGCTGACAGAGAAGTGGCAAGACGGTTAAGATTCTCAGCCAACGCAGCTTTTGATTTACTCAGTAAAGTTGTGTCGTCGGCATAAGCTAGGTAAGAGACATCTCGAAGAGCCGAAATCAGGGAAAAAGAATCAGGGAAATCGAAATCAGTTGTCCGCCTGTCCGTCTGTTCAAGTTCAAGTTCTTTTATTATTTAAACATACATATTTAACAATATTCACATAACGTCCCCAGCAGGGAGACTGGCTCGAAAGCCGGGCGACAAACGGGATAAATAAACAAACCCAGAAGAAACGGATGCCATCACACTTCTCACTCTATCCCACACCAAAAAAAAAATATATACCAGAAATTTGTATTTTTATA
Organism: Branchinecta lynchi; assembly: GCA_023053575.1. Lineage (NCBI taxonomy): Eukaryota > Metazoa > Arthropoda > Branchiopoda > Anostraca > Branchinectidae > Branchinecta > Branchinecta lynchi. Next base: position 2,017,502 of record JAKZAP010000011.1, read on the forward strand.
ATTATATTATTATTGATCCGATAGCTGAAAGGCCGGGAGCTACTCACAAACTAATATTCATTAATAAGTACAGCTTTAATTTTAGCTTTTATTGTTATGAGCGACAGACTCTGGTTAAAACAAGATTCATATTTGTTCCAATATTTAGTAATAATATTTTTAGGGGAAAATCTTGATCGCTCGGAAACAATTAAAGGCATAGGAAGCTTGCTTGAAGGACGACGAGTACTGTACGGTCGGACTGAAGGAGGGCCTGGAAAAAATGATTTGAAGCAAACTGGCAGCAGATCCTTTAGATAACGGACATGGAAAAGTATACAATGAAAAACTAGGATTTGTCTAACAGGAATAATACTGAAATAACTGTAAAGACTTTTAGTTGGAGATTTACCAGGAAGAGAAACTGGGGAATAAAATAATATCTTAAGGATTCTCACTGCTTTGTTTTGTAACTTCACAATAGGAGAAATATGAGACTGAAACGTACTCAAATAAATAATCGAACAATAATTAATATACGAATGAACAAGAGAAAAATATTTTCATGAAAACAGTCGGTTTTTCTGAAAATTGGTCGATTTTCCTCAAAATAGTCGGTTTTTATGGCACTTACCCTTCGGCCATGTGCCTTATAGCGATTGTAATTTCTGTCCGTCAGTCGGTCTGTCGGTCCCGGTTTTGCTAGTTCGGGAACTTCCAGATAAGCTAGGACGATGAAACTTGGCAGGCTTATCAGGGACCGGACCAGATTAAATTAAAAATAATCGCTTCCCCGATCCGACCATTTTGAGGGGAGTGGAGGGAGGGGGAATCCGGAAAAATTAGGAAAAATTATATATTTTTAGCTTACGAACGGGTGATCGGATCTTAACGAAACTTGACATATGGAAGGACCTCGTGTGTCAGACGTTCCATTTTAAATCCAGACGGGATCCGGAGACATTGGGGGGAGTTGGAGGGGGAAACCGGAAATCTTGAAAAACGCTTAGAGTGGAAGATCCGGATGAAACTTGGTGGAAAGAACAAGCACAAGTCCTAGATACCTGACTGACATAACCGGTACGGATCCGCTCACGTTGGGTGGGGGGGGTCCGAATTTCTAGTGATCCCGCGAGTTCGATGCTTTCTGATGTGCTAGGACAATGAAAATTGGCAAGCATGTCAAGGACCCGACCAGATTAAATAGAAAATAGTCACTTCCCCGATCCGACCATCTGGGGGGGGGGGAGGGACAGGGAAGCCAAAATTGAGGTATTTTCAACTTGCGAACGGGTGATCGGATCTTGATGAAAGTTGATATTTAGGATGACCTCATGTCTCAGACGTCCCACTTTAAATCCGGACCGGATCCGATGACACTGGGGGGGGGGGCTGGTGGAGGGAACCGGAAGTCGTGACAAACGCTTAGAGTGGAGGGATCGGGATGAAACTTGGTGGGAAGGAAAAGCACAAGTCCTAGATACGTGATTGACATAACTGGACCGGATCCGGGCACTGTGTGGGAGCTAGGGGGGGGGGCGGACTTCTAGTGATCCCGCGAGTTCGGCGTACTTCCCAAAGTGCTAGGACGATGGAACTTGGCAGGTATGTCAGGGATTTGAACAGATTGACTTGAGAGTAGTTGTTTCTCCGATCCGACCGTCATGGGGGGAGTGGATGGATGGGAAGTCCGGAATCTAGTGGCATGCATAACTTTTGAACGGGTGATCGGATTTGAATGAAACTTGTCAGTTCGAAAGAGCTATCGCCTCAGATGTTCGGTGTCAAGTCTGGGTCGGGTCCGATACCTGTGGGGGATGGAGGGGGGGAAATAAGAAAATGCTTAAAGCAGAGGGATTGGGACGGAACTTAATTGGGAGAACATGCATTAGGCCTATATACGAAATTGACGGAGCCAGATGGTTTCGGGGCTCCGGGGGGTGGGGGGGGGTGGGGGGTGGAGGGGGTTTCCTAGAATTCTGTTAGTCGCGAGTTAGAATAGTTCCAGATGTACTAAGATAACGAAACTTTGCAGGCAGCATTTTGGGGGGAGCAGGGAAGTTAGATATGGAAACTGCTGCAAATTGCGACGAGTGGTCTGATTCGAGTGAAACTTAATGGGTGATAAGATTCTATGACCTCGTTCGAACTGTATGCGACCATGGTTGGGGGAGTTGGGGTCGGAAACTTTTGACATGCATGAAAACCAAACAGATCAACAGAATGAGAAACAGGTTCGACAGTGCCGAGCTTGTGCGGCCTAGATTTGTTATTTGGTGTTCGGGCCGGATTCGGCCAAGGGGGGGGGGTACTGAAATTTGCAGATAAGCTATGCTCCGATTTCAGTAAAACTTGATGGAGGAGAAGAGGGGATTCAGAGGTCCAACGGTGTGGGGGGGGGGGGGGTATCGGAATTTTCCAAAAATGATCAGATTCGAGTGAAACTTGATAGAAGGTATACAAGCAGATGCTTTAGATGATCCATTTTTGAGTCCTAACCAGATTCGACCACGGTAGGGGAAGATGGAGGGAGTACCGGAAATGGTGTAGCACGTCTAGGGATCGAACGAGTGGATTTATTGGGCTGAAACTTGGAAGTTTGAACAGTCATGCGCATATGCTGCAGATAATACGAGATTATGCCGGAACTGCTCAGAAGTGAGTGAAACTAAGTATCCTGTCTGTCCGAACCGCATTTTTGGATGGCGGAGAGCTCGTAGCTCTTGTTCTGAAAATCAGGCCGTTTTTCTGAAAATCAGTAAATTTTTTTCATAACTGTCATTTTTTGTTGTTGAAAACAGTCGTGTTTTCTGCAGAAACAGCCGGTAAAAATTACCAGCTAGTCGGTAAATGCCTCGTCCCCACCCCCAAACATCTTGGCTAGTGACGCCTCTGCATGCTGCATCCATATCTGAAACTAGGCTACTTAGATTTGGACTAAGTCGCAGAACTTGGATTCCAAGTAGAAGGTCTTCGGTTCGATTCCAGTAAGCTCCGCTCCTCTTTTGGTGTGTTAAGGTTTTGGATCATAAAACGTAATTGGAGGGATACCTAAGATTTTGTAAATGTTGTCCGTCCGTCTGTTACCACGATAACTCTCCAAGGGATTGAGATATTATGTTCAAACTTGGTGTGAAGATCCTTTGCGTCGAAAGTACACCTCAAGTTTGTAGATAGACTCCTTAGCCCTATATCTAGGAGTGGGGGAAGGGTTTTAAATTAAGGGCGGGAAAAACTGTTTGAAAAAGCTAATTAGATAGAAGATTTAGGGATAAAGAAACATGGGGAATCCATATCTGAAACTTGTTTTCTTGCCGGACAAGTGGTTCTCTCGGAGTCCGTCCGAAACCGGAAAAATTGTAAAACATAAAAGTTTTACGTAAAGTTGATTCGAGGTTAAGTTTATAGAAAGGAAACAAGCTGAATTTGTTTTCCACTTAATTATTTTCTTTAAACTATTAGTCTGTTCTGCTGTAGCCTAAATAGTAGGCTACTTAGATTTGGAAAAAGTCCATGTTTGTTTATGTACTTTACACGATGTGGCTATCTTACTTGTCATTCTGCTCGCTCCGACAGTAAGGTAAGGGGTAGTGCTTGGCTCCCAATCGGAAGACTTTCGGTTCGTTCCCAGTCAACAACGCTGCTCTTTAAGTGTTTGTTGAGATTTTTGTTTTTGTTTTAGAAGAGATGTGCCTTCGTATTTTGGACAGTTCTTAATTGATTGATCTAGCGGCTTATACCATTAATAGTCGGTTACTCTTGCATCTTTAATCTATCTGTCGGGTCTTGGTCGATACTCGTGTCGATGCCACTGATCTGTGTAAAACTTGAAATTTGCTATGCATTCTGTCGTGTCTTAATCGGGTGTCTGGAGTTTCGATCCAATGGTAAGAAGACATAGACAATTGATCTTTTTCTCCGTTTTCCTACGCTTGAAGATAGAAAATTGTCGGTTTTAAACTGTCTTTGCCCAGCTGTTTATTTTGGTGTAGATATAAAAAGACTTCTTTGTAAGAATGCCTTTTAAATGAATTCTAAGATCGTGTTTTCATGAAACAGGAAATTTTTGGAAACAAAATCCTCTGATAAAGCTTATAATGGTCGATACGATCTGATATGTGGACAAAGAAGTCCGATAAATATTACCCTTTGGGATTCCATCGAAACTTTGCTCTTGTTGCTGTAGAGGACGTAAACGAGTAAAAGAGAAATAAGACGCGTGGGATGGATGGTCGCTAGAGGAGGGACCAGTTTTGGTGAGTATGATGACTAGATTGAAGGAGGAGCTTTATAGCTTTTTAGCTTCGAATTTTTGACACAAACTAGTTGGAGCGAATGTTTCCGACTGCCGGAGGTACATCTTTTTTTCTTCATAAAATCAATTATCCAAATTCTTAAGAAAAATTCATCTTTTTGGGATCCCAAAGCGTAAATGAACGGATAAGTATGATTTCGTAAATATTAAGTAAGTCATTTATTTATGACCCGCCATTTTGAAAAGGCGGAGTAAATGAAGAAAATAAAAAAAATAAACAAAACACATAAACACGCAGAAAAAGACAGTTAATTTTCAATCTTCGGTCAGGAAGCAGTGGACGACGACGTATTGTCCGCCCGTTAGCATGATAAATCTCAAAGGGGTTGAGATATTTTGCTCAAACTTGGCATGGGGACCCTTTAGGTCAAAGTACAGGTCAGGTTCGAAGATGGCTTCTGGAGCCTTATATTTAGGGGTGGGCGGGGGGTTTCAAATTAAGGGGCGAACCATTTTTTTTAAAGCTAATAAGATAAGTAGTTTTTGTGGTAAGGAGACATGCTGAATCCAAAAATGAAAATTATTTTCTCGCCGGATAAGTAGTTTACCCGGAATCCAGCAAAAACCGGAAAAGTTTGTGAAAAGTAAAAGTTTAATCGGAAGTTGATTAGAGGTTCAGTTAAAGTTAAGGAGACATGCTGAATCCCAATATGAAATTTATTTCCTCGACATACAAGTGGTTCACCCGGAATCCGGCAAAACCGGAAATTTTTTGAAAAGCTAAAGTTTAATCTGAAGTTCGGTAAGGAGACATGCTGAAGCCGAGTATGAAAATTATTTCTTTTCGGACAAGGGAATCCGGCAACAATCGGAAATTTAGCATGAAGTTTTAGAACCCAGTGATATAGTCGATATAGGGTGAGGAGACATGCTGTTGCAGCTTCGAACGTACCAAACATCGGTTAGAGATTCGGTATCGGGGTAAGGAGACATGCTGAACCCAATTTTGAACTTATTTCCTTGACTGATTAGCTTTATTGGGTCCCAATATCCATCATTTGGCATAGTGTATCCAGCGCTAGGCATACTGTATACCAAACACTAGATATACCCAGTGTTTGGCATATGCTTTCCGAAAATCATGGGTCTGTGGCAGACTGGCTGAGGAGTTTTATTATTATAGTTATATAAAGAGAACGGCTTATTACCCTTGATGCTGTTCTGGTGCTAAGAGAGTGGTTACCAGTGACTGGAAGCTCCCGTGAGCTTGGTGAGTTGGCGAAATACTGGAAGAGGCTGTTGAAAATCTGCAAATGCGAGTGAAGATTAACTCCGGTTATGGCCGGTTTTCAGTATGGTTTTCAGCGTGTCGTCAGTCGTGTGTTACTCGAGGATTCATTTTTAGGTAATTATAAATAGTTGGCCTGCACGGAGGTTGGTAAGCAAAAAGAAAGAATTTAAACATGCGGAAAGGACCGTTTTGTCCTCGGTTTTGTCTGAAAGTAGAAATATAATCCAGATAAAAATCGTAATTAGTAGATCATCAGGCTCAACTCCTGAAAATTCTGCGCTAAAAGGATCCTCAGTGTTTTAGGTTCATATGAATATTAATTTTTTAGACTAGATTTTGCTGCTAAATTTGAATTTCCCCGCCACGAACTCCAAAATCACCGCTAGATCCGGGATTTCGGTAATGGCGTGTAAAGGTACTTCCAGATGTGCTAGCAGGATGAAGCTTGGCAGCCATATCAGGGACCCGACCAAACTGACATGTAAATACTCACTTCTCCTATTCGACCGTTGTGGAGGGAGGGGGATTCCATAATATTGAGGCATGCGTAACTTTCGCTCGGGTGGTCGGGTCTGAATGAAACTTGAAATGTGGAAAGAACACATGCCTCAGATGCCCCATTTTACGTCCGGACCGGATCCGACAACTGTGGGGGGGGGGGAGATGGAGGTTGGGTACCCGAAATATCGTGACACGCTTAGAGTGGATGGATCGGGATGAAACTTGGTGGGAAGAACAAGCACATATCCTTGATACATCGTTGACATAACCGGATTGGATCCGGGCACTGTGGGGGGAGCTGGAGGGTGGGTCTCGGAATTTCGGTTATCACGTTTAAGGTACTTCCAGATGTGCTAGGACGATGAAACTTGGCAGACTTATCAGGGAACCGAGTAGATTGACTTAAGAAAAGTAATTTTCCCGATCCAACAATCGGGTGGGGGGGGGGAGGCAGGAGAAATCCGGGTTCCTGAGGCAAGCATAACTTTATAACGGGTCAACGGACACAAATAGTTAAAAGAGCTCATGTCCTGGATATGCCTTTTCGTGTCCGGACCGGATCCGGTAATTCAGGGGGTGGGGGGGGGGGTCGGAAATCTCGGAACACACGTAGAGTGGAGGGACCGGGATGTAGATTGGTGTGCAGCCAAGGACAAGTTGTAATTACATGTTTTTTTTTACAGAAATGGACTGGATTGGCGCACTGTGGGGGTCTTTGAAGGGGTTTTTCGGAAATCGGGTGATCGGTGGTTAAGGTACTTAAATTTGCACTTGGACGATGGAATTCGGCTGGTCTATTAGAGACCTGGTCAGATTGACTTGGAAGGAGTTATTTCTCCGATCCGACTATCTTCGTGGGAGTGGAGGGAATTGGAATCCGGTCCACCAGAATTTCACGCATAACTTTGAACGGTTGGTCGAATTCGAAGGAAACTTGACAGTTGACAAAAAGACGTCTTTCTGATCTCTCGAACACGTTCATAGCCCCACAAGGGCCCATGCTCATTTGTACCTGAAAGTATATGAATTTTTGGACCCCTTAAAGTGCCTATCTTAACTGCAAAGTGAAAAGTACGTTGACCAACCATTTTCGTGATTCCCAGGGGCCCGTGATAATTTTTACCTCAAGTATTTTGCTTACAAATGAATTTTCAACATACCACCAATGTTACCGCAAGGTTGAAATTTTTTTTTTAGGAACTAAACATTTTTAAGATCCCCAAGGGTCCATGATCATCTGTGCCCCAAGTTTTTTTTCTTCCAAATCCAGATAAAAACCCCTTAAAATGTGTACAGTGAAAAAAAAAATACTTTTGAGCGAATGATTTACTTTCATGACCCAAGAGCCCATGATCATTTGTGTACCAGTGCATTTGCTGACAAAATGGATTCCTAGCTCCATGCAATTACGCATTGAAACCGCAAAGTGCATGGCATATTTTTGTTAAACCATACATTTTCAAGAATCCAGGAGGTCCATAATTGTATGTGCCTCAACACAGCAAAAATCTTAGCTGTCACTATTAACTTCTGCGTATGCTTGCAAAATGCCATATGCGCTTACAGCTCTTGTTAAAAAGGGAAAAGCAATATAATAGAGAGTTTTTATTTAGCCGTGGGTGAGCCATACACATGGTAACATACAACTTGATAAATATCATACCGACCACAACTTCTTTCGCTCTTCTTAAACTTATTCCTGAAGTACTTCAGTCGTTAGAATTAATAGTTATGGAACGAATGGTAACCAGCTGAAGCTACTGTTGAATGGTAAAGAACAAGAGCCAAATAATTGCCAATTAAATTTCGGAGCTTAGTAACTGGGTTAAACCAAAGAATAAATTCGTAATACCGAAAAACTAACTAAAAAACTAAGGAACAGATTGGGAGCGGTAAAACAACCGAATTCCAAAATGGAATAAAACTCTTGTTAGAACCACCTAAAATAACCGAATGCTGCAAGTCTGGTAATAGATACGAACTAAATAAATTCCGATGAATTACCGAATTCGGTCACGAATCAGAACAAATGCATCGTAATAATCGCCTTATTATGAAATGAACTAACCAAATACGATAGAACAGATACGGACTTGAGAAAAATCCAGTGAATACGAAGGGACGCACCAAGTGCGGTGAAACTGATGCGGGCTGGAAAAAAATTGGATGAAGTACCAAATTCAATACACAATGGGAAGTGATAAACACGGTAAATCGCCCAGTTTAGAAATATGGGGACAAAAGATTATATAAAACGGGCAACCGAATGTGGCAAGTCTGGTAATAAAAACAAAAATCCGGCGAATTACCGAATTCGGTCACGAATCAGAACCAAATGAGTCTGATTTATGACAAATCATGAAATTAACTGACCAAATGCGATAGAACTAGTACGGACTTGAGAAAAGTCCGGTGAATTACCGAATTTGGTAAAGAATGAGATACGTTAAATCACCGAATTACGAAGGGTAGCACCGAATGCGTTGAAATTGATGCGGGCTGAACAAAAGTTGGATGAATCACCAAATCCGATGAAGAATGGGAACCAATAAGACCAGTAAAATTTGGGAGCAAATGATTCTTATAAAATTCACCCAATGAATGCCCAAAACATAGGGGGAGGAGGCGCCGCCCCCCCCCCCTCGAGACGCCCCTGCCTCTGTATGCTTTTCCCTCTACTCTTGTAGTATTTGCCAATTACAAATGTAACTCATTGGCGAAAACTAAATAAAATTGTCCCGATCCCTTAAAATCATTTATTACTTTCTACAGGCGTTACTTCTCCGAGCTTAGCATCTTTAAAGTTGAACTGAAAAGCCAACTTATTTTTTTGTCGTATGACTTACAACACTGCATTATTTGGATTGTTTTATTTTTCACTGTTTACTCTAGCATTGCGTTCAGAATTTCTGCGACCGGCTTCATAACGCAAAATTCTGCTTACGCGGAAAATTCGAATTTTAATAAAAACGCGGCTTTTCAGTGGCCAGTGATCAGCTCGCAGAAGGTGGCTCACTGCGTGACCACTTGTTTATCATAAATTGTTTTTGCCAAGCATACAGCACAGGTAAAAGCTCATAGAGGTACCCACAAATCCAACTGGGAAATTCTACTGCATTAAAATCGATTATTCTTGAATAGCGGCGCAGCGGAGTAACGGATTTTCATCGGGTCTTCAAGTGAATAAGTGATGGGTAACTAGATTGTTCCATCTCAGCCCTTTTCAGTTAAACTTTAACATTGGGAATTCAGGTCTTGGTTGAAATTCAAGTTCTCCGCGTCTGATTGCATTTGGCCCTGATTTGACAAAACCGGAATTTGGTCAAACAGTTCCTAGGACCACTTTAGGAAAACGCGAAAAAATAGTAAAAAGATGTTAAAATGGCAAGTGACAAGGCGAACAAAGATGCAACCAGCAACTGGAATGAAACCGCTAGCTGATTCCGTCGGTTTTCGTTATCTCCGCGTTTGATTGCATATGGGTTTTCGTGCAAGCAGTGCACACTTTGCACGTTATTACTAGATTCCCGGGTGAAAACAAATGCAAGATTCCTTAGATGAGTCAAAATATTTCAGTTTATTCAAATATCAGAAGTAGCAAGACCAAATGTTTCGATGGGATCCCAAAAAGTCAATATTTGATCCAGACAATTGGGTTTTGTCTTCGCCAGACTCCTTGAACGCTTTTACTATTAAAATTCAGAAACAGATTAAGGCCAAATAGCTAATCATCCGAGAAAACAAAGTTCAGATATGGATTCAGCATGTGTGTTTACTCCTATAAGTCATATCTTTTTTGACGAAAACTTCCTGCCTCTTCTGCCAATTTTCCGGTTTCAGCCGAATTACGGAACTACTTGTCCGGCAAAAAAAAAAAGCTAAAAAACGAACTCAGCGTATCTTCTTTCCCAAATTTTGAATATCTAATCAACTTCAAGTAAAAATTTAACTTATAACAAACTTTCCTGCTCCAGTCGGATTCCGATCGAACTATATGTCCGGGCGAAAAATGATTTTCATACAGGGACTCAGCATCTCTTCTTACCCCTAAATCGGATATCTAATCAACTAAAACTAAAACTTTAACTTTTTCCGGTTTCGGCCGGACTCCGGGCAAATTACTTGCCCGGGTAGAAAATTGTTTTCACACAAGTGTTCAGCATGTCTTCTTACCCCTAAATCGAACATAAGCAACTCCAAATAAAACTTTTAATGTTAACAAACTACTAACAAACTACCGTCGTGTTCAGCACGTCCTCCTACCCCTAAATCGAACATCTAATCAACTTCAAATAAAACTTTTACTTTTAAAAGACTTTCCGGTTTTGGCCGGATTCCGGGCTAACTACTTGTCCGGCCCAAAAATGGTTTTCACCATCGTGTTCAGCATGTCTTCTTACCTCTTAATCGAACATCTAATCAACTTCAAATAAAACTTTTACTTTTAACAAACTTTCCGGTTTTGGCCGGATTCCGGTTTTTTTCCGATGAGAAAATGATTTTCACCATCGTGTTCAGCATGACTTCTTACCCCATAATCGACTATCACAGTATCTTTTTAAAAATATTTAATTTGCCCTTTAATTTAAATCCCCTCCCCCACCCCTAAATGTGGGGCTACAGAGCCCATCTACGAACTTGACCTTACTCTTGACCAAAGAATCCTCACACCAAGTTTCATCAAAATATCTCATTCCATTCGAGAGTTACAGTGCGCACAGACGGACGACGGACAGACGGACAACTTCTGTGATATCACAGGTATCCCTCCACTTACGTTTTGGGATCCCAAAAAAGCTGACTTTTCATTTAAACTTTAATAGTTGGTAAACAGAATTCAGTTTCGTAGGCGCGATTTTTCTGTGTTTCAAAGGTCACTGGCTCAGTCAGAGTAATTTGCAACACTGGCATTTTTCCTTGCCCCCTTGGCATTTTTAAAGCTTACATAGACAGGACACTTCTGGTCATTCAGTTGTATTCAAAAGTGTCAAGAATACGTACGCTTAATGGGCCACCGATTTGGATTCGCTTCTTGTCAACTTGGTCATGGCATGCCTTCCCATTTCCATTTTTTACAGCTACATACAGAACAGTATTTTAAGTCACTGTAGGTCCCAGGAGGGATTAACTCCCTCCGAAAGCATAGCTTGTAGGGGACCTCCCACTAAACACACGAATTACGCTTAAAGTTTAACTGAAAATCCAACTTATTGTGTATCATTTAACTGGACATACTGCATTATTTGGCTTGTGTTGAAGCACAATGGACACTTCTAATGCTTTACTTTGTATTAAATGCTTCACAAATAAACATTTCCGACTTCTTTTAGAAGGCGCTACGGCAATCGGCCGTTTTCTTGTTATCCCTTGTCTTTACCTCTCTGGCATTTCGGCGATCCAAATCTTAGGAGCTGGGATATCGTGGCAGGAAATTCAAAAACTCCCTGTAGTGCTTGATAGAAAAGGATATATTTGAGATGTCACCAAAGTCAAGCCGCAGATGCAGTTTACCTGATTGTTCTAGTGTTTCATCAGAAGTTCCATGGCTTAAACTGCCTATTCAAAGTTTTTGTTTGTGGAATAGTGTTGTGAAGTTTGATTAACTTGCTTTATAAAATGTACCAGAATATGCAATAAGCTTATAAAAATAGCCTAGCTGCACCAATCATTCAAAAACAAATAACCTATTCAAATCTGAATTATACAAGCTGATTTATGCTTAAATAAAGATCTACTAAGTATTATAAGAAACGTTACTCTTATCTTTGTCCAAGCTAGTAAATTGAACATGTACTGGCCCAAAAAATTACGTTTTGAAATATCACAGAGAGGAAACGGTTGAAAAAGCTGCTGATATAGGGGGTAAGCATTGTTCCTAGGTTGTTATAGAGTGGGAATGGGGTAGTTTGATGTGCCCATTGAACTTTAAGGGATTTTTTTTTTTTTTTTCACTATTTGCTCTAGTATGATGTCGAGACTACTTACGGCCTTCCTCACAACGCAAAATTCTACTATGACGCGGGAAATTTGAATCGCAATACAAATGCTGCTTTTCTTGTCGCCAGTGATCAGCTCGTGGAAGGTAGCTCACTGCGTGGACACTTATTTTCCGTAAATCGTTTTCGTCACGCATACAGCTCATTTTTTTTATTTTCGCTATTTGATCTAGTATGATGTCCAGACCACCTCCGGCCTTCCTCACAACTCGAAATTCTAATATGACACGGGAAATTTGAATCTCAATGCAAAGGCTGCTTTTCTTGTGGCCGGTGATCAGCTCGTGGAAGGTAGCTCACTGCGTGAACACTTATTTTCCGTAAATCCTTTTTATCAAGCATACAGCACAGGTACAAGCATATTATAGAGGTACCTAGCACAAATCCGACGGGGAAATTCCACTATACGAAAATCGATTATTTGTGAATAGCTGAGCAACGAAGTAACTCATTTTCATCGGGTCTTCGAGCCTCTTAAGGTGAATAAGTGATGGGTAACTAGAATGTTTGTAGAACTTTAATAACTAGCGTACTTCATCCATATATTTACACGGTAAGCATCATACATTTTGTTTAAATAAAAATCGATCTTAACCTTCCAAAAATCAGGGGGGATGATTATCCAACATACGCCAAAACGTAAATAAAAAAAGAAGAATTGAAAGTATAAAAAGAGAAGTACACCAAAAAACGAAATTCAAAGTAATTTTTCAAAACAGCGAAAATACTTTCTTGTCGATTTCATGACCCTTTTACGGGTGGCTGTGGCCCCCCTCGGAAAGCTAGGGATGGACAGTTGCCCCCCCCCCCTTCCTCCCATCAAATGACGCCTGTTTGCCTAGTTGAAGTGAAGGTCTGGTCTAGAAAAAATTCTTCCTCTGGAAAAAATAACCCAGATGGGAAGGTTTTTTGTAGACCAGACATTCACTATTCATGTTTTAGTTCGGCTTGTTTGTCTACGAAATCCCGAATCCATGGCAGACCGAAGTAGTCATTTTTTCACTGAAAATGATGCCCATGGGAAGTCCCTTGTTCTTATCCTGATAGGTCCCAGTTTGTCTCCTACGGGGGTAATAAAAGTCTGGATCGACAGCCTTATGACTCCGTTGCCCATTTCTTTGCGAGATAAACAAATAAAAGCTCGTGTTTGTTCTGGAGGGATAGGAGATACTCTGTTCCCGGTTCGATATGCATCTGTGGCTTCAGGTTCAGTGACGGGGTTTAAAGTTTAATTGAAAAGGCAACTTATTTCCACGTCTGATCATTAAATACACTGACGTTTTCACCCATATAAGGGATTTTGTATTTTTTCACCCGAGGCCTTAGTTATGAGATTCAGAATGGGAGCGGCTTGCAAGATAACCCAAAATTCATTCAGACGCGGAGGTTTTCAATCTATAATAATGTACAATATAATAATGTACTTTATTTCATTAATAGCTTGTATTATACACGCTAGCACTGGATCGTCATTCACACAAATAACATATGACAATTACATAAGTAGACATTTCATACACGTACAACTTGAAAATATAATTTGACTTAACTTCATCTACACGTACACAACTTGAAAATATAATTTGAATTAACTAGAATTAAAATATTGGGTAAAATAGGGTACAAAAGGTTTCAGGTAACGATCTGTCGAGTTTATGGGTGGTCTTTCTAGTCTCTGGGAATCAGCGTCCCTCTGTCTCTGTCGCGTATCAGGCCTGCTATTTGCTGTAGTATCAAAATCAGGTAGAATTGCACGATGAGCATGTGATGCCAATCTGAAAACTAGCCTGTATATGTGGAATTAAAGACGCCACTTCGCGGAACGGTGACGGCGGAATAATGTAGGAGAATGGTGCCTTGCAAGCACTGTGCCATTTTTGTTTATTTTTTTGCAGTGGATTATCTTTGTAGTTGGTAAATATTTTAAGCACAGATGTACAGCAAATCAGAAAGATTATGTTCATTCGATGAAATCCTTTATCTGTGGGAACCCGACAAAGGGAATAACGCCTTTCTATCGGGTTTTCAGGCTTATCTAAGTGAATACTTGATATGTAATTAGACTGTCGGGTCTTATCCCGTTTCGGTTAATCTTCAAGTTCAGATAGGAACGTGTCGTTTCATCAGACCATGGATCATCTCATCATGCTATCACTGGTAGGGGCAAGGTCAAAATGGACCTTACAAGAAAATCAGACAGAAGATTTGTTTAGCTGATATATATAAAAAAATAAATAACATACAGCTAAATGTTTGATATTATATTCAACTATTATGTATACATTTTCAGTTTAACACCTTCCCTGACTAGTCACCCAAGGATGATCTAGAGCGTGTCACACTGGGTCAGGGCTGGAACGATTTTTCAGTTTTCCAGCACAATATCGTGCCACGGGCGAACCCGACCAATCACGTTACAGAGATGCGTAGTTACCACGCTTACTACGCTCCCGAGCATGGTAAGCAAATAGCTACTACTAGTTACTATTTCGAGAAGGTTGGAACGGTCAGCGTAGTAACTTTTCACGAGGTTGGAAAGAAAATATTAACTAATAATTACTATTGTTAGAATGGTGGAACACGCATCCTAGAGTCTGGAACTTATTTTGAAGATTATCAACTCTCGTTGTAACAGCAACAGCCGGGTTTCTCAGACCAAACAGTCTAATCACTGGGCATATATGATGCTAAACGGATTAGTCAGCTGAGACTTTTAGGCGATATTTCGGCTCTTCTTGACAGGATCCAGGCCGTATTTGTGAACTTGCTTGCACCGGACATGATTCACGGCCAGCTTGGGCTAAAATTGACCTTGCTGTCCTTTTGAAGTCCCAGTCAGGTTCAAGACCAAGTCATTACTTAACCGATTTTCATAAACGCTGTTGCCGGAACAGTCCGAAAGTCGCAGTCGGATGCGAATTTTCTCCTTCGCTGCGAAAATTTTTGTCGCATCGCGTGCAGGTACACTGTAAATAGTTTCTCCGAGGAAGGATTAAAGTTAATTGCAATATTTGCTGCTGGAATTAATCTTATCTCTACTGGGATAAGTTTAATCCGAATTAAAGATAATCCTATCTCAATAGAGATAAGATTAATTCCAGTAGCAAGTCCTTCAAGGTTTTTTTCTTTACAGTGTAGTGACGTGAATTACGAATGCTAAATTTATTGGACTGTTTGTGCATGAATCTGTGTTTTTTGCAATGTGGCCAACGACTGGCCATGCGCCGAAGGCGTTTGAGGCTGAGGCCTGTGGGGGGCTAGATGGCTTATGAAAGGTGTCTGTGGCGTCGTTCCATATTAGCCAGTAGTCTTACCGGTCCGGGTAATGTGCGATGCTAGAAAAGTAGACGTGTAGACTTCGCCCCCATCAGCCCACCATATACCTTTGCCATCGCCTTAGCAGTCCTACCTGTTAATGTTGTGGACAGGCTTTTTTTTGTCCGGATTTTCTACGGTTCAGTCGGTTCCAGCCGGGAAAGTTAAAACAAATCTGAACTTTCCAATCAAGTCCGTTCTGACAGTATCGTCGAGCAAACTGATCGGCCGATTTCGTGGATTATTGTGAAGGGGATGAGGAAACGAAAAGGAAATATAATTGAGAAATATTTCGAAGACTTTCGACTATCCCATTAAACTATTGAACTAACTTCAGTTCAACTAGGAATTTCTGTGGATAGATGTTGTAGGGTTTTCTTGGAATCCCTTGCTAGCTAAGCTTGTCTTGTCAGGATTCTTGAAGCCCTTTGAATCCAGAGCAAAATAACACTAGGTTTGAACCCGAGCAAAATAACAGTACGGAGTAGCGAATTGAAAAAAGTGACACACGCGACACATAGCAGCGACACAAGCACCATTAGCGATAGATAACGTCCCTTATAAGGAAACTCAATCGGTCGTGCACCAGCGCTAACTCCATATCCCGAACACAGCAGACCAAGAAGATACAACCTCCCCTGTTTCCTCGATGTGTTCAGACCCGCAGTTTTGTCTTGAGTGCGTCAAACTACAATGAAACTACAACAAAATCACATAAACAAACGCACCTGTAGTGGGGGGAGCTGCCAGTTAAGGCCCATTTCCGATGCATAGAAAACTTAGGTCTTGTCGCTACTCCCTAGTGTTCTTTTGCTTTGATTTGATCTGCATGGTCTGGCCTTGTTGTGATACGAGAAAAGCTGCTAAGGTTGCTAAGTATTGAAAATGTCATGGTTGTGTTAGGTGCGCGCGTATCTTTGAATCTCGCAGTGGTTGTTAGGGCAACGGCGCAAAGTGAGGACTTCTCTTCAGTTGTTCCTCTTTCTTCAAGCTGAAGCCAAGTTAATGAGTTTCTTCACAGATTCCCAGTGGGGCGCATGCATCAACAAGAAAGAACATAACGATTCATTTATCCAGTTGGTTTCTCTCTCATGTTTATGTCTGTTTGAAAGTCAGTCTTTGAGAGAGATAAGGTCTGAGAAAGTACAGTTGTTAAAACAGACCGCCATCGCCGCCGCAGAGCAGGATGGTTCAGATCTCCGGAAAAAGATTATGTCAGCATGAATGAATAAATGAAAACTATTACATACCGCTTAGCAAAAGGTTAAGTATAATATTCAGTAAAATGAGAGAAAAGGGTATGCTAAAACGACAAGTAAAACATGAGGTAATTTTGGAGGTATATTAGGGTCCCTCTTATTGCTTCCGACCAGCTTGTTGGTTGGGAATGACGGTTGTGCAAGTTTTTCTGCGTTTCTCATCAATACCAGACGGTACGCAAGAGGCTGCAAACAGCTAAGACGGGTTTGTTATCGAGCAAAGTTATGGGTAAAGCGTGTTAGTACCGCGACTTATCCTTTAAAGCTCACTTCTTCATCTCAGCAAACAAATTTAGAATCTACTCTGAGGAATATTCATGGTCCTAGTTCATGGCCTAGGAAGGTTTTCGCAGGCATGAATGAAATAAAATGATATGTCAATATGCAAAACAGAGGGCTTACAAGGTCTCGGGTATCGGCATCCCTTCAGTGTTTCAGGAGTACGAAGGTGATTTCACTTGGCGAAGGGCCAAAGAAACAAAGGTTGTTATTACTATCCGTTCTTGTTGGCACGTGTTTTGCCTGTCTGCGAGTCGAAACAAGTCGTATTGCGTTTTCTACTGGGACAGTAGAACTCTCTCTTACAGTGTCACTAGGTGACATGGCTCGCTGATGCTCTTGTACGTCTTATCACTCGTTTTGGGATCCCAAAACGTAAATGGAGGGATACCTGTGACATCACAATAGTTGTCCGTCTGTCTGTAAATAGAAATAGTCACTTCCCCGATCCGACCATCTGGGGCTGAGTGGAGGGTGGGGGGAGCCGAAAAATTGAGGTATTTTTAACTTGCGAACGGGTGCATAGACCTATGTCATAGGTCTATGGTCCGATTTCAGTAAATTTTGATGGGCGGGAAGAGGGGATTAACAGACACGACGTTTATGTTTCGAAGTCCTCTTCGGCCACAGTGGGGGGAGTTGGAGGGAGATTGCCGGAAACTTTGAGGCTTGCATAGGGGTCAAACGGGTGCATCAATTTAAATGAAACTTGGAATGTAGAGAGAGCGTATGTCCTAGATGACATATTTTTGGGTCCGAACCGGATCCGACAACGGTGTTGCGGGAAGGGGGGGGGGGGTCCAGAATTTTCCAAAAATGCTCAGATTCGATTGAAACTTGAAAGATGGTATCACCCGTATGGAAATAATTTAGACGTTTTCAGCTGTTGACAGCTGTAAAAGTAACAGAAGTATTATGGGACGCTTTCAACACGTGTAATATTTACAGCTGTTTTAATCAGCTGTCTGTAAAACAGCTGTAAGTTGCTGTATCCTACTGTATTTAACTGTTTTCAGCTGTCGCAATTACTTTCGTTTATCCAACAGGTGTCACTGAAACAGCTGTAAACGTACAGAAGTATTATGGGACGTTTTCAACAGCTGTCCCAAACACAGGTGGATATAGCTGTATGAAGTTGTAAACACACAAAAGTATTATCTGACGTTTTCAACAGGTGTCTCAAATATAGCTGTAACGAGCTGTTTTCCAAGGTCCGTGTCCGTATGAAACACAGATGATACCAACTGTGTCGTTACTGCTATGTTGTGTTGTATAACTTCTTTCGGCGGTTGCTTCTCTCCAACTTCAACTTATGCTTAATTTGCTGTGATCCAACTCAGTCAAGACTCAGGGATATTATGTATGGAGAAATATTTGCATTCTGGTATACTGATGCAATTAAATTTTTTTCAAATTATCGAATAAACGGCAGTACTCTAAACGAATTACCAGAAGACGCTTTAGCAGTATAGAGGGGGCTTCGACTGCGAAACCTGCTTCTGAAATATTTTGCGCTTCAAAGAAAAGAGAAGTTAGCAAAAACACGGATGACAGCTCCCGACTTCAAGCATTTCCACGGCTTTTAAAAACAGTGTACACCTCCCAAAGTAAGAAGTACAGCTGGATACGACTGTTCACAGCTATAAACAGCTGTAACATTGACGTCTATCGCCAGTAGCTGTAAATTCAAAAGTTGGAAGCAGGTGTTTCCAACTGAAATCAGCTGAAAACAACTGAAAACAGGTCAGAACAGCTGGAAACGTCTAAATTATTTCCATACGGGGAGCGAGTCTTTTCTAACGTATGGAAATAATTTAGACATTTTCAGCTGATCTGACATGTTTCAAACTGTTGAATTTACGGGTACTGGGGATAGAAGTCGATATTGCTGTTTATAGCTGCTGTTAGTTGTGAACAGTCGTATCCAACTGTACTTCTTACGTCTATAGTCAGGGTTCGCGTTGGAGACACAGCAGTATGTTACTGTATACAGCTGTATGTCTTACGTCTAGTCGGGATACGCGTTGGAGACACAGCAGTATGTTACTGTATACAGCTGTATGTCTTACGTCTAGTCGGGATACGCGTTGGAGACACAGCAGTATGTTACTGTATACAGCTGTATGTCTTACGTCTAGTCGGGATACACGTTGGAGACACAGCAGTATGTCACTGTATACAGCTGTATGTCTTACGTCTAGTCGGGATACGCGTTGGAGATACAGCAGTATGTTACTGTATACAGCTGTATGTCTTACGTCTAGTCGGGATACGCGTTGGAGACACAGCAGTATTTACTGTATACACCTGTCTGGCGGTGGGAATGCAGCAGTTGCTAGTTGTAAGCAGACGTTTACAGTTGTCAGTGTTTGAGACAGAGCAGCATGTCACTGTATATATAGCTGTTTGATGGTTGGAACACAGCAGTATTTAGCCGTAACTAGCTGTTTACAGCCGTAAATGTTTACAACAGCAGCTTGGCGTTGAGCAAACTGTAAACAAACTGTAAACCTGCTTAGAAAAGGGATGACTGTCAATTAATAAAAATAGTCGAGTAAGGACATTGTATTTACAAAAATAGCAAGTTGGTTCTATGTCTCCTAAAAGCGACAAAAGCGTAACAGGATCCATACAACCGTGTGTCGATCTGACGGTCTTTTCGGACACGGTCGGCACAGCTGCGAACCCAGCTGTTAGAAAATCATTCTTTCACGGCACTTAACACCTGTATCTCTGACAGTTGTACACAGCAACATACCGCTGTGTCTCCAACGCGTATCCCGACTAGACGTAAGCCATACAGCTGTATACGCCACCTGACAGGTGTATACAGTAACATACTGCTGTGTCTCCAACGCGTATCCCGACTAGACGTAAGACATACAGCTGTATACAGTAACATACTGCTGTGTCTCCAACGCGTATCCCGACTAGACGTAAGACATACAGCTGTATACAGTAACATACTGCTGTGTCTCCAACGCGTATCCCGACTAGACGTAAGACATACAGCTGTATACAGTAACATACTGCTGTGTCTTCAACGCGTATCCAAACTAGACGTAAGACATACAGCTGTATACACCAACAGACAGGTGTATACAGTAACATACTGCTGTGTCTCCAACGCGTATCCCGACTAGACGTAAGAAGTACAGCTGTATACGACTGTTCACAACTAAAAACAGCTATAAACAGCTGTAACATCGACGTCTATCCCCAGTAGCCGTAAATTCAACAGTTGTAAGCAGCTGTTTCCAACTGAAATCAGCTGAAAACAGCTGTTTTCAGCTGAAAACAGGTGAGAACAGCTGGAAACGTCTAAATTATTTCCATACGGGCAAAGAAGATGCTTTAGATCAGTGGTTCCCACACCAAAATTGATTTACTCTGTAGCTTCAAAATCTCGCCTCGCTTGTTTTTGTCGGCCGAAAGCCTAATATTACCAGCAGAGGCATCACCAGCAAAAATGTATCTTAAGGGGCAAGGTATTTTTGGGATCCCAAAACGTAAGTGGAGGGATACCTATGACATCGCAAAAGTTGTCCGTCTGTCCGTCCGTCCGTCTGTCCGTCCGTCTGTAAGTACGATAACTCTCGAAGGGAATGAGATATTTTGATGAAACTTGGTGAGAAGGTTCGTTGGGTCGTCGGACCAGTCAAGTTCGTAGATGGGCTTTGTAGCTCTACATTTAGGGGTGGGGGAGGGGATTCAATTTAAGGGACAAACAAAATATTTTGAAACAGCTAATGTGATAGTCGATTATGGGGTAAGAAGACATGCTGAACACGATGGTGAAAACCATTTTGTCATCGGACAAGTAGTTCGCCCGGAATCCGGCCAAAACCGGAAAGTTTGTTGAAAGTAAAAGTTTTATTTGACGTTGATTAAATGTTGGATTTAGAGGTAGGGATACATGCTGAAGACGATGGTGAAAACTATTTTCTCGACGGACAAGTATTTCGACCGGAATCCGGCCCAAACCGGAAAGTTTGTCAAAATTAAAAGTTTAATTTGGAGTTGATTGGATGTTCGATTTAGGGCAAGAAGACATGCTGAACACTTATGTGAAAACAAGTTTCTACCTGGACATGTAGTTCGTCCGGAATCCGGCCAAAACCGGAAAACTGTTGGAAGTCAAAGTTTTATTTCTAGTTGATTAGATAAGCGATTTAGGGGTAAGAAGAGATGCTGAGTCCCTGTGTGACAATCGTAT
This sequence comes from Branchinecta lynchi, assembly GCA_023053575.1. Classification (NCBI taxonomy): domain Eukaryota; kingdom Metazoa; phylum Arthropoda; class Branchiopoda; order Anostraca; family Branchinectidae; genus Branchinecta; species Branchinecta lynchi. The sequence goes on from JAKZAP010000011.1 coordinate 2,038,593, forward strand.
TTTACCCGGACATATAGTTCGACGGGAATCCGGCTGGAATCGGAAAATTTGTTATAAGCTAAATTTCTATTTGAAGTTGATTAGATGTTCATTACTGGGGAAAGAAGATACCCTGATTTCGTCTTTGAGCTTTCTTTTTTCGCCGGACAAGTAGTTCTGGAGTTCGGCCGGAACCGGGAAATTGGCAGAAGTGGCAGGAAGTTTTCGTCAAAATAGATATGACTTATAGGGGTAAAGACACAAGCTGAATCCAAATCTGAACTTGGTTTTCTCAGGTGATTAGCTATTTGGCCTTAATCTGTTTCTGAATTTTAATTGTAAAAATGTTCAAGGAGTCTGGCGAAGACTGGATCTGGCTAAGATAAGACCCAGTTGTCTGGATCAGATATTGAATTTTTGGGATCCCATCGAAACCTTTGGTCTTGTTACTGACTGATAGGTCAAGTTTACCGACTGTATTTTTTGTTTTTTAAGTAAATGTTTTTGCGAAAAATCGCGGCGCTTAGCGCCGACTCTTTTCTTTTTAATCGTCTGGTCGACATTTTTGGGGGGATGGGTGTTGTAAACCCGTGCGTGAGGCCTCTGATTACAAGCCCTAGGGAAAGTAAGTGAAATAATGTTGATTCAGAAACAGCTAGCCTAGTGCCCTAAAATCTGTTCCTGTGTCAAACAATAGTGTTTCAAGAAGAATCAAAGATAATGCAAGTGATATTGTCATTCAGGTTTCGAAATAAGCTAACGAAAAAGTTTGCAATGCAGCTTGATGAAAGCACGGAGAATATTAAGACCAAACAGAGAAACAGGCTGACTTTAAAAAATATGCTGCTAATGACGTCGAGACGAGATTTGACAAAACTTTCGCTACAAAGCAGCCTCTAGTGATTGTCTCATTGTTTTTGTATATGTGTTACACAGGTATGTCTTATCATTTATGATAATAACTATCTCTTTTTTTTCACGTTCTGAAAAAAGGGGTACGCAATCTTTTGAACCTTGATTAGGGGTACGCGGTATCGAAAAGGTTGGGAACCACTGCTTTAGATGATCCATTTTTGAGTCCAAACCAGATTCGGCCACGGTAGGGGGAGATGGAGGGAGTACCAGAAACCGTGTAGCATGTCTAGGGATTAAACGAGTGGATTTATTGGGCTGAAACTTAGAAGTTTGAACAGTCTTGCGCATTTGCGACAGATAATCCGAGACGAGGCCTGAACTGCTCAGAATCGAGTGAAACTAAATATCCTATTTCTGTTTCCGAACCACATTTTGGATAGCGGGTGTATTTTGTGGCGTTCTCATCTACTTTCTAGTACTACCTACTCGTTACAAGTGTCATATGAGCTCGTAGCTCTTGTTTTGAAAAAAAAAGGATATTTCTACGTGAAAAGATAATTTTTGGTAAGAGTTGTGCTTTAAAGGACACCTGAACAATGAAACCATACTTGAATACACCATTGAGAATGCATTTACAGACATGGCTACGGAGAGCACTCTTCTCCTGGGCGTGACGTTTTCAAAATTGGGATGTTCATTTCTGGAGGTTTGCACATGCAGAAATACAAGAGAAAAAGCGCAATTCATTCAAATCTTGTACAGCGCTGGCCGGATCGTATTGGAATTTCTTCTAGATATACGGTTGGGCTTCACTGGTTAAAAAATATTCCAGAAGAAGGGTTGATTGGAGACATTTGTTCATTTCTAAAATTGTTTGGTAATGAAATAAGGACAGATGCAAAATGGAGCAAAAATCATAGCTTGGAAACACTATTTCGTATTTGGATCGGGTTTTCTGCAGGCAATGTTAACGGAAGTCATACAGATAGGGATGATACTTGGTACTCTTCATTCAGGTGTCCTTTAATAGTTACATCTTTCTCAGTACGAACTTCAAACCTTCACTGAAAAGAGGGAGACATCATGGGCGTTCACACCATACGGAGGAGGGGAAATCGATGGACCAATGTACGGAACGCCGCCTAAACCCTGGGAGATTTCTGCGACCCCAACAGAGCTGTTTCGAAATGAGGTCAAAGTCCTCCCAGTTCCACACACAGCTTCCGTCAAGCCCTGTCATAGATGCAAAGGAACAGGAAGTTTGCTCTGTCAGGAATGTCATGGAAAAGGATGGGTGAGTGTCTGAAATTCGTTACTCTAAAAGGTTTTCAATGGGTTAGCGACACAGGCAGTCAATCATCCTTTGGTTCATTAATAATAGAGGAAAAGTGGTGGGGGATGGGGGCATTTCTTATGTGTAAAAAGTGGGAGGAGAAATTGGCACTTCAACTGTTAAAAGTAAAAAATAGGAAAACACGTAGAAAATATTTATCGTATTGAGTATGACAAACTTTTTTTTTCTCACAAACATAAATTTGTAATAAACAGATTAGGAAGAAATACAAGGGACGGTGGTTTATGCTGTTGCAACCCCAACATTATCAACTAGAGAGGAGCTATGTTTTAACCTGACGATCGAGAGTCGCAGACGAGGGGTCGACGACTCTCCCGGAATGGTGTACACGCCCCGAAGGAATAATCCGGAATGGTCATGAATAGTCAGGAATAATCCGGAATGGTCGAGAATAATCCGGAATGGATTTTATTAGATTAGATTCAATTTATTAGGTGGCAGTCGTCTCTATTCTACATAATGTGGTAACACTATTTTTATATTATTCTACATGCCATTCATACACGGTTCATACATATTCAACAAACATTCTGCTTACACAAAAAACTCACGTATCATTACTATCCTTTTGCAAGGAAAAAATCTCTTCACTGTAGACATGCAGGATGCCAGATGACTCGAATTTCTAATTTCAACTGGAATTATATCCCATACAGAGGGTTAGGAATAATCCGGAATAGTTAGGAATAATCCGGAATGGTTAGGAATAATCCGGAATGGTCAGGATTATTTGGTTATTCCGGAATGGTGTACATAAAAAGTTAGAGTCGTCGACCCCTCGGTCGCAGATTAGGAGTTCTTCATAGGTTAACCTGGACTGCGCCCACTAGCGACTGTTCGGACGGGTTTTAGACCCTTTGCCAACTCGTGGACTGTTCTAAGGTCGCCCGAACCTCAAAAAGTAGGCCCTAAACATAGAGTGGTTAATATACTCACTGTATTAAAAATAGAGCTTATCTACATTTGTAAACACTTCTGGAATTTATTCTAATTGTCGCAAAACTCGAAAAGAAGACCCAGGTTAACTTCAAACTAATGCAACAACCTATATATTACACTTATAAGAAAACACTTCAATTATTGATAATAATACAAAAGAAGATAATTTCGCACGGAATACTTTTCTTCAAAATATTATGTTAAACGCATAATAACTTTAGTTCCGTTAATTAATGTAACGTTGGTAATTCGAGTTCTGTGACATACCTTTCTTTTCAAGGGAAAAAAAAAACGAGAAAAAAAAAAATATTCTCGCATAACTAATCACAGAATCTGAACCACAGGTCCTGAATCGTCACTTCAACGTCACCTATTCACTGAAAGTTTCACTTCTTCTGCAACTTATTAAAAAATTAAAAGTCACTGCTCACTGAAAAAAAAAATCACAATGCTTCAATAAAGTCCTGATCTTGATCCTGGTCTTCCTCTGTGGCTTCTTCAGCTCCAAGGGGAGGTTGTCCCCCGCTCTTGGCGGGCACAAGGTTCCTGGTGCCATTGCGGCCACCAGCGTTGGGGACACACCCTTAATCGCGTTTTCGCCTTCGTTTTCGCGAGTAAGGCATCGCCCTACATGCGCGGGGTTGCTTGTTCTTGTCGGACTTTACAATCCGAGACCTGGCTTCTGATGCGTCATTTGCAACTAGACAAGCTGCTGCTGTCGCTGGCCGTGAGTACGGTAGTACTCTGTATTCAAGCGGTAGCTCATTCCCGTCTGATTTCCTCGTCCGGGAACCAGTCTCTGATGGGTCCTTACCACTAGAAGAAGGGCTCTTGCTCTTTTTCGTCGTCTGATTTGACCGGTCCACTGACGGAGCTGGTCGTGAGGATCGCGGCTCTTCTCGTGACGATCTCGGCCTGGGGGGCTTTTCGTCGTTCCGCCTGAATGGTGGTCTTGGCACCATCTGCGGCCCTCTATAGGGCTGTGGCCCGTGCGCTGGCCCTGCAGGATTCGACGAGCGACTTCGGGAAGGTATAGGGTTTGGTTTTGCCGGCTCTGCTGGCGGCGCGTGATTTTGGCTTGCCAGCTCAGCAACTGCATGCGAAACAGATTTCCGGTTTGCCTGCTCAGCTACTGCTGGTGACACAGGAGAGGGTGATGACTCGCAGAACTCGGTGGGATCGTATGTAATTTCCTCATCCATTGGTTTTGGTTGGTCTTTTGTTTGGGTTGCCGTTGAGGCTTTAGCTGTGCCTTCGCAGGTTTTGAACTCCTTACTTCGCCTTCCGGCGTTGTCTTTTTGATTTCCTTGCTTTGCTTTCTAGCAGGAACATGTCCGGGTCAAGTTCAGAGAAGTCGCTTATTCAAGATTCGAAACTCGCAAGTTGTTTGTTCAATTTTTCACTTAGATAGTGAACTGCGTTGGCAGTTAGCGAAGCCATTAGTTCACTGAATATGGGTATGTTTGTACCGAGGACGACGTCGTCGGACAGGTTGTTCACAACCGCAAACGTTACCTTTAAAGAAATAACGTTAACGTTACAGAAATACCTTTTACAACGGCCGTTTTTTTTGTAAAAACGGTCCGTTTCTGTTTTTCCGAAAAAAAAAAACGGAAAAACAGAAACGGTTTTCCGTTTTTTTTTTTATCACCGTTTCTGTTTCTGTTCCGTTTTTTATTTGCCGTTTTTTACTGTTTCTGTTTTAGTCAAAAACAGAAACGGCGCCGACCCCTATTCCCAACTGCCTTTGCCATCCTTTGCTTTACATTTGTGTATCGGACAAGCAGTGACCCGGAATGCCCCCCTTTCATCATATCTCTTTCGGTCCCACTGTCGTAAGGTTCAGTCAAAATCTCTGCCGACTCTCCCCTGTTATTTTTCCTATTGGTTAGAAAAGACTTTGTTTTCGACTTGGGAAGGAAATGGACCAGCTCTAGTGATTGTCGTTTCGACAGTGAAATGTGGTCGTTTTGTTTCCAATGGTTTGAAAGGAAAAGTTCGTCTCCCACAGTTCTTTCAAGTTGGCATGATCCAGTAGCTACTCCTTGAGTTGAAAGGGTCTCTCAGGATGAAATGTACCAGATTAAAATAATTAAAGGTTTATTGAAGAGTTTTACAGGATTAGTTTTCCAACAGGGCATGCAGTTGCTGCGTTTCGGTAAAGTTTCGAGTCAAATTCTCTGGAAAGATCAGTTCAAGTTTGGCAATGTTCCTTCTCACCGTTGTCTCTGATTTGTTTCTACGGTTCATGTCTGGGATTGGTCACAGACAACGCCTGACGACAATCGAAGGACACATCGAACTTCTACCGTAGACCGCTGGGCACCGAGAAAATACTCTACGAGCGTGTTCCATTCTACTTACCATAGTTCCTACGCATGACGTCACTAATTCTGGCTTTTTGCCGTCAAGGCAGGAACGGTTTTTCTATTTTCCAGCAGAATATCATGCCACGGGCGAATCCGACCAATCACGTTACAGAGATCGGTAGTTACTACGCTCCCGAGCGTGGTAAGCAAATAGTTACTATTAGTTAGTATTTCGAGAAGGTTGGAACGGTGAGCTTAGTAACTTTTGGTGAGGTTGGAACGGAAATAGTAACTAATAGTTACTATTTGTAGAAGGGTGGAACACCCTATATATGCCAGTCCAGAGCACGCCAGTGATCCTCAGGAAGAACGAGAAAACGTCTCGCTAACGACTCAAACATGACAACTCAAACCCTGTGCTAACCAATCACGGCGATCGCTGGGAACAGCTGTGGTGCCGCTTCCGGCTCTGCCGCTAGGTACTCGGCGATTTTGCATCGGCAAGAAGAGTTACCCTAGGTTCACACAGAGCAAATCGTGGCGATGAACAAGATTTTTCAGTTGCAGCGACGGAAGATTTTTATCGCCTGGATGTCCACACTGAATTTTCGTCGACAACAGAATTTAACGCGAAAAATAATTCAAATGATTAAAAATAACCCTTAAAGTAATTAAAATAATAAAAAATAATAAATTTTTCTAAAAGTGAATCATCAAAAGGGTCGTCCATCCTGCTGTTGCGTGCATAAAATCGTACTGTCGCCCGACTAAAGTCGAATTTTCCCAACATCGAAAATCACCTGACGAAGCAACAGAAATCGCCAATTTTGGCGACGAAAATTTCGGCAATGGCCGGTATCGCCTCAGTGTGAACGTCTGTGTGAAACTAGTGAAAGTCCAAAGCACGGCAGTGATCCTCAGGAAGAAAGAGAAAACGTCTCACTAACGACTCAAACATGACAAATTCAAATCCTGTGTCAACCAATCACGGCAATCGTTGGGAACAACTGTGGTGCCGCTTCCGGCTCTGCCGCTAGGTACACGGCGATTTTGCATCGACAGGAAGAGTTAATCACTAAGAGTATCCTTGGCAAAAGATGAAATGAGAATAATTCTCAATAATAAGCAACCGGAAACCAAAAGGATGCATCGACCGGGAATCGAACCCGGGCCGCCCGCGTGGCAGGCGAGCATTCTACCACTGAACCATCGATGCTTATACTTCAGGTTGATTCGGGGAGGTTTAGAAGAAGGATTAGAAGAATTGCGACATTTCGATTTCTCTGTTTCACGAATGGTTGTAAGTAAAGTTCGGGTTAGGCATGTGATACGATTTAGAAGAATTGGGTAAACAGTTCTTCAAGGATGGTCCGGGTTCTCGAACTCGGTAATTTATATTGTCGACTGTGTTATAATGGACTGAGAAAGAAAGTTAAACCAGAACGGAAACCCGACACTATTCCATTATTTTCCTTCTCTTTTTTTGCCATAAAGAAATGGGGTCTCAAAAAAGGCCTAAACAGCCAAAGTCGTGGATAATTGTTAAAAGCAAAAGCCTAGTTTAATACTGGTCAGCTACTTCTTAATATTGGAGTTGTGCTTTAATAAAACTAGCAAGAAAACGCATTACTATTGGCAAACGCAAACGCATAAATATTGGCACCCATGTTTATCCTAGATAGCCAGCGTCCGAGAATCAGTAGCGTAAGATTTTAATAGTGTCCGGAAGTGTGCCGGTACTGATTTTCATGTGTTAGAACATTTAAGAAGAGATAGATAGAAGATATAGAAGCAGGAATCGCCTAATTTAGCCGGCACCGGGAAAGTGTATACAGTAGGTGCAGGGGAGTGGGTAACACCTCGGTTCTGTTTAGAGGTGTTTTACCGCGATATAGTACTCTGTCTGACTTTCCAAAACACGCCAGCGATCCTCAGGAAGAAGGAGTAAGCGTGTCTATACGACTCAAACTCAACGACTCAAATCCCGTGTCAATCAATCCCCGCGATCTTTGGTAGCAGCTGTGACACCACTTCTGCCTTTCTTCCACTAGCTACCCGGAGAGGCCGGAGATTTTGCATCGGAGATTCCGATGCAGAATCTCCGGGTACCTGCGGAAGAACGGAAGAAACAGTGTCACAGCTGCGCTGACTCGGGATTTGAGTCATTGAGTTGGAGTCGTTACGGACACGTTTTCTCCTTCTTCCTGAGAATCACTTACGTGTTTTGGACTTAGTCATATAGAGTATTTCGAATGTTCGTCAGGGAAACCGAAGTTTGTGCGACACGCTCGACCCACAAGCTGCCCACAAGTTGAAACACGCGGAAACTAAACTCGCGTGTGTTATTTTTTTGCCGTATTTTCAAATGCCTGATATGAATTAATATATGAATATACTTCATATTTTGTATTAAAAGGATACTCAGTTTTTTGGCTAAAGGAAATGAGCTCATATTATTATTTGGACTTGAGATTTGTCACCATATACCCTGTGGATGTTCCAGCCGCAAATTTCGAGTATTTGTATTTGTGTTTCAGTGTATTAATGGATTAGTCCCGATGCCTTTAAGAGTTTTTACCAGACAAATAGTGACCTGCATAATTATCGAACACGGCTTAGTGATGATATAGTTGTGGATCTACGTCATGGTACCCGGTTTTCATTTCCAATGAAACACCTAGGTCCCTCTGTGTGGAATGAACTACCAGTGAGCATCAGCGCGGGTAAGGTGAGGTTGGGAGGGAAGAATGGGGGGAGGGGGGAGTTGAGTATTGATGAGTGAGAGAGATTGGATTTTTTCTTCTTTTTTTCTTTATATAGGTAAGTAGTTATGTGGACTTTCGCGCGAATGCAAACCCTGATAGGTTTTTTGTCCAGCGCGAAAGTGTTGTTTTGATTTATTTATTTGTGAATGTTGAAAAAATAAAAACTTGCACTTGCACTTGGCTAGCCTTCTAATATAGGCTGTTGTCAATATATTGTCCAAGTGGGCTTCGAAAAAACGATGCCTAGTAGCCGGTAATCATCTTTCATGCTGCTATTTAGTGTTAGTCTGTGAGCGCATAATCATTACTGATATTGTATTGCAATAAATGCCAAGCACATTTCGTACTTTCAAATAATCGGCAAAAACTTTGGCTTTTCATCCCCCGCCCCACCGAAAACGCAATTGCGACGCCCCTGCCGACCAGTGACTGAAGTTGTAATTATAAGCTAAAAAGTATTGTTGGTACTTGTCGGTTTGCCTTTGTCGCTTCAGTTGTGTATACTTTTTCAGATAGGTAGGTTTCTCGTTCACCAAGCATGTAGTGTAGGCAAATAGGCTCACGTTTGGTTTTAAGAAGTTGGCGACTCCTCTGACGCTTCCTTAGACTTTCGTTTTGGCAAGGTTCCAAGCTACAAAAAAACTGTTTCAGAAAGATAGCATAGCCATAGCTTTCTAGGAAGTGCTGGCAACCAATGACTGAAGACGTCTTGAATCGATTAGGTTTCGGAAGTAGCTTTTCATGGGAATGGTGTTGAGAGGAGCCCCACTGTCCGAGCTTGTCTTAAAAGCAATCTAGTTTAAACGATTTAAGAGCTTGAAAGTTGGCTGTTGAGCACGTGGGCTTTTCAGTTGATTGTCGCGATGACGTGTAGATAGACGATAAGAGTTTGTGCGATGATGTGTCCTTTCGCTGTTTCGTGCTGATTGGTGACTAACCTTTTTCGAAATCTGAAGTAGTCAGGATATACAATATTTGCAGTAAATGCCAAGCACATTTCGTATCGAGTATGTCACAGCACGAGCAAGTGCAGCGTCAAGTACATCCTCGCAATGAGGATGGTCGAATCCTCATAGCTCTCATCGCCCTTAGGGTTTTCTAGGGGAATGGATGGTATGGTGAGCCAGTTTGAAGGTTTTGCCTGCATATTTATCTTCTGCGAGTATGCAGGTGCAGCAGTTACGTCTTGACTGTGTACTCCAGGTGCCACATGAGTTGTGTTGGAGGCTAGGCTAGGGAGCCAGGTCAAACGCACAGACATGCACGCCGGCACTAGGTAGGCCCGAGGAAATAGCGGCAGGATGGAGGTGCAAAATTGAGGTAAGGGATGTTGGCCAAATTTGCAAGAAGCAGGCTGAAGGTGTGAGAGGCATGCTGAAGCTAGGATTGAGGCATTAGGTAAAAGTAGGCTAGAGATGAAAGAAGCAAATGGAAGGGAGTACGACGTCCGCAGGTCCGGCAGGAATTCTTCAGGTATGAGAGACAGACCCCGTTACGACAGCTAGTAAGGCTTCAGGTAAGCCGGAGGGTACGAGAGAAAGGGACTACAGCACGATAAGTAGGTCAGAGATGGGAGGCAGGCCTGAGGTAGAAGACGCATTGTGGACGCTGCTACACGACGTATTAGGAGATGCAGAACGAAGGTTCGTGAGGAAGGGTTGAAGGACTAGAGGCAGAAAGGAATCTGGAGAGACAGGCTTGAGTTTTTACAGCTCAAGGGCAGGTTAGAAGCAAAAAGAAGCACACCACCAGGAGACAGGCCGGAGTTAAGTGAGGCAGGTTTCACGTACAAAGAACAAAACGGTTGTATGACTGTCTGGCCGGAATGTATGGGAAGCAGTTTTGAAGGTTTTCCCTCGTTCTGTTTTGTTGCAGTACGAAAATCAGACGAGTCTCTTGGCAGAGAGGGTGCGTTGTTACTGCATGTGTGTAGACAACTGCTTTAGTCATGAAGGAGGCTTCGGGAGGCAGAAAAGAGGCCCTCGGACCAGAGGCAGATTTGCCGATGGAAGGTAAAACTAGAAAGGCTTTTCGTATATTTTCCTACGTCTTGGCTCCTCCTTCCTGTTCTGGAAGAACTTCTGTCTCCGAGTCTATGATTACTTCGCATTCGGTTCCATGTTTTCTTAGGGGAGCACGGAGTTAATATCCTGATCTATTTTGTGCTCATCTCATTTTCCATTTCCGCAGTTAGTGGGTTTGTGATTAGGTTGTTTTGACTGTCAGGCTTTGCGAGATGGGTTCGGAAATTGTTCCTTTTAGGAATTGGTGCCTTGGGCTATCAGAAAACAGATTTTGCTTCGCGCTGAAGCTTGGATACACTTTACCGGCTTCCGAACAAGAATCAGCGGTGCGCCAGCACGTATACCGTGTGGTACAGTAAGTAAGTGTATTTATAACCCACAAAATGTTTTACAACATAAGAGTGTGGAGTAGAAGAGATAAATTGAAATAAAAAGAAAAGAACAAAAGACAACAAGAAAATAACATACAAACAGACAATACGCATCAGCTATCAGCCAAAAAGTCTAATCAGTCGGTGATGCGGCAACAGACGTAGACAAGACTTCTGACGGAAATCAGAGTGCAAATCTTGCAGCCGTGACAAAATGTCAGTAGCTCCGTAAGATTTAATAATCTTAGAATTACTGTGGGACCGGGGCAAATACAGAAGAAACTTACAGTAATGGAAATAATCTATCCTTATTCTGGATAGATCCCGTTTATCAAAAATATCAAACAGACCAACCGAGAAAAGCACAGACGGGTCGCAAAAAGAAGCATAAAGTTTTGCTAGAGCTGTTCTTCTGTACTTCTGTACTTCTGTATTTGCTACAATCTTCGCGTACCTTATTTGTAGCTTACGCTTAATGTCGATAAGTGCAGTACCGCGGAAAGACGGAAAGGAACTCGTTACTGTAATACCCAACCATCCAAGAGAAACAACATGGGGAATCTTAAATACCTGGCAATCTAGTGGACCAGGGGAAGGAGAACCGTTAAAATGCAGATATTTGCACTTATCGACATTCAGCCGCAGACCAATATTCCCAAAAAGTGACGCAACGTGAGAAACCATTCGCGATAGACCTCCTTTCGTGCGGCTAATTAGCATAAGGTCGTCAGCATAAGCAATGTATGATACATCTGTCATCCCGATGAAACAACTGTGCGTAATTTGTGAAAGAACATTAAATAAGCAAGCATTAAATAAATACGGGGATAAAACCCCACCTTGACGGACACCGCATTTCACAGGGATGTTACCAAATACATTTTCACCATTTCAACCGCAAAAAAGAATTGGAATACCAATAGCACAGAACATGAATAACGGAGGCAAATTATGCTCAGCTGTAAACCACAGTGAAACGGAGTATAGTTGTTTATTTTACAATATTATCATTCGTGTCCGGGAGTGAACGCCGAGATCCTGGAAGAGCTTTGTATTAGTGCGTCACGATTCGGGCCCAGCTTTTTGCGTTATTTGTGAAACTGTTCGGGAATCTCGTATCTGTGCCATTGCTGCAGCGCGTACGTACCTCCTCTCACGTTGCTATTATTTATCAGGGAGCTCGATCATGTAATGGGACCATAATAGTTTGTTACTGCTCGCGACTGAATTTTATTTCCAACCCAGCAGATCTGGACTCTTTTGTTCCTGGTAGAGGATGTGTAAGTTAATGAACTGAAAGACATATGCTCCTCAGCCTGGATTTGAACCCAGGACCCTGCACTTACAAGGCAACCGCTCTACAGATTGAGCTACCAAGGGGCTTGTGAGCATAGTTCCCCCAACAGTAGTCAGGAAGAAGCTGGCTATAGGAACAGTGATCCTGCCCGAATGCGAACTCATCTGACCAGCTCAAATCCCTGTGTCACGGAAGACCCCAAGGGCGTCTTCCCCATCAAATTGTATTTTTAGTTTTTATGAATTTTTCACCATGAGGCCCCGCCATGTGCATGGGTCTTGGTATGTCTACGAGGCTCTGACAGTAGAGTCCTAGACTTCTAAATTCAGTTCAAAGGTCTGCTCCTGTTTTTTTATGTCACGGTACAAGTCGCTTGTATAAAGCGCCATCTATGTAAATTTGTTGACAAGCCCGACTTGTCATCATGTAGCTGTACTGAAGCTCTTCCTACTGGAGCAGTGAACTTTCGGCTATCCGTCTTCTTTGCTTTTGTCTGTCTTTGACGTAGTCTTTTTGACCGCCAGGGACCGGAAGCGGTCACGTGTCCTCTTGAAGTTCCTGCAGCGTCCTATTTTTATTGATCCAAGGCTAGTAATTATGCTTATTCTTTCATTTTTACTAGTGTCTTTTTCTATTCTCAATCACCAAATTATCGGTTTTCTTTCATTCCTAGCTTTATAAGTTTTCCTTCGACTGTGTCATCTCTTGATTCTGTATATGACCAAGTAAACTTGTAACTAAGTTCCTTTTCCCTTTGATAAGAGCTGCTATTTCTGTTGCCGCCTCAGGACTAACAGTTCGGGCGCGGAACGAGGTATTTCCGGAAAATTGAACTTGAATTACGAGTGTTGTAATTTAGCTTCGCGAACTTTGCGACTGTGAATTAAATATTTGGTCTATTTGGTCGCTGGCTTGTGAAAAGAGGCATACGAACGTTCAGGGAAGGCTCTTGTGGTTCTTTATCTTCAGGGTTTGCTTATTATTGTTTATAGGTAATTCAGTTCAGTTCAATTTATTTCTGCTCGCAAATGGCAATTTTTTAGAAGAGGTAGGGGAGCTCGTGGTTGACCCGGACACTAATTTTCCTTTTCTTGCTAGGCCGCCATTTCTTGGCGGATTTACATCGTTTTTGTTGTCAAACATGTAGAATGTCTGGGAGAATAGCTGGTATTTTTGTTCAGATTTTTTCCTACATCAAGTTTTTAAGTAAAGTTTTTTTCCGTTTTTCAATTTGTCCGAACCAACCCCGTACCCATGGGGTTGATCCGGACAGGCCGCGGGTTGGTTCGGACATTGTTTGTAATGTATTATTTTTTTATTCAGCTTTATTTAAATATGTTAAAAAGCGGAAATGATAATATCGCAGCTCAAAAGTAAACAAAAAACTAAAGAAATCAAATGTTTCAAGAGCCGAGGTAGTGTTAAAGTGAAAATCCTCCATTTGTCCTTTCAGCTAACCTAGCAATTCCAGAGACTGGTAACTTCAAAATTATGTCGGCAAAGTTCCGTTCATCTTTAGATGGACCGATTACTTGAATCGATTCTATAGAAAGATGATTTTAGGCCCACTCATTTGCAGAAACAATATCTTCAAGCCCCTCAACGAACTTTCATTCAATGAACCTCCTTTTCTTTCGACTTTCCGACATAAGAATCTTTTCCCAAATATATATTCTAACAATGTTTACAACGGATACGTCAGCTGTGATTTTTCATCAGCGACATTTCGGCCCTTCTTGGCAAGGGTCCTCGTCAGGCTGTCAATCCTCTGGTTCAACTACGGGGAAGGAAACAAGCCTGTAATCTACAGGTTTGTTTGACAGCCTGACGAGGACCCTTGCCAAGAAGGGCCGAAATATCGCTGATGAAAAATCATAGCTGACGTATCCGTTGTAAACATTGTTGGAATAAATGTTTCAAAGTCAGCTTGGGCTCAAAGAATATTTTTTCCCAAATATAACTTCCTAAGGATGAATACGTGTTTCTTTTTCCTCCTTGAAAATATTGTAAGCAAAGTTAACTATATTAAATCATAAAATAAAAAAAATCTAGTTTTTTACTTTATTGTAGACAATTCTACTAACCAGTTTTCTTCGGTTTTCTTTCGGTTTTCTTTTCGGCTAAAAAAACCTTTTAGCGCGTTCATTTTTCAAACTAATTCTGTTAACAAATAATATGGTAAGGTTCTGATAACATCTTTTAGCATTTTTCTAAGTCGGTTTCGGTTTTGTATGTCATATCAGTAGAAAAAGACTGTCCGGACCAACCCCACCCTGACTGAAATAACAAAATGGCGTACTACAGGAAAACTAACTGATCTAACTGATCTGATCATCTAACATGCTTTCCAAACTTACCCTTCGACGTAAACTTAACCCCCAAATACACAAACTCTTCTTTCACTGATAACTCCTTACCCTCAAAATATACCCTGTCATGCACACCTATTTTTCCTCCCTTTCGGCAAACCATAGCAACTGTTTTATTCACGTTCAGGACCAACCGCTTAGATTTAAGATACTCCTCCACCAAATTTAGTAACACCTGTAGTTTATCTCTAGTATCCGCCACCAAAACCACATCATCCGCGAATAATAACATGCAAAGCCTGACTAAATCAACTGATACAAACGGAGCAGCCCTGGCCCTTAAAAAACCCTCCATATCGTTAATAAATAGGGAAAAAAGCTTTGGGGACAAAGTACACCCTTGCTTCACACCTAGTTTAGAAGAAAAACTCCTTGAAATCTTGCCCGCCACCCTTACTACTAACCTCACCCGGAAATACATCTCTAACAACACGCACACGAATACTTGCGGCAAACCCATACTAACCAGACTTTCCATCAATAACTGTCTATTTACATTATCGAACGCCCCTTTTAGGTCAAGAAAAGCTATGAAAAGCTTCCCTTTCCTTGGTTTAATATACTTTCTAATCAAAACTTTTAATACAAAAATTTGGTCTAAAGTACCAAACCCTTCTCTGAAACCTGCCTGACATGAACTTAACACCTCATTCTTGTTTAACCAAACCATCAATCTACTATCCAATATTTTACAAAAAATTTTACTACAAACATTATTCAAATGAATTCCCCTATAATTTTCATGGGCTGTTCTATCTCCCTTCTTGAAAATTGGGATAACAATTGACGTGTCCCATGTCGCAGGCCAGCGCATCTTCTCAATTATTAAAGAAAATATTGCTGCCATAATGGGGAGAATTACAACCTTGCCCCATTTCCACAAAAGTAGTGGAACTCCATCGACCCCTGGTGCTGATTTCCCTTTCATCTTTTTTATTTGGTCCCATACCTCTTGCTCTCCTATCGGTGCTAATAACGCGTAATCTGTCTCCTTCATCGGGAAACTAACTTGGTCCCTAAGCTCGCTCCTAAAACCTTCATCAAACACATTCTCCTGGGGGAAATCCTCACTATTCTCCATAAAATCAGGCCAACTCGCTGCTGGCGGCGTAAGATCCTTTGCACGGGGATTCAAAGATCGATTAACTTCATCCCAAAACTCCTTACTATTATTCTTATTTAAATTTTCTACTATCTTATCATTCTTTTTTCCATCAAATATCTTCTTCTTACATCTTAATAACTGCCTATAAGATCTCCTTAATTCTCGGTATTCAACTAAATTCAAAATCAACACATCCCCGCTACTTTTCTTCACTAACCTAAGAGCCTGAATAACCCTATTTTTTAATTCCACGCACTCTCCATCGAAAAACGTTAACTTCTTTGCCACAGGAGCCCGACTTACAGAAGCCGACTCATACATTAAAGAAGATAGTTCATCTACAGACTCTTCTAACCTATTTTCAAGTACTAATTCCAGACACCTAGCCACTCTTGTTTCATTCTGACGTGAAGATAGCCTAGAAACATACGTCTGTTCACATAAAATTTCTACCGCCACTGCTTTCTTTACAACTAGAGTTGACACATCATCACCCATAATCTCTGGATCGGCCGGCGCTCCAGGTACCGTTATAGGTCTCTCGGCAATAATTTCCAACGTCAATGCAATCGGTACGTGGTCAGACCCAACCAAATCAAGTATCTCGAATTTTCTACACAAAGGCCAAAGATTCGAACTAATTAAACCATAATCTAGAACGCTAGGTTTTTCCCCTGAAAAACAAGTAAACTCCCCAAGAAAATCAGGCCCCTTTCTACCATTTAAAATAACTAGATCCCCAAACCCACATAATTCCAAAAGATTCCCACCCCATTTATTTTTCTTCCGTTGTTGGTCCTTACTTCTGCGCTCAAACCTACTCACAACCTGGCATTCATTACTTTCACTCCCTTCCCTCCTCCAGCGTGATTCCTCTGAGTTGGCGTCAGTCCAAATAACTTCCGAATAACTACTTGTATAAGCGTTGAAATCTCCTACAACAACAAAAAAATGATTAGGAAACTGTCTTTTCAATGCAGACAACTCATAATTCAGTATATCCCACGTATCTTCATTATGATAAGAACTTCCTTGAGGCGGAATATACGCGCTACAAACTAACAACTTAATACTACCAAATGACATATTTAACCACACTACGTTTTCCGACCTACTCTTAACTCTATGGCACGCCTTAGAAAGTCGCTTATGAACTAAAAGTGCAACCCCACCATAATATCGGCCGTTCGACGACTTTTTGCGGTTTGATACAAAAGATAAATAATCCGCCCGAACTATAGCTCCATCGCTACTAGCCCAAGTTTCTACTAGACTAATAATATCCCAACATGACTTCGAACTTTCAAACCTCTCGCAAAACGCCACGTTACACACACTATTGAGTTTATCCTCCGACGCGCCTTGAAGGTTCCAATGGCATACGCTCAGCCTATGCCCATGACCCCTCCGATCCTATTCCGGTTCCTTCATATCATCAAAAGATACATCGCTTCTTGCGTCAACAAAATTGGTGGAACTAGGGCCCCCGCTTTGCGAAAAAGAACCCAACTGGCCGTCACCTGTATCACCCGAACGAAACTCTAACTGTCTTGGATTAACTACAGTTTCTCCCAACGACGGTCCAGAACCTATAACTTCGCTTTGACGAGATACCAGTCGAGTATTCCGAGGAGGGAGCGCAGATTGATCAATAGGGCTAATTTCAGTGTTATTCCGCTTCAGGTTACCTTGCGGTGCTACACACTCACTTGCTACAACTGCCTGGGACAGAAAACTGTTCGATATCGGAGTCGTCAGTCCCTGAAACAAACCGTTTACTTTTGAGGCCTCAGCGCTCGTACTTTGCAAACCACGGGAAATATCCGAGTGCGCTCTAGGCCGCAAAGTAGGATCAATGAAACCCCTCACTCCATTAGATGGGTCACGAAGAGAAGGGACATAGTTTGTAGACTGGCTGGCACGATTCTGGTACGGAGCTTGAGTGTTATTCCCGCGAGCTGAACTAGTGGCCGTGAGACTCTTTTCCACGACACCTAAAGTGGGATTAAACACAAGACATTCGTTGCCCACAAACAGTTTATCGCCTCGTAGTTTGGCAATCAGCCCTTGGTCACGTGCACTCTCCATGACTGGCTTCAGCTTTGCGCGCGCCGCAAGTTCGCGTTCGGTATAATCCGGGGAAACTGACATGTTTGAGCTGCGAAGGTGGATCGAATTTTTCAATACGTAATCACGGGCGAATCGATTAATAAACTTAATCAGCACTGGCGGTGTACCTTGTCTTGTTTTGAGCCTGAAAATGTCTTTAATGTCAAACATCGTAATTTGCAGGCCGGGGATTAGCGAACTTAAAGTGCTTGTAACATCGGCGCACAGTGACTGCCCCCTGTGAGGGGGGTCAAAATTGTACAAGACTAGATTAAACCGCTTCGCGTCAGATTCCATGCTAGCCAACTTCGCTTTAGTTGCGGTTAATTCGCTATTGAGCACGGCTACATTCGTTGCGACAACATCGGCATTTTTCTCGAGACATGCGATGCTATCTGAGACTTTCGATGAAAACTGCAGAAAATCATTACGCATTCCATCTATGCTTGCTGTCAGCGGATCAATTTTTTCGAGCTTTGAACTCATAAGGTTGACCCTTTCCAGAACTTCTTTCAGCATGGCTTCCATCATATCTCGGTACAATTAAGATCAGAAAGAGTAGGCCTACCTGGTTTGCTCCCCACAATACGCTCCGGGAGTTAGAGTTTTTAAGTGGTGTCCCGCTTTAGCCCGGGACCTGGCATATGAAATCCTTGGCTAACTTCGGCTGTGGGCTATCCGTTCATCCGGATTGTAGGCTTCATCCAATAAAGACTAGCTTCGTCTGTGGACTATCCGTTCATCTGGATTGTAGGCATCATCCAATATTATCACAAAATTCAATCAGAAACAAAGTTCTTATCACGCAGATTTGAAGCAAAGGCTTAACACGCAAAAACCAGTCAAACAGGTTTGTTATCACAGCGCTGGTTAGACAAGTTCGCTGAATGAGAGCTACCTGACTACTGTCTATTGTCATTTAATCGCCTTCCAGTTATCGCTAATCTTGGACGTACAGCTTTTTAACCGACCATGAGCTAAAAACTTTTACCTCGAGAAAACCAATTTTTTTAACTTTTTGTCAACCAGAAAAGCAAGTACCATGGAACTTTGGTACAAAGTTAGATCACTAGAAGCTAGATGTTATGTATTTTTTTTTTCGATATTAGCGACAACTTTTAATATTTGTTTTGCGGGTGTCCAGACCAACCCCGTGTCCGATCCAACCCCGAGCTCCCCTACTCTTTGTTGTGCCCAAATCAACCTTTGTTTTGCTTGCGGTTTACAGGAGGCGGTTGCAACGTATTATAATATGAAAATCAGCATGCAAAAGATGAATCGCCTAGTTTATGACCAGCACTGGGTCGGTGCGGCGAACGGTGTGCAGCAACTTCGGGGGATTGGCTAACGCTTCGGGGATTAACCCCCCGCTTTTGCCATTGTGGCAACTATTGTTTTGTCGAGGTTGGATCCAAGTCTAGTTCGGATGTCTTCTGATTCGTTCCGATTTGTCTGTAGTCGCGACCAGGCAAGGTCGCTGACCCTGGGTTCCTCTGTGAATATATGTTCGTCCTTCACAACATGACTTGCAATAAAAGCAATACGATCATTGTCCTATTCGATCACCCTTAGGTACTTCAATGTCGAAGGTGTGTGGGGGCCCAGGATCTTCAAGACGCTGTCTAATCATAACAAGAGCTGAAAGCTCATATGGTATTTGCAAGGCTGGGTCAGAGGATGAAATTAGGAACTCGTCAATTCGTGGGTTTGTTGTGATCGTTTGTAAGCAAAACCTTTGAGACAAGAATGACCATAGGTCCTTAGAAATCACGAGAATGTATTGTTCGTAAAAACTATTTTATTTTGCATTTTTCCGTGATGATACGCACTTTAAGGGCGCTAGAGATTCATCTGTAATGAACATTCTTGAAGCACAAACGATGATAAGCTCATTGGAATCATGAAAAGGTATTTTTTGCTCACAGTTATTGTTTGTACTTACGAATTTCACTTGTAAAAAAACCCTTGAGGCAAAAATGATCAGGGGCCCTTGGGAATCATGAATATATATCGTTTGGTTATAAGTACTGTTTTGACTTTTCGATTAAGAAACGCACTTTAAGGGTGCTAAAAATTAATTTTTGAGCAAAACCCTTGAGTTAAAATGTATACTTTACTTAAAAGCACGTTTTGTACTTTGTGGCTAGGATTATTACTTTAAGGTTAGGACTAGTACTTTAAGGGATGGTCGGATCTGAGAAGTGACCTTTTCTAAGCCGATCTTGTCAAGTTTCTAATGTTCAAGCCAAGTTTCATCGCCCTAGCCCATCTGGAAGTACCTGAATTCGCGATCAACGGAATCCGGGACCCCCCACACCAACTCCCCTAACAGTGCCCGAACCCGGTCCGGTTTTGTCACTGATGTATCTATTCTTGTCCTTGTTCTTCCCACGAAGTTTCATCCCAATCGCTCCACTCTAAGCGTGTCATAAGGTTTCTGCCCCCCCCCCCCTTCCCACATTCTACCCGATGAAAAATTTGTTGCCTGCGTAGTAGTATGGTAGTAGTACGAAAACGTTGCGTGTAATACTATGTAATAGCTAAGAATACTATCATTTAATGTGCCTCTGACTGGTCCAATCTTATGTAGTAGTATCCAAGTGTCCTATCTTGCCACATTAGCATCCAGTCTCCCCAGTATGCAGTAGCACGGTAGCCTTGAAGTAGAAGCATGTAGTAGCATTGTTAGTGCTACATGCTACTTTTTCGTACTATATATTTCATAGTACTATTTTGAGATAAATTTTTCATCGGGAATGGATCTGGTCCGGACTTAAAATGGGATATCCGCAACACGAGGCCTTTTCAAATATCAAGTTTAGCTAAGATCCGACCACGCGTTCAAAAGTTCTACATACCTAAAGATTCCAGATTCCCCCTCCCTCCACTCCCCCACGATGGTTGGGTCGGGAAACTGATTATTTCTAAGTCTAAGTTCTAGCCAAGTTTCATTATCCTAGCACATCTTGAAATACCTTAACTCGCAATAACCGGAATTCCGAACTCCCCCCCTTTAACTCCCCCACAGTGCCCAAGTCCGATCCGGTTCTATCATTGACGTATCTAGTTCTTGTGCTTGTCCTTCCCACCAAGTTTCATCCCAATCTCTCCACTCTGAGCGTGTCGCAAGATTTCCGGTTCCCCCTTCCGACTCCCCCCCCCCCACATTCATCGGACCCGGTCCGCACTTTAAATGGGTCACCCGAGACACGAGATCTTTCCAAATTTCAAGTTTCGTTAAGATCCGATCAACTGTTCCAAAGTTACATATTCCTAAAGATTCAGGATTCCCCCTCCCTCCACTCCACCGACGGTGGTCGTATCGGGAAGTTGACTATTTCCAGGTTGAACTGGTCTGCTCCCTGACTTACCTGCAAAGTTTCATTGTCCTAGCCCACCTGGAAGTAACCTAACTCCGTATCACCGGAATTCCAGAACCCCCCTCCAACTCCCCCACAGCGAACGAATCCGGTGTGGTTCTGTCAGTTATGTACCTAGGGATTGTGCTTGTTCCTCGCACCAAGTTTCATCCTGATCGCTCCACTCTAAGCGTGTCACATGATTTCCGGTTCCCTCCTCCTACCCCCCCCCCCCCTCATTCATCAGATTCGGCCCGGACTTGAAATGGGACATCTGAGACATTATGTCTTTCCAAATATCAAGTTTCATTAAGATCCGGATTTCCGGCTCTCCTCCCTCCCCCCACGATGGTCTGATTGGGCAAATGACTATTTCCAAGTTAGTTTGCTCGGGTCCCTAATGTGGTAGCCAAGTTTCATCGTCCTAGCACATCTGGAAGTACCCTAACTAGCAATCACTGGACTGACCGACGGAAAAATTATCGGTGTATGGTACTTGGCCGGTAGGCAAGTGCCATATATATGATAAAGTAGACCCCTTCAGTCTTCTAAGATTCGACAGCTAGAATCCTTCTCGTTTGTGTCCCTCTTCTCTCAAGCTAGGGTGATACAGATGAAGAATCATTTTTATTCTGGATGAATTTGCAAAACTACTTCAAACCTCGATGAGCTTTATTGAATAGAGTTCCTTGTTTTTGCAAAAATGTTGGCTGCGAAAAGCATTTGGCTCTTCAAGAAAAGTATTTATTCATCGTTTCACCGGTTTCATTCATTCAAGGTTCATTTTCCGTTGTTGAGCACCGAACTGGCCTTTCTTAAAATATCCGACCTCCCCCCACTGAGGTCAAATCCTACCGGAACTCTAAAAGGAACTCCTAGGTGCAGCTAACATTGAGCGGACAGGTGAAAAACGTTATGGGATTGTTCCTGTTCTTGTCCCTTTGGGACTGATGTATCACGTTTGAATATTTGTCTTCCTTTTTTTTCCATGAATCTTTTCTTCCCTTGTTTCTTTTCTTGAACTTTTCTTCCTGTTTATGTTCTTGAATCTCTCTTTCCTTGTTTTAATATTTTCATTGTTTCTTTCCCTTTTCTTGCTTATCCGATGGTTCTTTTATACACCGAAGTTTTACTACTGCAAAGTCGCCATTTTATTGGATTGACTCCCGGATTTGCCAATCCAAGGGAAGTGTAAGTAAGATCGTGAGGACTTTGCCCGACTTCTCCTTTCTTGGCGGCTGACCTGGAGCTCAGAAAACGGGAAAACAGACATAACCGATCCCAATCAATACTCTGTCCAGATGCATGCACTGGTGATAATTCAAAAGATATAACCGAGACTTGGCCGGTATCGTGGCCGATGATAGAGCGATGGAATACCGAGGGTTTCCTCCATTACTGGTAGCGGTTGGACCTTAGCTTCGTTCTTTTCACCAACGCACTTAGTGGTGGCCGATGGTCTGTCACGTTTTAGAGTTCGAGTGCTCCCAAGTGTTATAGCCCGTTTGACTGATTATCTTCACCAGTGCCGGCCAACCAGATTGCAGGTTCTGGTGATAAGTACCAGAAACACGAGCTGTAAGCTCATATGGCACTTGCAAGACTGGTTCGGAGGATGAAATATCGAATTTGTCTTTTCTTGGGTGTGTTCTGATCATCCATAAGCAGAACCATTGAGATAAGAATGATTATGGATATTTACAACTTGGTTGTAATGGTGCGCAGTTTAAAGGCGCTAGAAACTCCTCTGTATAAGCAAAACCCCGATAACAGGCCCTTGGTGATCATAGATATATATCGTCTGGTCAAAAGAATTTTTTTCAATTTTCGGTTAAGCTGCGCACTTTAAGGGTACTCAATTTTTAAGCAAAACCCTTGCGTCACAAAAGATCAATGGCGTATGATATTTATCGTTTGATCAAAACTACTTTTCGACTTTGCGGTTAAGATGCGCACTTTAAGGTACCTAGAACTTCATTTGTAAGGAAAACCCTTAAGGCAAAAATTTTGATGGGCTCATATGGACCATGAAAATATATATTTGCTCAGAAGTATTTTTCTTACTTTGCGGTCGAGATTGATACTTTAAAGAATAGTCATTTGGGCAGGGCGAATTCTAAGCCAGATCGTGTTGAATCTCTAATATTCCAGCCTAATTTCATCGTGCCAGCACATCTGGAAGTACTTAAACTATCGATCACCGGAATTCCAGACCCCCCCCCCTCCAGCTCCCCCCAAAGTGCCCGGAGCCAATCCGGTTCTGTAAATGATTTATCTAGAGCATCTGGTCGATATTCCCACAATGTTCCATCCCGATCTGTCCAGTCTAAGCGGGTCACGTATTTTCAGCCCCCCTCCCCAAATAGTTTTCGGATGCGGTCCGGACATGAACAAGATCACCAGGGACTTGTCCTCTCTTCAAGTATAAAATTTCGTTGGATTCCGATCATCCGTTCCAAAGTTATGCATGATTCAATAGTCCGGATCCCCCCTGCCTCTACTCCCCCCACAATGATCGGATCGAGGAAACTTTAATTTCAAAATCAGTTTGTTCGGGTCCTGCCAAGTTTCATCGTCCTGGCACATTTGAAGTACCCTAACTAGAAAAAGTGAGACAGATCGACCGACAGACGGAATTGCGATCGGTATCTAACACTTGAGCCAGAGGCTGCAAGTGCCATAAAAACTCCTGGTAGAATAGTGAATAAGGACAAGAAGTTACCAGGAGTACGGCAGACGCGCCTATTACGCTGGACACAACGGATACACTGTCGGAAGTGGGGAATTGATTATTCCTTGTGGACGCTACCGTTGTGCCAGTGCTTCTTGTAATCTGTGATTTTAATGAAACACATATGCTAAACCTCATGCCCCTTGCCATTTCCTCTTCTGTCAGAAGTTTAACAGACAACAAGGATGCGCGGTTTCAACAGACAGAACGTAACAGACAACACTTCGGATGTTGTCTCTTGTGTGTAAAAATGTTATGCATAATAAGCGTTGCCATCATGAAGACCCGAAAAATTCCCAAAAAGCATCTGCTGATTTTTGAACATCATGAAAAGGCAATAGACGGTTTTTTGGTTCTTCCTGGCAATGCTTGTCATGCATAACATTTCATGTATAACGTTTTCCAACACAACAGATAACATCCAAAGTGTTGTCTGTTAGGTACTATCTGTTGAAACCGCGCATCTTTCTGTTGTCTATTTGGAACTTCTAACAGTGTGGGCTCCAGAGTTCTGGTTCGTTGAGGAGGTGTTGAACGTTCCTATGTAGTAGCTATCCTTCTTTGAACCTTTTATATACGATACAGAGATGTTTGCCAACCTTCTACGCAACTGCCTAAGTGGGGTTTATTTGTTTATTTTAATTCAAAAACCGACCGGCTTGGGCCACCACACATTACAGTTTACACTAAAGGCGTGTTCTCGCCGTTCCCCGAGGACTCCACCTGAGGAGTCCCCGCGTTTTTATGGCACTTGCCCTTTGGCCAAGTGCCATATAGCGATCGCAATATCTGTCCGTCCGTCGGTCTGTCGGTCTGTCCAGGTTTTGCTAGTTCCGGCACTTCCACATAAGCTAGAACGATAAAACTTGGCAGGCGTATCAGGGACCCCAAATGATTGAGTTGGAAATAGTCACTTCCCCCATCCGAGCACCGTGGAGGGAGGGGGAATCCGGAATCTTGAGGTATTTATAACTTTTGAACGGGTGATCGGATCTCGATGAAACTTGATATATGGAAAGAACTCATGCCTCAGACAACCCACTTAAATTCCGGACCGGATCCAGTGACTTTTTTTGGGGGGGGGGCTCGAGGGGGCACCGGAAATCTTGGGAAACGCTATGAGTGGAGGGATCGAGATGAAACTTGGTGGGAAGACACCTAGCAAACACTAGATACATCATTGACATAACCGAGCCGTGCCTGCTCGTAACAAGTGCCATACGAGCTCGTAGCTCATGTTGTTTGTTCCGGGGACTCACTCCCCGTATTCTCGTGAGTCCCCACAGAAGGGAATGCTCGGACTACCACCACCATCATCAACAAATGCGCAATCGCTCAGACGTGGAGTGTGAAAGTAAAATCTTTATCACTATATGCAGACAGCTTTAGAACCAAGACATTTCACATCCCCAATAACCAAACAAGTATTGAACTATCCTAATTTGTAATCATCCCACTTTAAAAGCTTTAAATGTAAGCAAACCGCGAATATGAAAAAGCATGAAAAGCTTAGACGTAAGTTGCAAGGGCTCAAGCATAATTTATCATCTTTCCTCTATGAGCGGTAAATTATTTTTATGATTTTTTTGTTTTGTTTTAAATTTTGAATTTTAATGTTTTTAAAGTTTTTGTCATTGTTTGTGGTGTTTAATCTGCCTTCGCCATTTTCATGTGTTGTTGTTTATTTTAGTCGTTCCAATGGATTAGAGTTCGGTCTAATGATTGTTTGATTTGCGTATTTATATAATTATTTATCTTATTATCATCAATTGTGGTGGATCAATAAAACATCACCATCATCATCATGTAAATCCAAAGAAATCTTGCAGGAACAACTTGAGCCAGTCCGACCCTTTAAACCTCTTTTCCATTAGCAAGGCAATACCAATGCAATAATCGAAATCTTAGCAGCCTAATACCCCCTTTGTCACAATTCATTAAGAACGGCATATCATCCAATCATGTGACAAAACAGTCGAGTTTCCAACTGTTCATTAAAGATTAAAGTAGGACGCGTCGTCTTATTTGTTGCTGTTTCACCAAAATCCTCATCCATAGGTATGTCTCCCAAATATACAAGAGTTGGACTTGAGACCTGTCATAGACGAACCTAACTCATAGGAAATCGGGGCCCAGCTGCCCATGAACGGAAGGGGGGGGGGATCAAAATGCGTATTTACACCTCTATTTCCTCAAATATATCAGCTTAGAGTTTGATTCCAGTCCCAGATCACAAACTTTTTTTGATGGGCAATTTGGGCCCACTTGCCCATGAGCTTTGAAGTACTTCAATTCAATTCAATTCAATACATTTTATTCCGATAACTAAGACCATAATTTGAGAACACACATAACGACACTATAAAAATGAAAAAGACCAAAGGTTTCGATGGGATCCCAAAAATTCAATATCTGATCCAGACAACTGAGTCTTGTCTTAGCCAGATCCAGTCTTCGCCAGACTCCTTGAACATTTTTACAATTAAAATTCAGAAACAGATTAAGGCCAAACAGCTAATCACCTGAGAAAACCAAGTTCAGATTTGGATTCAGCATGTGTGTTTACCCCTATAAGTCATATCTGTTTTGACGAAAACTTCCTGCCACTTCTGCCAATTTCCCGGTTCCGGCCGGACTCCAGAACTACTTGTCCGGCGAAAAAAGAAAGCTCAAAGACGAAATCAGGGTATCTTCTTTCCCCAGTAATGAACATCTAATCAACTTCAAATAGAAATTTATCTTATAACAAATTTTCCGATTCCAGCCGGATTCTGGTCGAACTATATGTCCGGGTAAAATACGATTGTCGCACAGGGACTCAGCATCTCTTCTTACCCCTAAATCGCTTATCTAATCAACTAGAAATAAAACTTTGACTTCCAACAGTTTTCCGGTTTTGGCCGGATTCCGGACGAACTACATGTCCGGGTAGAAACTTGTTTCACTTAAGTGTTCAGCATGTCTTCTTGCCCTAAATCGAACATCTAATCAATTCCAAATAAAACTGTTAATTTTGACAAACTTTCCGGTTTGGGCCGGATTCCGGTCGAAATACTTGTCCGTCGAGAAAATAGTTTTCACCATCGTCTTCAGCATGTCTCCCTACCTCTAAATCGAAATTTAATCAACTTCAAATAAAACTTTTACTTTCAACAAACTTTCCGGTTTGGGCCGGATTCCGGGCGAAATACTTGTCCATCGAGAAAATAGTTCTCACCATCGTCTTCAGCATGTCTTTCTACCCCTAAATCGAACATCTAATCAATTTCAAATAAAACTTTTACTTTCAACAAACTTTCCGGTTTGGGCCGGATTCCGGGCGAAATACTTGTCCGTCGAGAAAATAATTTTCACCATCTTCTTCAGCATGTCTTCCTACCCCTAAATCGAACATCTAATCAACTTCAAATAAAACTTTTACTTTCAACAAACTTTCCGGTTTTGGCCGGATTCCGGACGAACTACTTGTCCGATGAAAAAATGGTTTTCACCATCGTGCTCAGCATGTCTTCTTACCCCATAATCGACTATCACATTAGATGTTTCAAAATATTTTGTTTGTCCCTTAATTTGAATCCCCTCCCCCACCCCTGAATGTAAAGCTACAAAGCCCATCTACGAACTTGACTGGTCCAACGACCAAACGAACCCTCACACCAAGTTTCATCAAAATATCTCATTCCCTTCGAGAGTTATCGTGCTTACAGACGGACGGACGGACAGACGGACAACTTTTGCGATGTCATAGGTATCCCTCCACTTCCGTTTTGGGGTCCCAAAAACAAAACAAAACCAAGACCATATTACCCTCTATCAATAGGCTCATATAAACTGTTTCCATACTGGAAGTGAAAGCCGTAGGAGCGAAGTACTCAATTGACAAATAAGGGTATTGTCGCTTGCAAGAAGCCGTTTTCTCAGAGACTCACGACACAGCCAATTTATCATAAAAATTCGGGACATTATGATCAGAAAACACTTCACTAGCACTTGTAAAACGAGGGAGTTTATGAAGAAATCGAAAAATATCATTGTACGCAATACGCAGCTCGCTTATTCCTTTCTTCGTAAAAGAACAAACAAGAGAAAGACCAAAAATACTTGTACAATACGACCGAAAAAGAAACGTCTTAACGTCGGGAGTACAATGGTGAAAATTCCGCAACAGCATATTTCCACGTGTATAAACCGATTTCAACGAATGACGAATGTGGGTATCATCAACAAGATGCTCATTAAACACAAACCCGAGGTATCGAAATTGTGAAACAAATGAAAGCACACTACCATTCAGAAGAATAGGCGGAATAAACGGGGCGACAGAACCCTTAGGCCTAAAACAAACACATTCAGTTTTTGCAGAGTTAAAAATGATATCATTTTCATCTGCAAACGATTGGCAAATTCGCAGTAATTTATTCAGGGCATTAGGGCATGTTGCTAGCAAAACTAGATCATCGGCATAACTAATATTATTTATGCAACAAAACCCGACGTGGCAACCAATGCCACTAGCACTTAAACGTTTGTTTAGATCGTCGCAATAAACCGTAAGCAAAAACGCGGAAAGCACGCCCCCTTGCCGTACTCCGTTAATAACAGAGAAAGGGGAACTTAGCTCAGGCCCCCATCGTACCAAAAATCGCTGGTGCTGGAACCAATACGCAAGAACACGCAGGTAAGGTAGAGGAACACCTCTTTTTCGAAGGATTAGAAGGAGCTTTCGCTGATTCACTCGATCAAATGCTTTCTTAACATCCTCGAAGCAAGCATACACGTACGTTCCAAAAAGCCAGTAGTACTCAATGACAGCACGCAAAACGATACTTCGCATGGCCTTATTGGTTGCTGTTACACCTCTGCATCTATACATACATATCCACAAGTATACAAGATTTGAACTCAAGACATGTCATAGACGAACGTAACTCATGAGCAAATTGGGACCACTTGCCCATGAACCGGGAGGGTGGGGGTGGTTCAACTTTACATATAAATCCCCAACCTTATGACCCAAAAGCACAAAGGGATTTCATCGCCGTATCTCCAGTTATTGTCAAGTTTAAAACATAAAAAATGGGCAATCAGGGCCCAATCGCCCCTAAACCAAGTGGGGATGGGGTTTGGGACCCGCACAAATGAAAAAGAGACCCAATGCTGACAAACCTACCAAGTTTAAACTTGATATATGTTGATTCCTGTCACGGGTAACGAACTTTACTCTTGGGCAATCTGGCCCTAGTTGCCCAGGAACGGGATGGGTGGGGGAGATGCAACTTTAAAAGTAGTTTCCCAGCCTTAGGATCTACAAGGACAAGGAAGTTCATCGTCTTATGTCCAACTCTGGTCAAGTTATGAACATTATTTACAGGGCAATCTGGGCCCGTTTGCCCTGAACCGGGTGGGGGTGGGACCCCCGAAAGGCACAGCTAGACCCCCGTACCACAAGTGTACCCAGTTTGACCTTGATACTTGTACTCATTCACGAGTATTGAGCTCCACAAAATATGGTGAAAAGCGAAAACCGAAAGCTGAAAGCTGCTACAGCGCTCGCAATAGTGGATTGTTCCCAGGAACGGTCCATTAAAAAGGACTCCCTTTCAGATTTGGAGGGGAATCAATTTTTGCTGGTGTTAATTAAAAACATTCAGAATAAACTAAACCAAAAATAAAGTGGATCCAGACTAATTTCGTAAACTGCATATTTGTTTTTCGAAGAAAATCCATTTTAGAAGCATTCCCCGTTTCCTTCGATTCCCCGATACGCCTTAAGATACTTCTTACACAGACACAGTTTTGGTTAACACTAAGGGGGGGGGGGGGGAGAAAACACCAACTCTCCCCATTTCAGCCGTATGGGAAGAGATAGCCTCATGTGCGGGCCAAGCAGGATAGCCAAACAATGATTCTGGTACTGACAAGAGCTTTTGGAGAGAAAGACGAGAAGAAGTTCAGAAAAGATGGGAGACTTTCACCAAAAAAATTGCCGATGCATTACTTACGAACTTCAGAGAAGATGGGAGACCTTCACCAAAAACATTGCCGAGGCATTACTTATTCAAGGGAAAGCATGCAAACACCGGAGGAAGTGATTATACAGGATGCGGAACACCGTCACGTCGGATTACGCAAACTTTTCTCGCAACAAGCAGAAGGAAAGTTTTCATGCATTCACGCCTAGAAGGATAGTCTAATCCTTTTGTAACTTCTCGTGCGCCATACACGTAGTCCTCATAATTTTCGCTCAAAAACAGACACCCTTTCTCATCGGTCCAGCACAAAGACGTGTCTGTGGATTAATGATGTGTCACATGGCCTTAGAAAAAATTGTTTTTCCCTCCCGGCTGAGAAATGAGTCTGGAACTCTGGCCCTGATTCCCATGGCTAGTCAGAAACATGTTTTAACGATCTTCGTATTTCATTTGTGTCTTTTCGTCCGAGAAATTTTTACTCAAGACTTTGATTGAGTTATGAATGAATGAGGAATAAATTACCGAAAAAAAAACCCCAGTTAATTTAACACTAACAAAAGTATTATGTAGTATAAGAATCTCGTTCTGTATTTATTTTTTTTTAGTGTTTTTGGGTTAATACTTTTTATGGCACTTGCCCTTCGGCCAAGTGCCATATAGCGATCGCAATTTCTGTCCGTCCGTCGGTCTGTCGGTCTGTCCAGGTTTTGCTAGTTCGGGCACTTCCACATAAGCTAGGACGATAAAACTTGGCAGGCGTATCAGGACTCCAAATGATTAAGTTGGAAATAGTCACTTCCCCGATCCGAGCACCGTGGGGGGAGTGGAGGGAGGGTGAATCCGGAATCTTGAGGTATTTTTAACTTTTGAACGGGTGATCGGATCTCGATGAAACTTGATATTTGAACGACCTCATGCCTCTGACGACCCACTTAAAATCCGGACCGGATCCGGTGACTTTTGGGGGGAGCTGGAGGGGGCAACCGGAAATCTTGGGAAACGCTATGAGTGGAGGGATCGAGATGAAACTTGGTGGAAAGACACCTAGCAAACACTAGATACATCATTGACATAACCGAGCCGATTCGGGCACTGTGGGGGGGAGTGGAGGGAGGGGGAATCCGGAATCTTGAGGTATTTATAACTTTTGAACGGGTGATCGGATCTCGATGGAACTTGATATTTGGAAAGATCTCATGCCTCAGACGACCCACTTGAAATCCGGACCGGATCCGGTGACTTTTGGGGGGAGCTGGAGGGGGGCAACCGGAAATCTTGAGAACCGCTGAGTGGAGGGATCGAGATGAAACTTGGTGGGAAGAGACCTAGCAAACACTAGATACATCATTGACATAACCGAGCCGATTCGGGTACTGTGGGGGGAGTGGAGGGAGGGGGAATCCGGAATCTTGAGGTATTTATAACTTTTGAACGGGTGACCGGATCTCGGTGAAACTTGATATTTGTAAAGACCTCATGCCTCAGACGACCCACTTAAAATCCGGACCGGATCCGGTGACTTTTGGGGGGAGCTGGAGGGGAGAACCGAAAATATTGGAAAACGCTATGAGAGGAGGGATCGAGATGAAACTTGGTGGGAAGACACCTAGCAAACACTAGATATATCATTGACATAACCGAGCCGTGCCTACTCGTAACAAGTGCCATATGAGCTCGTAGCTCTTGTTATTATACAAACCAACTTTCACATTCTATACTACATGAATACACGTTTTTTAACCCTCCTAACATACTTTATACATGTAGCTGATACTTCTGACTGCAGGAAAGCCCGAATCTCGTTTTTCTCCATCTTATTCTGTTTTGAATTCAAGACAAACTTTATTTCCTAAAATTGATTCTACAAAATCCCTTCAAAGTATAAAAAAAGCTACCCCAAATTCTCATTAACAAGTTTAAGAATATATAATTAATTGTTAGAGACTGGTTGTATTTCATGTTTATTTATATTTGTATGTGCTTTCCTCTTGGGATGCTGGTTTTCAGTTACCCTTCCCTCATTTTTGTTGTTGTTTTTGTTTGGATTGATTTCGCTTCGTGTTGGCGATTTCGTGCGGTGATCGTTCTACTCACTGTTGGGTCGATTTTGTTTTATTAATTTTCTTTTATGAAAGGGTTTTAACCATTCGATGTTTTTCTTCTCTCCGGTTCAAACCCTGAAATAATTGTAAGTGCAGAGTATCATATTATTAATGTTTATGTATGAGGTATATTAAAAATAAAAAAAAACATGAACCTTGAACCATCTATTCTGTGCTTTCCATTTCTCCAAATACCTCCTTTCCCCTTTCGTTCGATTCTACACACTCCCCAAACGTACTACGCTTTGATCCTCACTTCCTAGCATCAAATACCGGTCCTTCCTTTTACTTTACCAGTAGCCTATATGTTCGCCTTGCCCCAAGTTGGAAACTGTCAGCCCTCCTTGAGCATTGGTTTTCTTTATAAGCCTGCCAAGTCTTATCGTCCTAGCTTACGAGAAGTGCCCGAACTATCCAAACTGGGACAGACGGAGAGACATTACTATGTCGGGGCTGAAGGCTTTAAAGTTTAACTGAACAGGCAACTTATTTTTACATCTTAGATTCAAATACATTGAATTATTACAACACACATTGGGGATTTTCATTCTGTCCACAGTAGTCTTCAGTAGGGACGTTGGGAATGTGGACGCTTTCCCATGGTGAATCCGTCCACAATTCGCCCGCAAAAATTTAAACTGTCAACCAAATGTGATTTTTCAAGCTCATATTTTGGTCGAGGTCAGATATGGCAAATACACAATTTATTTATTCCTATGCTGCTGGTGTTTTGCCAAATGTTCCAGGCACCATAGAGCTATCACAAAAACGGGAAGAGCGGCAAGCACAATGGGATAATCGGTTATTTGGAAATATCAGAAAAACAAACTAACGCTTTTTCATCGGGTTTTCAAGATTATTTAAGTGAACAAGTGATGGGTAACTAGATTGTCGTATCCTAGCCCTTTTCGGTTAAACTTTAAAGTTTAACTGAAAAGGGCTGAGGTAGGCAGTCTAGTTACCCATCAGTTATTCAGTTAAAGAGGCTCGAAAACCCCATGAAAATGCGTTACTTTGTTGCTCCGCTATTCACGAATAATCGATTTTCAAATAGTGGAATTTCCCTGTCGGATTTGTGGTACCTGTGTCACTTTAATTGTATTGTGTGCTTGATGAAAACGATTTACGGAAAATAAGTGTTCACGCTGTGACCGCACCTTCCACAGGATGATCTCTGGCCACTGGAAAGCCACGTTTCGATTGAGATTAAAATTTTCCGCGTCATAGTAGAATTTTGCACTGTGAGGACAGTCGTAGATATTCTGAACGTCATTCTAGAGCAAATAGTGAAAATATACAAAAAAAAACTTTGCACAAAACAAATAATGCAGTGTGTTCAATTAATTGATACAAAAATAAGTTGGCTTTTCAGTTAAACTTTAAATGCCGTAAGCAAAATCACCACAAAATTTGATCAAGACTCAGTGGTCTTAATCAGTGATAAGCAAGCTCAGACCTTTTGTTCTCAAAGTTTGGTGTAACATCTCCAGTTTTGTAACGGTTAGGAAGCTGCTTCACATTAAGTTTTCTTGTCCACTCTGTGTTTGGGATCTGAAAACGTAAGTGGAGGGATACCTATGACATTGTAAAGTTTGTCCGTCCGTCTGTTAGCACGATAACCCTCTAAGGGGTTGAGTTTTTTTTTCAAACTTGGTATGAGGATTCTTTGGGACGAAGTACAGGCCAAGTTCGTTGATGGGCTCTGTACTTCTATTTTAGGGGTGAGCGAGGGGGGGGGGGTGTTAAAATTAAGGAGCGAAAAAATACTTTTTGAAAAGCTAATAAGATAGTCGATTTAGTGTTAAGGAGACAAGTTAATCCGAACACGATTTTTTTTGGCCAGACAAGTACCTGAATCGGTGGAAGACAATCATAGAGCCGGACTTACAGTTCCCCGGAATCCGGCCAAAACCGGAAAATTTGCTAAAAGTAAAATTTTTATCTTAAGTAACACATGTTGAATTTGTCTCTGAACTTTTTTTTCTGGTAGGACAAGTAGTTCGCCGAGAATTCCGGCTGAAACTGGAAATCTGCCAAGAAGTTTTTAAAACTCAATTAGATAGTCAATATATAAGGCAAGGAGACAAGTTTAATCCAGATCTAAAACTAATTTTCTCGCCGGACAAGAAGTGTACCCGAAATCCTGCCAAACGAGAAGTTTGGTAAAAACAAAAGTTCGTTCTTAATTCGATTAGAGGTTCATATCAGCAGGGTAAGAACATTCCATGAATCTACCTCTGGACTTTATTTTCGCCAAAATCCGGAAATTTGGATCGATTGGTTCTTGGTTTGCCCCTCGACATCACCAGCTCTTTTGATCTGCATGCAGTTCGCTCGGAATACAGCTAAAACGAGGATTTTTTTTCAAATTAAAAGACTTTTCTGATGTCGACTAGAGGTGAGATATAGGCTAGGGGTAAGCATGTGTGCTGAATCCACACCTGAACTTGGTTTTGTCATCTGATTAGTTGTTTGGCCGTAATGTGTCAAAAACACCGAAACGATATAATTTATTGTACAAGCAATTGATTATGGACGAAAGTAACATGTTAAAGGGGTCTGGCGAAGACCGGAAATCTACAAAACCACTATTCTCTAGATCAAGGAGTCTAATAAATATTCAGTTTTTGGGATCCCAACGGAACATTTAGTCTTATTCTCTTCTATCTTTCTCCTTTCTTGTTCTTGTTTAGAAACTGGCTCGACAAGGACTCGCAGATAACAGTGTGTTCTAACTGCCTGTTCAGCAGTCGAATGGAAATGAAATGGCTGTGGTGACGTCAATTGCTTCGCTTTGGGAGCCGTATTTGCCCGCCGGAAAGCAATAGACTATGGTGGGACAACAGAGCAAGAAATAATTTAGGCGGCTCGCACTTGAGCTAAATTTGTTGTGACACTAAAGAGGAAGCTTGTGGAAAGATGTTTGGGTTTTGTGATTGTGGACCATATTGGTAGCTAATCAGGTTTACAAAGCAGAAGGGGAGGGGAGGCGGGCTAGGCGACCGGCTATCCTCAGTGAAGGTGTGAGTGTAAGGTATGGTGTCGATCATCCTATTCAGAATAGTCAGTCAGGAGCTCGCGGTGCTTTGGTTTGGGTTGATTGATTTATCCCGTTGACTTCCGAGTAAAAACAGAATTTATGAAAAATCAAACATCTGTAAAAGTGGGAGCAACCACCTGAACAAAGTGAAAATATCGAAGGGCCGAGATATCGCTGAAGAATATTCATAGCTGATTTTTCCTTTTTGAGTATTTTTCAAATAATCAAACCAGACAACATCCTTCACCAAAAATTTTGCTGAATCTACGGTTCCGCCTTTTTCCCAGATTTATCCAAGTGATTCTGCGGCTCCGCCTTTTTCCCGGATTTATCCAAGAGATTCTACGGTTCCGCCTTTTTCCCGGATTTATCCAGAGCCAAGTCTCTTGTTCCGTGACAGACCAACGGCCTAGGACCAGGACGCCTTTTCACCACCTTGTCTGTTCGACTGCGACAGTTTTCTATTGGCGAAACCAGTTAAATAGACGGGTGATTGATACTTGTCATATTTGAAATGTTTTGCTGAAGTGCTAGTCTAGTTTTTTGTAATTGCATAAATTTCTCAACTTTGAAACAATTTGACGAAAATTGTAAATAGGGATTAAACTCAAGAAAAAAGCAGGAATTCCCGAAAAACCAAGCAGTGCGTGATAATCTACCGCCAGGTATAGAAAAGATAATAATTCGGAAGGTTAGAACTGATCGTGGTTCTTGCTATTTCAGACTCGCTGTTTGAGTTGTCATGGAGACGGGTGGCATACAGACACCTCAGGGCACAGGGAACGTTGCTATTTCTGTACCTCGTCTAGCCACGGGAGAGGGCGACAGGATTGTCTGAAGTGTAACGCGAAGGGCCGCGTGGCTTGTCCTCCCTGCGACTCTTATGGACAGATTCGATGTTTCATCAGTTTGACATTAACATGGTGAGTAACTCCGCCCTTTGGGGTGGGGTATGGGTTCATTATCTTACTGTGAGGTTTGCCAGTTTAAGCAAGGACCCATGCATTTCTTGTAATGTTTCCTTACAGGGGCCAGTCATTTCCTATGCTTCGATGTTGCTATGTTGCCTGAGCCTCAGCTAGTTTTCAAAAATGCTTGGGTCGAATCGGTGTTCTTGCTCAGATAGAAAAAAATTGTTCCCACAAGTTTCAAAGAACACAGAAGCCGTCGGCAAATCGGGTTCTTTGTATACGCAAGAAATGAAATCCTGCAAACATTTTACGGGCAAAACACTGAAGAAATCGAATTCTGCATGCTTTTGTTGCTCCTCAGTAGCTAATCCAGAAGAAATAATTTGTTAATGTTTGTGTTGCGCGTTGGTCGACTCGTTGGCACATCAGATTCTTGTTATGCGAAAGAAAGGAAATCCTGCAAGAAATCGAATTCTGCATGCTTTTGTCGTGCCTCGGTAATCCAAAATTTGTCCATGTTTTTGTCGGACGTTGGTCGGCTCGTTGGCACATCGGATTCTTTTTATACGCAAGAAAGGAACTCCTGAAAACATTTGTCGGTCGAATGAGCAAATCAAATTCTGTATTCTTTTGTCGTGCCTCAGTAATCCCGAAGAGATAAGTTTTTAACGTTTTGTCGGGCTGTGGGTATTTCTCGAACTATATGACGCTCGGTCAAGAGCGCATCAAAAATCTCTGAATGACTGGCCCCTGTATTAGAGCAAATTTGTGGGTCCCTGGTTTAAGGTAGTTTACCGCAGGCATTTTTTGAAAAGAAAACGCAATTCTGGAACCTATCTACAAGTCCGTACCCCAACCTCCAGTTTTTAATCCGAATACGTTCTTCAGTTTTGGCGCCGCCATAAGGGGGATAAGCTAGAGAGTGTACAGTTACAATATTTTACGAGGGTATTAGGGGTTAGCGTGAGAACTAATTGTTTAGTAATAACAGGGGATTTAGGTTTAGGGTCGCTCCGGAATAGTAGGTTAGTAGCTATGATAAGATATTGGGAGAAAGTGACGAGTTTGCCAAGAGTGAGAGTTCTGAAAGCGGCGTATTGGTAAATACTTGGAGGTAAAAATAAGGGATTCTTGGCCTCAGCAAGTTGAACAAATATTGGAGGATTTTGGTTTTGGGGGTCTGTGGTGTGATGGAGTGGGACCAGGTTACCCCCTAGTTAAGGTAGCTAAGTCTGTGAAAGAAAGGCTAAGAGATCAAGAGATTCAGAGGTGTCATGGGGGTGTATCAGAGCACCAATCTCTGAAGTTGTATGCTATGGCCAAAGAGACATGGGGAGAGGAATTATGTTTTAAGTTGGGATTGGGGGAGGGGGCAGAATTGAAGTTGATGGTGAGACTTAGGGCGGACGCTCTTTCGGTGGGGATGCGGAGGAATCATATTGGTAGAGATAGGAAAGGTACTGGTCCTTATTTTTGTCCAATGTGTGGTATTGAAGAAGAGGATGCGGTACATTTCATATGTTATTGCGAGGAGTTGAAAGAATAAAGAAAAGAAGTGTTTGGTCGGGAAGCTTGGGAGGAAAGGGATTTGGTTTCAAGTATGGGAGGTAAATGTTTTGGTGAGATCCGAAGGCTGGGTAGATTCCTTAAGCTAGATATGGCCCACCGTGAACTATTTTTATAGAAGTTGATTTTTTGGTTTGTTGTTGGAGTGTATGATATTTTGTTATTGTGTTATGTTTCCCGCCATGGCCCTTGGGCTTTATTGGGAATAAATTCATTCATTCATACAGACACAATCTCTGTTGTGGATCCAAAATCAATCTTACCCAACTTAGCTACAAAATGTAAGCGAGAAAAAAAAATATTCGCATGGATGAACTGTTAAGAAGTTGTTATTTTAAGTGTCAAGATCCTAAAAGAACCTTACCCAACATAGCAACCAAATGTAAGCGAGAAAGGGCATACAAATAAAAGAAGTTATTGAAAACATTCGCTAGGATGGAATAAAAGAACTTGGGAAGCTCGGCTCGCCGAGTCACATACGGCAATGACCGAAGGGGGCATACATACAGGCGTTGGATGACCCAAGAGTGGAAATGTGCATATTTTTCACGCTTGCTATTTAACAGACACATCGAGATTTTAGGCCGTCTTAAAGCGGCAATCCTTTTCCCAGTTTCTTTGGGTGGACTTGGAATTTTCTCTTTCTAATCCCTGAATGAGTGATATCTCTTTCCAAACCGTAAATTTTCGGCGAGCTTAAAGCCTTTTTAAGGTCTGGTTTCCATTCTCGCATGGATGGCTTAAGAGCGATGTGACCTTGTGTCATGGACAGTTTGACGTCAGAAGAGAGGTCGTGGATCATTGATTTTTAAAATAACGGTGTTTCTTTGTCAAGAGGATCTAAAGCTTCGAAACTGGGGATAGTGGGAAGTGATTGTCCCAGTAGCAAGTCATGTGTGATCGTACGATTGTTCGATGGATCCCGTCTTATCGTCCAAAGTGAAGAACTGCCTGTAGGAGGGTTGCCAAATGTCGCACGATAGTGTGAATTGTCACTCTATTTTGTTTTTGTCACTCTTGTCCTACGTAGGACATGAAAATCGCTCTGTTACAGATTACGTCGAAATGTGTCCCTTTTGTAGCAGGGATTCCGGAAAGAAGTGACCATTTCACGTTTTTTTGTGAAGATAAAATTAAGATGTGTGTTTGCAGAGGCAATTCCGACCAAAAGTTACCGTTTAACGTTATTTCGTAAACAAAAATTTCACTCCCTATTCACTCTCTGTTTAGGGCCAAAAGTCACTTTCTACGTGCTTTTGATGCGGCAACCCTGCCTATAGGGCCCACACCACGCAAGGGTTCCCGGAATCTTGTAATTATATGTAAATGTAGAAAAGTATAGTTAGTACTTGTTTATTTCATTTCTAAGTCCTTATCCTTTTCCGAAGTCAAAGTACGTATAAAATAAATTAAGCAATAAAAGTATTTTTTTTTTAAAGTACCAGTTGACTATTTTAACTGCCTAGGTGGTTTCCACAGAGCGAGTCTAGTGCAAGTATAGGCATGAGTCCGGCGCAAGTATAGGCATAACCAATCAATCGTTCGATCCTCAGATAACAGTTCGTCTTCTCGTCAAATAATTTATTGGAAGGGAAAACAACCACTCAAGCCTAATACTGTAACCGCCGTGTCTTACCTATATTACTGAATAACTATGCATACTAAGTCGTCCAGCTCATTCAAATTATCGAAATATCCAACTTTCTATGTATTGTTCTTGTTTACCTATTGTTCCACTTTAACGGCACTACACGGACTTCAGCAGTTCAATATTTGGCTGTTAGTTCCCGCTTATCGCTTCCTAGGAGGTCATTAGGAGGTCACAACTTTTCGGCCGAGTGAGGCTAAGGTTTAAATGAGTCATGCATGCTGTAATATTGGAATGCGCTCTATATCTATTGTGCTTTGTTGCCACCGGAAGGCCAATAGTCTGTCGCAGGAGAAAATGGTTTTCATATTCGCGTTCAGCATGCTTTCTTACCCCCAAATCGACTATCTCGTTCATTATCCGGTAAAAAAAAAATTGTTCGCCCTTAATTTGGACACCCTCCCCCAACCTTAAATGTTGAGCTACAGAGCCCATCTACGAACTCGACCTCTCACTTGACCCAAAGAGTCCTCACACCATGTTTTATTAACATATATAATTTTGTTCGAGAGTTATCGTGCTGACAGACAGACAGACAGACAGACGGACAACTTTTACGAAGTCTTAGGTATACATTTTGAGATCCCAGAAATGAAGATGATTCGCCTTACAGATAAAAATGCTGACACGGTGCATTGTGTATTTTTTGTCTGTTCTCTCCGTCCGAAAGATCAAATCTAGACTTCGAAGCGTCGTAGCTTCAAATTATTATGATAACTAACAGAGTAGTTGTGGAAAAATAACAGTTATTGACTTTGCTGGGACAGACGTAGGACCGGAATATCATGGGCAGTAGTTGTGGAAATGATAATAATGTGGTTAATGGTTCTGAAGGATAAGGACCTGGTTTAGGTCTACATCAGAATCTCGGAAAAAAAGAAGAAAGAGGAAAGCTCAAACCGTTATATGAGATGGGACGACAAATAATGCATGCTTGTTTTAACACTGAACTTTTGGACTACATTTGTTATGTTTTTTGTGCCTCAAAAACAGTGAAATGAGAATGATAAATTAAGATTTTAATATGTGCTAAGAGCCGAGTGTTCCAGCTTCCTATTGTCATAAAGAATGAAGTGAAATTCGGCTAATATCCTTTGTTATACCTTTTTTAATGTTCTTTTTCTTTTGTTGAGACACTTCAAACGATCATGAAAGTAATGGAAACAGTTTTACAACATTAGGAAGCCGTTATTTTGCCTGCGATTTACATCTGCGATATAGCTGTTTGTAGAGATAACGATTTATGATGTTCCGCGTAGCTTCTACCCTCCGCTCGTTGACATAACTTAAGGCATCGAGAATATATTCGACTCGCATGGTCGTATTACACAGAT
Organism: Branchinecta lynchi; assembly: GCA_023053575.1. NCBI lineage: Eukaryota > Metazoa > Arthropoda > Branchiopoda > Anostraca > Branchinectidae > Branchinecta > Branchinecta lynchi. The sequence goes on from JAKZAP010000011.1 coordinate 2,078,732, forward strand.
AGGGAGACGAAGGTTCTTCTGATTATTTGTTCTTGGTACGACGTGTCCGTTAACTCAGTTGTCCTTAATGTCGAAGGCAAAGACGGTAGTAGTTATTCACGGTCCGGACGGTAATTAGGAAATACAGAATTCCTTATCTGGACTCTACATCATTTTGCAGTTTAAGATTTCAAGCTATTTTTAAGGTAACAGAAGGGCCATCGGAGCTTCCCGCATCCCCGACTTTCTCATCTTGATGTCCCCAAAACTGCAGCAGTATTTACACCAAATGATTCTTCGTTTCTTAATAGGCTACCTCCTGTCCTTAAGTACGTCGATAATGGGTATTTGTTACAGTTTTAAGGACCGAAGATGGTTTCCATAATCTTTAGTTAAGGAACGGAAGCTTTTGCCCCAAGGAAACAAGACCAAAGTTTCCTATGTGATCCCAGTAATTGAATGTTTGGTCCAGACAAATGCGGGTCTTCTACATATCCGGTCTTCACCAGACTCCTTCAACATTTTTACTGTTAAGATTTAGAAACAGAAGAAAGCCGATGGATAATCATCTGAGAAAACCAAGTTCAGATATAGATTCAGCATGTGTGTATACCCCTACGCTGTACGTCATATCTACTTTGACGAAATTGATCAAATCTTCCTGCCTTACTTCTGCCAAATCTCCGGTTTCGACTGGAATCCAGGGAAATACTTGTCAGGCAAAAGCTTAGCTGAAAAACGATTTCAGCATATCTCCTAACCCCTATATCCACCATCTAATCAACTTCAGATAAAACTTTAACTATTACCAGATTTTCCGGTTTCATATGGATTCCGGGTGCACTAAATGTCCGGGTAGAAAATGATTGTCAAAAGCAGATTCAGCATGTCTTCTTACCTCTAAATCGACGTCTAATCGACTTAAGATAAAACTTTTACTTTTAATATATTTTCGGTTTTGGACGGATTTTGCAACTACTTGTTGACGAAAAAAATGATTTTCATATAAATGTGCCTCTCTATCCCTAAACCGAACATATAATCAACTTTAAATACTACTTTTACTTTTAACAAACTTACCGGTTTTGGCTGTACTACTTGCTACGGAAGTACTTGTCCGCCGAGAAAATGGTTTTCATATTCGTGTTCAGCATGTCTTCTTACCCCTAAGTCGACTATCTTATTATCTGTTTGAAAAGAAATTTTTCGCCTCTTAATTTGAACCTCCCTCCCCCACCCTTAAAAGACCATCTACGAACTCGACCACTCCCTTGGCCTAAAGAGTCCTCACACCAAGTTCCATTAAAATATCTCATTCAGATAGACAGACAGACAATTTTTACGAAGCCATAGGTATCCCTCCACTTACGTTTTGGGATCCCAAAAATGAAGATGATTTGCCTTACAGATAAAAATACTGACACGATGTACTGTCTATTTTTATGGCACTTGCAGCCTCTGCTCAAGTGCCATATACCGATCGCAATTCCGTCTGTCGGTCGGTCCGGTTTTTTGGAAAATTGAATAGCGCCTAACTTTTTAATGGGTGATTGGATTGGAATGAAACTTGATTACTGAATAGGGGACAAATCTCTGATGTCCCGTTTGAAGTCCGGACCGGATTCGGTAGCTCCGGGGGAGTTGGGGGGGGGGGGAGACCGAAATCTTGAGAAACGGTTAGAATTAAGGGATCGGAGTGAAACTTGCCGGGAAGAACAAGCATCTGCCCCAGATAAATCGTTCACACAATTTGACTGGATCCAGACCCTTGGTTGGAAGAGAGATTCCCGGAATTCCGGTGTCAGTTTCGGGGATTTCTGCGACGAAACTTGTCTTTTGTAATTTTCTTTTTCTTTAGTTGGGACACTTCAGACGATCGTGAAAGTAATGGGAAACTTTTGCAAGATTTGGAAGCCGTTATTTTGCCTGCGATATAGCAGCCCTTGTGGGTGGAGGGGAGGGGAGTTTCCTGAATTCTGGTGATGTCAGTCTTGGTGATTTTCGCAACGAAACTTGGGAGGCATATCTTGGATCCAATCAAACTGACCTGTAAATAAAAATTTACTCGATATAATATTTGTGGGTGGGAGTCGAGGGATCCGAGGGGGAATCCGGAATATTGAATTATGCGTAAATTTGGAACGGGTGATCGGATTTGAGTTAAATTTAATAATTGAACAGAAGGCATGTCTCTGGTGATCTTTTTCATGTCCGGACCAGATCCAACAACAGTTGGGGGGGGGGGGGGCGGAAAATACATGACTTGCTGATACTGGAGGGATTGGGATGGAACTTTGTGGGAATAACAAGCATATGCTCTGGATAAATCTTATTCTGAATTGGATTGGCTCCGGCGATTGTGGGGGGAGTTTGAGGGGGGGGGGGGGGGCGGAATTCCGGTGATCACGAGTTAAGGTACTTCCAGCTGTGGCAGGACGATGCAATTTGGTTGGTGTATTAGGCATTCGACGAGATTGGCCTAGAAATCGCCACTTTCCAAATCCAACTATTCCTTAAAGTACGAATCTTGACCACAAAGTAAGAAAAATAGTTTTAAGTGAAATATACATTTTCATGATCCACGTGAGCTCATTATCATTTTTGACTCAAGCGTTTTGCTTACAAATGAAGTTCCAGCTCCCTTAAAGTGCGCATGTTAACTGCAAAGTCGAAAAGTACGTTTTATCAAATGATTCCTCTCAACTTATGATAACGGATTCAGGAGCTATGGGGGAGTTGGGAGGGGGTGATCGCATATTTCAAGAAACGGTTAGAATAGAGGGATCGGAGTTAAACTTCATGAGAAGAACAAGCATTTACTCTAGATAAATCGTTTGCACAATTGGACTGGAGCCAGACACTTGGGGGGGGGGGGGGGGAGGTGCCTTTCGGAATTTCTATGATGGCGTTTTTCAAGACGAAACTTGGCAGGCATATCAGGGATCCGATCAATCTGACAGAGCCCTTCCCTAATAATACAGTTGCAAGGGCCATATGAGCTTACAGCTCTTGTTTTCTGTTCCCTCTGTCCGAAACAAGAAACCTAGACTTCGAAGCGTCGTAGCTTCAAACTATTAGGAGTAAGTAACAGGGTAGTCGTGGAAAAATAACAATTATTGACTTTTCCGGAACAGACGTAGGACCTGAATCATGGGCAGTAGTTGTGTAAATGATAATAATGTGGCACACTCTTGCTTAACTAGTGGTGACTCGGCAGCTATGGTTCTGAAGGCTGAGGACCTGGATTAGGTCTACCTTAGAATCTCGAAAAAAAAGGAAGAAAGAGGAAAGCTCAAACCGTTATTTGCGATGGGACGACAAATAATTCCGGAATGATTTTTAGCCACTTATTTGCCCAAAGAAGCCACAGATAATGCATGCTTGTTTTAACACTAAAATTTGGAAGAACATTTTTTTTTGTTGGGGGGGGGGGGGGGGGGGGCTCAGCAACAGTGAAATAAAAAAGATGAATAAAGAATTTAGTATCTGCTAAGATCAAAGTGTTGCAGCTTCCTTTTGTCATAACAATGAAATGAAATTTGGCTAATATCCTTTCTTATACCTTTTTGAACGTTATTTTCTTTTGTTGGTGCACTTGAAACGATCATGAAACTAACGAGAAACTTTTCCAACATTCGGAATCGTTTATTTTGCCGCTAATAAAAACAACTGGATAATTACGAGCAAATGAGATCTAGTTATATTTTGTTTATTTTAAATTATTGTTTGCTCTCATTTGTGTTCTCATATATTTGTCAGAATTTCATCGGCCTTTTTCAAGGTTAGGTGAGTTTACTGTAGTTTTTATGGCACTTGCCTTCCGGCCAAGTGCCATGTACCGATCACTTTTCCGTCGGTCGGTCAGTCCGGTATTTGGAGTTAGGGTACTTCCAGATGTCCTAGGACGATGAAACTTGGCAGGCATATTAGAGACCCGATCAAACTAACTAGGAAATAGTCACTTGTCCAATCCGACCTTCGTGGGGGGAGAGGGAGCCGGTGGAATCCGGAAAATAGGGGCATGCAGAACTTTCAAATGGGTAGTCGGATCTTGATCAAACTTGATATCTGGAAAGAACTCGTGTCTCAGATGTCTCATTTCAAGTCCGGACCGGATCCGATGAATCTGGGGGGGAGTCGCAGGGCGGAACCGGGAATCGTGTGAAACTCTCAGAGTGGAACGATCGGGATGAAACTTGGTGGTAAGAACAAGCACAAGCTCTAGATACATAACTGACAGAAATGGATCGGATTCGGACACTGTGGGGGGAGTTGGGGGGGGGGATTCCGGAATTCCGGAGATCCGTAGTTAATGTACTTCCAGGTGTGCTGGGACGATATAACTTGGCAGGCAAATCAGGGACCCGACAAGATTGACTTGGGAAGAGTCACTCACCTGATCAGACCATCGGGGGGGGGGGGGGGGAGGGGGAGACGGCGGAATCCGGAAATGAGTGGCATGCATAACTTTCGAACGGGTCATTGGATCTTAATGCAACTTGATATCTTGAAAGACCTTATGTCTCAGATGTCCCGTATCAAGTCCGGGCCGGACCCGATGAACTGGGGAGGGGGGGTCGGAGGGGAGAACCGGAAATCTTGTGACACGCAGAGAGGGGAGCGATCACGATGAAACATGGTAGGAAGTACAGGCACAAGTCCAGGTATATCAGTGACAGAATAGGACCGGATTCGAGTACCGAGGGGGGGGGGGGGCTGTAGGGGGGTGTCTGGAATTACGGTTATCGTGAGTTAAGGTACTTCCAGATGTGCGGACGATCAAACTTTTTCTGGAGCATTAGCCTAGAAACTTGACATCATTGGGTTAAACATCGTCACTTCTCCGATCTAACCATCCCTTAATGAACTCATCTTAACCGCAAAATACAAAAAATACTTTTAAGCAAAATTTACTTTTCCACGATTGCCATGAGCACATGGTCCTTTTTGCCTCAAGGATTTTGCTTACAAATTATTTTTAAGCACCCTTAAAGTGCGCATCTTAACCGAAAAGTGAAAAAAAAAACTTGTGACCATCACTTCCATTCTGTGAACCAGCCTCGCAAGTTTGGCGCGTCGTAACCGAAGGTGAAAAAAATACTTTTGACCATCACCTCCATCTGAACCGGCCTTGCAAGTGCCATATGAGCTTCCAGCTCTTGTTTAGACTAAGGCCAACACAAGAGGTTTTCACACTTACAACATAGCAATGTAATTGTATGTAATCGAGTTTCTCACGTCATAATAGTAATAATAATAACACATTGCATAACAATAAGGCCACAAAGCCTCTACAAAATTCTTTTAAAGTATGTAGGGTCATAATTTGGGTATAATCATTTCGTCAATTTCTTTCTTGGACTAGCTCAGTGATCGGCAATTTTTTATTTATTCGGGTAATTGGACTAATTGGTTCCAGTGAAGAGGCACGCGATTTCTGAGGCTCCACCGACCAATTTCTTTGTAGAACCTCTCCTCGGTGAGTTTCAGGCTGTGGCCACACAAGCTGTTGAAAAATTGAGGATGACGTTAGCTTTGATGTTGTCATACATACTGTGGCATAGCTTGTTACACTTGTGTTTCATTCTGGTCTCACTGTTTTCTGTCAAAAGCGGTGAAGAGGTCAAAAGAGGCAACTGGTATTTTCATGCTCAGCCACTAACTGTTTCTCTGCTCGTCTATGATTACCCCAAGTCAGTAAAATTCCTGTTTCGTTAATTATTGCCATGGTTAAAGAAGGATTCGTGCCAGATTTCCTTGATCTTCCCTTGATGAGAAAAATTGACGTCAAATTTTAAGTTAACCTGCTAATGAGTGAAGGAAAACAGCCTTGATTTACACAGCTTCCACTTAAAACCAACATATGACATATATTTTGGGATGAAACTAAGGGTTTCCTTCCCAGAAATAGTATAAAAACGGTGACAAAACGGAACATGTATCCATTTCCTTCACTCCACTTCAGGCTGCAGGCTAGCTAGAAAAAAATTACAGGTTCGTCTTTCTAGCTAGAACGTAAAGACCCTTGCCAAAAGGGCCAAAATAGTCACCTTACTTATCGCACTGCTTAAAGGACCCCTCGCACTATTTACTCTTCAACTTACATAATTTTGAAATATTTGAATACTTTTAAACTAGGCTGAGCTTTCAATGAATAATAGGTTTTGCCTTTTCCGAGACCGGTTGACTTGCAGTGGAGACAGGGAAACAGTTTACATAACCGGTCTGATGGAAAAACTTCTCGCAGACAACCGTCGACAGCGTGACACACATCGAAGGTAGCAAAACACGCCAAGTTAGAAAATCAGCGTGGTTTTGTTAGAGGGATTATAATGTACCGTACGAAATTGGGGTCTCGGGGCTTAGAAATATATGGAGTGATTAAGGAAGTAGGTTGTGTTAGTATTAAAGGTAAGACAGGTCCTTTAAATGTCTTTTGAGCCGAGAGTCAGATGGTTAATAACGTCTGCATTGTCAAAGAAACCCTTGACTATCCCACACATATGTTATAATCAAGTCACCTGCTAAACTTATAAGCAAAGGAGGGCAGGTTCAGGGCTCTTTGGAATTATCCGAATGGGGCGAGCATTACCGCAAAAAGTAAGGAATATGAGAAACAATTAGAAAAGGTAACCTTAGCCGTTTGCTTTCCTGGCTGACCTTTGCCTCCATTGGCGCCCCGGTTGTCCAAGAAGATTCTCCAGTCGTCGCTGAAGCTTGCGGCTGCGATGAGCGATAATTCATTGGCTATAACGAGGTATATAGGTGCCGACAGGTCACGCTTTGAAGTGAGCCGCGGTAGCCACAAAAAGCTCCATTTTCCGGGCTTTTCCTGTGAAGGATGCCTTCGGGTAGCCAGAATAAAGCTGATTTGGATATCCTGGAATCGGCTATGCGCAGATCATGTCCAAGTTAGCTCCTTCTGCGCTGTCGCACCGGATGAAGGGTGGTTGGTCTTTAATGTTTCTGATGTGGCCGTTAGTTGTTTTCTGGGTCCTTTGAATGCCGAAGTGGTCGCTAGAGATACCTGTTTTCAGATAGAGGATTTTTCTCTCTTGTGCTGACTGAGAAGCCGTATTTCTAGGTGAGAACATTTAAAAAAACACACAGATACCCCTGGCTCTTTTGAGGAGCTTCATATGCTTTAGTCTATTCCTACTTGTCCAACGAAAAAAGTAAGTTAAGATTTGGACGCTGCTTGTCGTGATACCCCTACACTGACTGTCTAATTACCTAAAACCAATTTTTTTTTTCTTCCTTAATTTAAAACCCCGTGCCGTGCCCCACTCGCTAACATAGGGCCACGGGGACCATTTACGAATTTTACCGGTACTTTGACCCAGAGGATCCTCACACCAAGTTTCAACTAAACATCTCCTACCCTTCGAGAGTTATGGATATCCCGTCACTACTTTTGGGATCTCAAAAAGACGCCAACGGTCGGCCTCGGAGCGCTGCAGTTGCTTCAGTTGCCCTTTCTGATGTTTCGGAAATGGTCGCCGTGGGGCTCGTTTCTGTGGATCCTTTAGCCAAAATGCTGCTGGGAAAGCTTTGATAGTATCTTGACCGTAAATAAATATTTATTGATGGTAGGGCCTTATCGGTGCAGGCATGAGAAGAAATGAAGCTTTTTGTGTCCGGCTTGAGGAATATTGGAAAACCAGGATGTTTTGTAAGACAAAGCCAAGGAAGCCAAATGCGCGAAAGGGATGGTGGTCCCAAAGTATCGTCTTATTCTGGCTCCACCGGAGTAACGCGTGCTTAGGCGAGCGAATCCGTACCGCCAATTTTCGTATAATTATCTTTTTTCACCGTTTCGGTTACATGCCGATTTTTTTCCTCCGATAGTCTTTGCTTGGCGTGGGCACTTAGTTTCTTCCGGTCTCGCTTAAAGCTGGGCTTCACCTTCCAGTTTTACCTTCCGGATTCCCGAGTCCGTTTTCGTTGAAACTGACCCTGAAGGTGAAGCCAAGCCGAAAATGTTGAAAGTGCGGGATGTTACGCGAAGGGGGCACTTAGGAAGTGTCAGGAAGTCCGAGATGTTGGACCCATGATATCCCGGAATCTGGAAGTTTTCAAGATGCGACAGGATTGATAGATCCAGTAGATACGTAGATAGGTGAGGTCGGAGAAGAAGGAGGAGCGCTTGACAGCTGTGACTTAGGAGGCAAGAAATACGGTTTTGACCAAACCTTAGCCGACTATCTATGGCTCGTGACGTCACGCGAAAAGCCTATATTTTCTATTTACTAATGATGATGATGAGGATGATGAAATTGTATTTACGCACATGACGAGGAATATAGTGCAGTATAGACAATGAAAAGGAAAAAATACACTGAGCTTTCAATAATGTAGTAAATGCACAAGATAAAAAATAAACATTAAAAAAGGGAAAGGGACTAATCGGGTCTAAAACATCTTTTTCCTAGATGGAATACGGAGAAATTACCTAGGGCAGAAACGTGAAGGTCCTGGGCAATTGCAGATAACTATGCATAAGGGTCAGAGGGCAAAACAGTTGTAGTTATACGGGAATTCCTATAACGTCGAGGAAGGTACAAGATAAATTTACAATATTTGAAATAATAAGTCCTGGTACATACGTACATACTTACGTAGGAAATGTTTAACAGTATCGAAATTATCTCAAAAATGTAGAAGGGTTGCCTTCACTGCGTGGAAGCCCCGGATATCTGGGAATCTGATGCTGAATCGGCTTTTAGCACAAGTAATTTGCCTCGCTCGAGCCTTGCTCAATTCCTAAAAGCCAGGCTTCACCTTCCAAATGTCTGGACCTTCCGCATAGTCGAGCCCATCTTTCAAGATTTTCATGATAATGATGACAGCTCATGTTGCCATTTTTCAGCATTTCCTAGATGTCCTCTTCGCATTTAAAATATCTCTTGCATCCCAACCACAAATGTCAATCACTTTCCTTCTTCCTACATTTGCATATTTACTACATCTCACGAACAAGTTGCCCTACGGCACCTTCCAGACATCCGGAATCTGGGGAGTCCAACACCCCGGACTTCCAGACGTGTTTGGCCTGGATTATCTTCCATACCCGTCTCGATAAAAACGGCTGCCTGGAATCCGGAAGAAAAATTTGGAAGGTGAAGCCTGACTTTAACCCATCTCGATTCCCTTCCGCTACACCTTGCTAATATTTTTGCGTTCTGCGGGCCCAGCTCAAAAATTACTAGAACGTGTTTTCTGGACCACTAGCTTGGACCACTCCGACCGGACATTTTTGAATACTCTTGATGTCTATCTCTCTTTGTCGATGCAAAATCTCCGGCCTCTCCTGGTAGCTAGCGGAAGAAAGGCAGAAGTGATGTCACAGCTGCACCCAAAGATCGCAGTGATTGATGTACACAGGATTTGAGTCGCTCAGTTTTGAGTCGTACGGAAACGCTTACTCCTTCTTCCTGAGGATAACTGGCGTGTTTTGGACTTAGTCATATAGAGTATTGGGAATAAAGGGTACAGACGACATCATTTGTTTCACTTTCCTCTTCAAAGGAACGTATCCTTCATCACATTATTGTTATAATGTTGTCTATTTTCCCTCAATATAGCCTACCAATGTAAGAAGTAAATAGAATAAAGGACACAAAACTAAATCACAATCTATGTACATGGCGGTGGGCAGTTTAGTCCAGCCAAACAGTTGAAAAGACACCTAAGTTCTCAACGCCATTCTAAAAGTTGCCTCGGTGAAAAGCCAGTGAAATGATACCTTACGTAATATCTATTCCCCATCGCTTCGAGGGACAAGCTATCGCCCCTTATCAATGTTCTTTGGCTGGGAAAGGGTCCCAGATATCAGATATGTCTCTATGGGTTTCCCCGCAATTTTCCTAATCTTGAGACAAAGAAAAGGGCAAATGATTTCCCACTCTCTCCTTCCGAGTTTCCTGGAATAGGAGAAATATCCGGTTCCTCATTTCTTATTAACTTCATTTTCCACGCATAGAATGAAGAAGATTTGCTTCGGGAAGAGGGATTTGAATTTTGTGGATAAAGTTAATTGTGTTGCTAATGAAATTCAATTAGCAAAGAAAGAGCATCGCTTGTAAAGATGGAAGAATTGAGGACGAACATAAAGCTCGAAAGCTGAATTCCGCGTTTAATTTGATAAAGTTAGATTACATTAGAGGTCGTTACCAACCAGCTTGCAAGACTTCGTCACGCTTCACGTGAAACTGGCAATCGTTCACGGAGAAATTGTCGAGCAGGGTACATAGATCCCTTCCATTAATTAGTTTATTTTGCTAAAATCCCAGTAAGTAGCTTCATGTTCAGCCGCTCGTCTCGGTCTTCGAAACAGAAATCGCAAGTCGTCTTCGTGTCTGTGCCGCTAGTCCATTCCAGTGCTTCCAAGCGGATTAGTTTCTGAAAGAGTAGAGTGGAGTAGAGATACATTTATTAAAACAAAGACACTATTTGCCTTTTGCCTGCCAAGAAAGGCAATTAAGCTTGCAAGGTCAAGCGAGGTTATTTATTTATAGTTATTCACTACAGTCATACCGAGCTACTCATACACTAAAAAGTCAACTAATGAATGATAAAAGATGAAAAGACAAGAAGAAGATGAGATAATAACAAATAAAGAAAATCGGAGAACAATATCTTAAATAGAATGGAGAACCTGGATCGGGTTTCTCACCAATTTCATTCCCGAGACAGAAAGAACTTCTTTGCCCGTGACTTGTAAGCAGGAAGACTAGGCGCATTTTTCACACACTCGGGCAATATATTCCAAACATAGATGCCCGAGTTGTGCTTCTAAACTCACGAGTTAAATTATCCGCATTTCTTTATTATGATAATGACCATCTCTGTTATAAGTAAAAAGATTTTCAAAAGCAGAAAGTCCTCCATTGTCTCATTATCAACATTTTGAGACCGACATAGTAGCCTAAGATAGATCCACAAGTTCATGAATTAGAAATCTGAAATTATGCCTCCCCAGCAGCGGAATATTCTTGGAGTATAAAGTTAAAGGCTATTGTATTCTGTAAAAAGTCTATCCACTAGAAATGATTTATTCCGTCACCTTTAATATACAAAACTTGTGTGCAACGGATGGACGCCTGCTACCTGAAGAGAATCGCTTTGCCTTGCGACGCAATTATACGGCGGACACAATAACGAAATACAGATACATATTATTCTACTCAGGGGCGGATCCAGAGGGGGGGCGAGGGGGGCAATCGCCCCCCCTAGACTGGCTGTAATTTTTTGTTTTGTTTTACTGCACTTACGGAAGTCTGCATTAACGCATGTTCTAACTACTGTAACTAGACTCTAAAATCTTTTTACAAGTGGAGCAAGGAGCTTGAATTTTTCTTGTAAACAGTTGTCAGTTGATCAAGTACAGTTTTTACCATTATTGTAATATATAAAAACCACATTTTCGTTAAATAAGAGACCGACAGGGACACTTAAAACGCGAAAAAAACCAGCCTTGTGGCCGATGAAAAGGACACTACCTCCACTCGTTTCGGTAAGAATCGCCCCCCCCCCCCTAGAACGGAAGGCTGGATCCGCCCCTGATTCTACTCGTTACCATATGCCTGATGAAAATTTTATCTCAAAATAGTAGTCAGTAGCACGGTAGCCTTGACATAGAAGCATGTAGTAGCATCAGCTCAAAATTGAGATAAAAAGTAGCATGCAGTATGAGCTGATGCTTCGTACAACTTCATACTACTGTTTTGAGATAAAATTGAGATAAAAAGTAGCATGCAGTATGAGCTGATGCTTCTACATGCTTCTGTGTCAAGGCTACCGTGTTACTGCGTTCTACTGCATGCTACTATTAACAAGACTGGATGCTACTATGGCAAGACAGGATGCTACTGGATACAACTTCTTAAGATTGTCCCAGTCTGAGGCACAATAAATGGTAGTATTCTTTACTATTACATATTAATGTGCAACAACTTTCCGTACCACTATCATACAACCACGCAGGCATAAAATTTTTCATTGGGTGAGTCCTTATTTCACCATCTCTCGGTCACTCGGTGAAGGACTTTCAGAAACATGTTTGCTTAGACCGCTGAATTGGGATAAGGCGAATTAGACGGCAGCGAAACGACGAATTTCTACTATCGATCGGAGCCGAAACAGAGATAGGCGAATCCGATCATGAAAGGATTCGAATCCGAATCCAGGGCTAGGTACGAATCCCATTCCGAATCCGAATCCACCATTTCATGCTGAGGATTCGAATTCGGATTCGAATCCGACCTGAACAAAAATCAATTCATGTACATAGGTTATGGTTTAGAATCGGAGGTGACATAAAGCGCTGATACCTAAGGTAATCAGATAACGTGATAGACTTATAGGCTACTGAGGATGGTTGGTGGTGGAGACCAAAAAGTTGGATTGCCTAAGCACACTGTGTAAAAATTGGGAAAACAGAAACTGGAAGGATGAAGTCTAGGAATTTGAGCGGATTCGTTAGATTGAGGGTTTGGAGTCCGAGTCTGAATCCGAATCCAGCCTGACAAGCAGAAGATTCGAATCCGGCCAAAAGGACCAATCCTGGACTCGAATCCGAATCCGGATTCGAATTCGCCCATCTGAAAGGCAACGCGGATATCCGGTCACAAAGTTTCATCTCCTGACGGCGTACACTCCGACTGGCGACGTAGATTTCGCACCCTGTCAGAGCTAAAGGCATTATATATGGCGTATCCGTCGAAAGTGTAAAAACTTTTTATGCTCCTCGTGAGTCTCTGGGCGCTCATATAATCTCCAATAACGCAGAAACGCTGGCATGAATTATGTTGAAGACCAAAGGAAATATCCATCCCAAGTGTCGTTAATGCCCTCGCGTTGCCATAGGTCTTAAGTCCTGTAATGATTTAATTTGACATCAAAGCATCCTGTGTATAAAAGGGCTTTGACAAAGGTCTATGTATACGTTAGTTTATTACGATGCGGATCGCTCTTCACCCTAAAGTGCTGCAGCTGCTTTCCAGCATACCTTGCTTTTAAAGCTCTTAACCATTGCTGACTCAAGCTTGTTGCCCCCCGAGCGCGGTTTCGCATTCGCATACGGCGTCGCTAGTGGAAAATCGCGTCGACAGGCTATAAATTCACTCCGCGCTTTTTCAGCTCCGAAGTTGAATTTGTTTCGCTTCGCGTCTCAGTTCGCCTGGTGGAAATCAGAGTGGCTAAAGTATAGAAGGACATTATTGATATCGACACGGGTATTGTTTGTTGACATAAGTTTGCATAATTGACCCGATATTATCGAACAAGAATATATTTCACTTTGTCGAATTTGTTCGACGACTCGCTTTCGGTGGGGCTACAAAACGAATTCGTAAAGCGGTGCAAAAGGGCAAAAAAGTCGCATGCGGAAAATGTTCGTGTTCTATGGGCACTAACCTTGATGCGCATACAAGAGACATTTCGTCGTCGTAGCTCCAAGCTTTGAAAAGTTATGAAATCAAGTCACTTGGCATCTGAGCCCAGTTGACCCTGAACTTGACGAGTGGGGTGTTGATCACCTTAAGAGGCACATACAACTCTGAAATGGAGACAAGTATATCAAATTTCAACATGATATCTATCATGGTCCACGAGTTATCGAAACGATTAAAACGGATTGACGATAACCGGAAACCGACTATGCTGCAAGTGGAAACACATTGCCCAAAAGAATTCCGTCTTCCGTCCGTCTTTCGGAAGGTCTTGTCCGAGAACGTCTTTTTGACTGATGTGTTCGATGGTTGGAAAGGGCTATTTCCGGTAATTGGGATCGGTGGTTTGAACTGGCGAGAACAGAGGTTGGTTCTGGCGTTGTCGCAGATTGATTTTCTACAAAACAAAGCGAGAATCTGCCGAGCGCAAGAACAATCGAAAAGGTGTTGTGACTTGATAACTTCTCGCTTGCTTGTTTTTCTCGCTCCATGCGTGGTCTTGATTCACTTTCCACGTCACTATCCGAAACTAGCATAGTGCCATCGCAGCCTCAGAAAGCGAAGCGAGTTTAGTCCTGAAAAGCGAAGCTACCGCAAGAACAAACGGTGGATACGCCAGTGGAGCTTCCCAGACCGCCAGAATCGTCGTCAGATTTGCCCTAACTGCATTATAGCTGCTCATGCCGCGCAATTGACGATGATATGTTCAGTTTCGCCAGGGGTCATCATTTGGTGTGGGTCTAGGCGAGAACCCCCCCGGACAAAACCCCCGGCGAAAATCCCCCCGACTAAAACCCCCCCGTTACTAAAACCCCCTTGTCTTAAATGAAAGGTTTCGGGGGGTTTTGGTACCGGAGGGTTTTAGGTACCGGGGGGGGTTTGGTACCGGGGGGGGGGGTTTGTTCGGGCGGGTTTTGGTATCGGGTTTTTTTTCGCCGGGGGGGTTTTAGCCAGGGGGGTTTTGGCGGGTTTTTTTTAGCCGGAACCCATTTGGTGTATCGCGATTTCTGAGAATGATCCTCGTTGCGCTTTCCTGAACGGTGCATCCTGTTGTAAAAGGTACGCTGTGCAGAGTGTAGATGGACCATTCGTCGACACTATGTTTTACTTTTGTTTTTATTTTCTAGGAAGACCTACACCTCTGAGCACATTGTTGAGAAAACGTCCTGTCTTCCAGAAGGTCTTATCCGGGAAGTTAGCGGTCAGGTAGTGCTGGAGGAAGAAGGACCGCGAGTCATTCCTCTTAAGAACTTTCCAGAGTCAACCATAAACCTCGCTTCTACCCAGCTAGTGGGTAATCATTCCCAGCAGTGGCCAGATGAGAAAATGCTAGCTCAGGTACGTGACCCCCCCTCATCTCCTCCCCTGCAGACCCTCTTTTGTTTAAGTCCTACTTGCGTGTTCCACCCTTCTTACAATAGCAACTATTAGTTACCATTTTCGTTCCAACCCCGTGAAAAGTTACTACGCTAACCGTTTCCTTGACAAAATAGTAACTATTTCCTTGCCACGCTGGGGATTGTAGTAAGCGTGGTAATTACGATCTCTGTGACGCGACTGGACGGATTAGCGCATGGTGCGATATTTTACTGAAAGTCGAAAACATCGTTCCAGCCTTTACGCCAAGAAGCCAGAAGCCGTGACCTTGTGCGTAGTTACTACGGTAAGTAGGGTGGAACCTTACTTTGACCGTTGTTTTGGCACTCGTGGTAGGAGAATGGTCATGATTATAATTTTAATGACCGATTGCATTGCATGATGCCTAGTGGGGTGCTATAAATAAAAGGAGAAAAAGAAAGTAAAAACTGAAATTCATGAAACAATATAGCGTCTAATAATAACTTGAATATCGATCCTACAGCGACAATAGACCTTTATTACTACCTTGTTGAAACAGAATTACCCTCTTTCAGTTTTCCACCATGAAGGCTTCCACAAGCAAATACCTCGTTAACGACAAACCTTCGTCCTTCCAGACATATCCGCAAGGGCCCATAACAGATTGTTCGCACTTAGTAATTTCCATGGGTCTTCCACTAAGACGTGTCCTTTAATAAAACAATCTTCTTCCCTGTTTATTTAGGGTCACTACTGTCCATCGTCTTATATGATCTTGTGGCACTTTTAATGGCCAGGTCTACCGCTCTATCCAGGGTAGAGCGCGCCACCTACTCTGTTTTCACCACTTAACTGAACATGAGAGGATGCCATTCACATTCTGCCAATAGCTCTTTTAAGGTTACGTAACTCTCTTTCCTTAGAGATACTTGTCTAAATATAGGCCCCTGCCTAGTGACAGCCTTTAAAAAGCTCTTTCCATTTTGCATGGCTTTCTTAGGCAAGAGTGCTTCTCTCTTAGCTCTGTGATAGACACGGAATAAAGATTCTATTATTGTCTCTGAGTACCTTTTTGGGATCCCAAAACGTAAGTGGAGAGATACCTATGAAATCGCAAAAGCTGTCCGTCTGTAAGCACGATAACTCTCGAAGGGAATGAGATATTTTGATGAAACGTGGTTTGAGGATTTGTTGGGTCGTCGGACCATGTCAAGTTCGTAGATCGGCTTTGTAGCCCTACATTTAGGGGTGGGGGAGGGGGTTTAAATTAAGGGGCAAACAAAATATTTTGAATCAGCTGATTTGATAGTCGATTATGGGGTAAGAAGACATGCTGAACACGATGGTGAAAACCATTTTGTCATCGGACAAGTAGTTCGCCCGGAATCCCGCAAAAACCGGAAAGTTTGTTAAAAGTAAAAGTTTTATTTGAAGTTGATTAAATGTTCGATTTTGGGGTAGGAAGACATGCTGAGGACGATGGTGAAAACTATTTTCGCGACGGACAAGTAGTTCGCCCGGAATCCGGCCCAAACCGGAAAGTTTGTTATAATTAAAAGTTTTATTTGGAGTTGATTAGATTTTCGATTTAGGGCAAGAAGACATGCTGAACACTTATGTGAAAAAATTTCTACCTGGACATGTAGTTCCCCCCGAATCCGGCCAAAACCGGAAAATTGTTAGAAGCTTAAGTTTTATTTCTAGTTGATTAGATAACCGATTTAAGGGTAAGAAGAGATACTGAATCCGTGTTTAACAATCATATTTTACTCGGAAATTTAGTTCGACCGGAATCCGGCTGGAGTAGGAAAATTTGTTGAAGTTAAATTTTTATTTGAAGTTGATTAGATGTTCATTATTGGGGAAAGAAGATACCCTGAGTTCGTTTTTGAGCTTTATTTTTTCGCCGGACAAGTAGTTCTGGAGTTTGGCCGAAACCAGGAGATTGGCAGAAGTGGCAGGAAGTTTTCGTCAAAACAGATATGACTTATAGGTGTAAACACACATGCTGAATCCATATCTGAACTTGGTTTTCTCAGATGACTAGCTATTTGGCCTTAATATGTTTCTGAATTTTAATTGTAAAAATGTTCAAGGAGTCTGGCGATGACTGGATTCCTATTGTTTCAGTCTTGTATCGAGTTACTTTTCAAACTATGAAGTTTAAAACGTTTTATACTATTACAGCTTTCCGTTATAAGTGCCAAATAGCTATCGTAATGTCTGTCGGTCTGTCCCGGTTTTGTTCCGGGTATGCTAAGACAAAGGAACTTGGCAAGCCCATAAGGGTTTCAACCTGATGCTCAACGAAACCTTATTTTCCCGGACCGGGTCACCCGTGTTGGGCGAAGGGGGGGGGGGAGTGAATCTAGGATTTTGTGACCGATCAAGTTGCGGACGTTTGATCCAGTTCTAGTGAGACGTGACTGGTGAATAGGAGAAGATGCTCGAGACCTCTGTTTACGCGTCAGAACTCATCCAACCGCATTGGGGGGGGGGGGGCTGTAAGGGAGCCCAAGAAATGTGTCTAACATGCGTTGGAACCAAACGGATGGACGTATTGGGATGAAACTTGAACGATTAAAAAGGGCATGGATCCCAATTATGTTATTTTGAGGTCCGCACCGGATCTTGCTACGTGGGGGGTAGGTGGAGGGGGGTAGTGCACGGGAAGGACTCCGATTTGGCTGTTGGGTGGTAAATTGCACATGGACACGTTGGGGGGGGGGGATATGTGTGGGAACCAAACGGATGGAGGCATACTGATGAAACTTGAATGGGACAATGATCATGTTGGCACTCATCACGGTCGAAATCTGATGTCGTGCCAGTAAGGGTCTCGACAGGGTACGACCTCTGTAGGGAAAATTGAGAGGGGGAGATTGTGGAATTTCTCAGATTCGAGCGAGACTTTGAACGTGTCCGAAACGAAGGAAAATGCTGAATAAATTCAGCATTTTATGCAGCAATTCGCTTTCGGACTTGCATTTTAGCTCAATTAATGTATCATTAATTCAGCATAAAATTCATCGACTAATTCAGCAAGAATGCTAAATTTTATGCTGAATTTTCAAGAAGAAACTGGGGAGTACGGCGATTCTCTCAGTGTTTTCGGCGGCAAACATGACAAATTCAAAAAGACAACTGACAATTCGGCAAACACTCCAAATT
This sequence comes from Branchinecta lynchi, assembly GCA_023053575.1. Classification (NCBI taxonomy): domain Eukaryota; kingdom Metazoa; phylum Arthropoda; class Branchiopoda; order Anostraca; family Branchinectidae; genus Branchinecta; species Branchinecta lynchi. The sequence goes on from JAKZAP010000011.1 coordinate 2,096,671, forward strand.
CTAAGAGAACTGGCGATCATTGCCAGCGAAGAAAGGAAAAGATAAGAAGATAAGAAGATTGGATATCAGTAGCTGATCCATTTTGTCAGCTTTATACAGCTAATTTTTTTATGGCACTTGAGCTTACTCAAGTGCCATATAGCGATTGTTATTTCTGTCCGTCAGTCGGTCTGTCGGTCTGTCGGTCTGTCGGTCCCGGTTTTGCTAGTTTGGGCACTTCCAGATAAGCTAGGACGATGAAACTTGGCAAGCAAATCAGGAACTGGACCAGATTAAATTAGAAATTGTCGCTTCCTCGATCCGACCATCTGGAGGGGAGTGGAGGGAGGGGGAATCCGGAAAAAATAGGAAAAATGAGATATTTTTAGCTTACGAACGGGTGATCGGATCTTAATGAAACTTAATACATGGAAGGACTTCGTGTCTCAGACCCTCCATTTTAAATCCAGACCGGATCCGGTGACACTGGGGGGAGTTAGAGGGGGAAACCGGAAATCTTGGAAAACACTTAGAGTGGAGGGATCCGAATGAAACTTGGTGGAAAGTACAAGCAAAAGTCCTAGATACGTGACTGATATAACCGGAACGGATCCGCTCACTTTGGGGGAGTTGGGGGGGGGGAGAAGTCCGAATTTGTAGTGATCCCGCGAGTTCCGTGCTTCCTGATGTGCTGGTACGATGGAAATTGACAGGCATGTCTGGGACCCGACCAGCTTACATAGGAAATCATCAATTCCCCGATTCGACCATCTGGGGGGGGGGGGGAGTGGAGGGAGGGTGAAGCCAAAATTTGAGGTATTTTTAGCTTGCGAACGGGTGATCGGATCTTGATGAAAATTGATATTTAGGATGACCTCGTGTCTCAGACACCTCACTTCAAATCCGGGCCGGATCCGATGACACTGGGGGGAGTTGGAGGAGGGAACCGGAAATTTTGAGAAACGCTTAAAGTGGAGGGATCGGGATGAAACTTGGTGGGAAAAACAACCACAGGTCCTAGAAACGTCATTGACATAACCGGACCGGATCAGGGCACTGTGGGGGAGTTGGGGTGGGGAACCGGAAATTTTGAGAAACGCTTAAGGTGGAGGGATCGGGATGAAACTTGGTGGGAAAAACAAGCACAGGTCCTAGACACGTCATTGACATAACCGGACCGGATCAGGGCACTGTGGGGGAGTTGGGATGGGGGTCCGGATTTCTAGCGATCCCGCGAGTTCGGCATACTTCCTGGTGTCCTAGGGCGATGAAACTTGGCAGGTATGTCAAGGATCCGAACAGATTGACTTGAGAACAGCCGTTTCCCCGACCCGACCATCGTAGGGGGAGTGGGTGGATGGGGAGTCCGGAATCTAGTGGCGTGCATAACTTTTGAACGGGTGATCGGATCTTGATGAAAATTGATATTTAGGATGACCTTGTGTCTCAGACACCTCACTTCAAATCCGGGCCGGATCCGATGACACTGGGGGGAGTTGGAGGAGGTAACCGGAAATTTTGAGAAACGCTTAAAGTGGAGGGATCGGGATGAAACTTGGTGGGAAAAACAAGCACAGGTCCTAGACAGGTCATTGACATAACCGGACCGGATCCGATGACACTGGGAGGAGTTGGAGGAGGGAACCGGAAATTTTGAGAAACGCTTAAAGTGGAGGGATCGGGATGAAACTTGGTGGGAAAAACAAGCACAGGTCCTCGACACGTCATTGACATAACCGGACCGGATCAGGGCACTGTGGGGGAGTTGGGGTGGGGGTCCGGATTTCTAGCGATCCCGCGAGTTCGGCATACTTCCTGATGTCCTAGGGCGATGAAACTTGGCAGGTATGTCAGGGATCCGAACAGATTGAATTGAGAACAGCCGTTTCCCCGACCCGACCATCGTGGGGGGAGTGGGTGGATGGGGAGTCCGGAATCTAGTGGCGTGCATAACTTTTGAACGGGTGATCGGATTTGAATGAAACTTGTCTGGTGAGCTATCGCCTCGGATGTTCAGTGTCACGTCCGAGTCGGGTCCGATACCTGTGGGGATAGGGGGGGGGTGTGTGGAAAACTCAAGAAACTCTAAAAGTAGAGGGATTGGGACGAAACTTAATGGATGGAACAAGCATTAGGCCTAGATGAAATTGACGGAGCCAGATGGTTTCGGGGCTCTGTGGGGGGAGTTGGAGGGGGTTTCCTGGAATTCCGGTACTCGTGAGTTAGAATAGTTCCAGATGTAAAACGACAACGAAACTTTGCAGGCATTTTAGCGACCCGAATTATCTTAACTTAAAAACCTGACACAACATACCCCCGGAAACTTCCGTTCCTAGATCCGAGCATTTTTGGGGGAGCAAGAGAAGAGAAATACGGACTTCTATAAATTGCGAACGAGTGGTCTGATTCGAGTGAAACTTCATGGGTGATACGAATCGATGGCCTCGACATGTAAAACATGCGTTCGAACCATATGCGACCACAATTAGGGGAATTGGGGGTGGGGAGACTTTTGACATGCACAAAAACCAAACGGATGGACCGAATGAGATGCAATTCGACAGTGCCGAGTTTATGCGGCCTAGATTTGTTATTTGGCGTCTGGGCCGGATTCGGCCAAGGTAGGGGGGGGGGGTAATGGAAACTTGCAGATAGGCTATGCTCCAATTTCAGTCAAACTTGATGAGGGAAATAAGGATTGGGCCCGAACCGGCTCCGACAACGTTGGTGGGAAGGGGGGGGGTACCGGAACTTTCCAAAAATGCTCAGATTCGAGTGAAACTTGGTAGATGGTATAAACGAAGATGCTTTAGGTGGTCGTTTTTTTTTTTATTCCGAACCAGATTCGGCCACGGTAGGTGGAAATAGAGTGAGTACCGGAAATCGTGTAGCACGTCTAGGGATCAAACAAATGGATTTATTGGGATGAAAGTTTGAACAGTCATGTGCATTTGCAATCGAGACGATGCCGGAACTGCTCAGAAATGAGTGAAACTAAATATCCTATTTCTATTTCCGAACCACCTTTTTGGATGGCGGGTGTATTTTGTGACGTTTTCTTCTACTTTCTTGTACAGCCTACTCGTACAAGTGCCATATGAGCTCGTAGCTCTTGTTTTTCTTCTTCTTCTTCCTGACTTAAATTTTGGTATTCTAGAAGTGTCAGAGAAGAAAAAAAGGTAACAGCTTTCGGACAAAACAAAGAAAGGAAATGCAGCATTAATGCAGCATTTACAGCACCAAAAAGCTTTCGGACACGTTCTTTATGTGCGTTAGGAGCAAATGTTCTAGGCGTGATATGCATGCTTCTGAAGCGGATCCCAACTTGTGACAGGCATTACACTCGAGCGAGTAATCCCATCTGAGTGAAACATGATTTTGCTAGAAAACTTGCTCCAAATGTTCCAATTATTACTCCGGACTGTAGTCCGAGTGAACCCGGTCACTATTGGTTGAACTCGAGGGGGTGGGTATACCGGAAATCGTGTGGCTAGGTTAGAGCGGAGGGATCTTGACGGGACTTGGCGGACAGGACAGTTACAAGCCCTACGCGTACGTTTACAGCTCCAGACCGGATCGGGGCATTGTAGGGGGAGTTGGAGGGGGGCTCCTTTGTATCTTGTGACATGCAATTACTTTCTAACCTGCGATCCAGTCCAGATGGCAATTGATATGTCTAATGGTACTATCAGTTACCCTAGATGTTCCATTTATATGTTCAGACTTTATTCGACCCTAAGCTGAAATACCTGCTAAACCCAAGCAATTAGTCATTATGAGCTTTCACCGAGTCTTTCTGGGATTTTCCAACGAAAGTTTCGAAAAGGGCAATGGAAATGTCCTAGCTTCTCCTTTCTGGAAAGCTTCGGATCGTGAGTTATTCAGTAATTATAGTAGTGCTCAGCAATGAACATTATGTGTACAAATCAGAAAACCACCGTTTTTTCGTCGCTTCTTCCAACCTCCTTGTCCATGGGTGCATTTCCAAGGTCCTTGGAAGACAAAAAGTAGAAGAGTTGAATGTCACCCCTTATATGCATCTTGTTCCGATCTGACTCACACAACGATCATTGAAATGGAGGAGGGCATAGCGCGATTTTAAAGCACAATGGACACTTCTAATGTTTTACTTTGTATTAAATGCTTCACAAACAAACATTTCCGACTTCCTATACAAGGCGCTTCGAAAATCGGCCGTTTTCTTGTTGTCCCTTGTCTTTACCTCTCTGGCATTTCGGCGATCCAAATCTTAGGAGCTGGGATATCGTGGCAGGAAATTCAAAAACTCCCAGCAATGCTTGATAGAAAAGGATATATTTGAGATGTCACCAAAGTCAAGCCGCATATTCAGTTTACCTGATTGTTCTAGTATTTCATCAGAAGTTCCATGACTTAAAGTACTTATTAAAAGTTTTTCTGTGTGGAATAGTGTTGTGAAGCTTGATTAACTTGCTTTATAAAATGTACAAGAATATGCAATAAGCTTATACAAAAATAACATAGCTACAAAACTCATTAAAAAACAAATGACCTATTGAAATCTGAATTATACAAGCTGATTTATGCATAAAATAAAGATCAACTAAGTATTACAAGAAACATCACTTTTATCTTTGTCCAAGCTAGTAAATTGAGCATGTACTGGCCCAAAAAAATTACGCTTTGAAATGTCACAGAGAGGAAACTGTTGAAAAAACTGCTGGTCTAGGGGGTAAGCATTGTTTCTTGGTTATTACAGAGTGGGATCAGGGTAGTTTGATGTGCCCATTGAACTTTAACTTGCATATACACACAACAATAGGAAAGAGACAAGGATCGACCCAGTATTTCAAGCGGCATCTTGAAATGTAGTATATATCAGAAAACTCCATTTTCGGCTGCCTTTTTCAAGTTTAACAAGAGACGGAAATGAAAGGTCCTTGACTGTCGAGTACAGAACAATACCAGGAAGATGAAACGATCTCTGAAGATCCTCCTTGTGTTCCAGGAACTTCTAGTTTCGCACACGGAATGAAAGTAGACCAACTCTCGCGAAGAGACCGTCTTCCCAGATGCTGCTTGGGATATTCTACTGGCCTACTTGGTCCATATTTTTATCTCTCCTATTTTTGTGTTTTCTGATATTTCTACATTGCGTTCATTATCGATCCCTCCTTATTATTGGAGAAATCGTGATCCCGGTTCCGTACAAGAAGGAAAAAGAAGTCGAGGACCTTTCCCTTGACGTTGTTAGAAACTTTCATCCACGAACAAGGCGGAAAAGAAACCGTAGATGACGATTTTCTGACATTTACTGCACCCCATGATGCCGCTTGGGATACGTGTTCGTCCTTTCATCTTTATTTGGCGGTCAAAAACTGTCGAGATTTGACCCATCGATAAGGACTCGCAAAAAGCAAGAACAAAAATTATGGTTTTCTGAGATTTCCACATAAAGATATGTATTGCACTCCACGATGTCGCTTGTCCATCTTTTCATCTTCCTTGTAGTTTTCCTTATTTTGCAGTCACGGATTTCCTCAAGGAAAGAGCACTGAATCCTTATTCAGCCTATTCATTGCTTTTCTACTTCACATTTTCACGTTGTCTTCGTTTGACCTCTAGTCCATAGCTAAATAATCTACCTGACTCTGACAAAAGGAAATATCCACTTTATCAGTTCACTACCACGCTACCCGCCGAAAGGTTGCCAAGTCTTTCTCAAATGAATTCGAATGGAGCCAGTGCTCCAGGAGATATAACTGTTGGTCCTTTCATTTTGACAGTCAAGGACCTTTCCTCGCTATACCATGTTTGAATTCCGCACATTGACAAAAAGTTGGATTAAGCATTACAAAGTGTCTTCTGATATTCCATATGTCACTTGGGATACTACATGCATCCTTTCATCTTCTTTATAGTATTCGTTATTGGACAGTCGAGGACCTTTTCTCTGCATTTCTTTCTCGAAACTTTGACCATCGACGTGAACTCGGAAATAGGAACCGTAAATGACCGTTTCTGATATATATTACATTTCAAGATGTCGCTTGGGATACTTCTCCCCTTTTTTCTCCGCTGTCAGTCGGACAAGGAATGAAAGTTGAGGTGGACAGTTCCTTTTGACCTATCCGAAGAAGTCATTTCGGGTCTTGTGACAAGTGATATACATAAGACGAAATCAGTGAAAATATTCGAGTGATACCCAAGCAAGTTAGTGAATATAAAGCTCTGCAAGAACAAGTGATACGAACGCATATGACCTTTCGGTCGAACGCGTCAAACCCCAAACAACAACAACAACAGTCATTTCGGGTTACCGTAGGTTTGCAACTTCCTCCTGGATCTGATCTGCTTCACGTTGGCTGCTTACGCATTGCGGCAGAACTTCCACCCAGGGATAGAATCCAGTTTCGTCAGTTTGAACAAGGTCTCTGAAAATTCACTGTGACGTTTCTGCGTAAGGTCAGAGTGTATGCTGTTGTAATATCTAGTCCTGAGGTTCAGACTTGATGGGTGATTTTCGGCAGCTTATGAGCCCTGGTGCGGTGAACTTCTTGCATCGTTCTGCTTCAAACGATAAATTGGTTGCATGGCTTGGCCTCGTGATCCAGACATCGCGATCGATCTAGTCGTCTCTTTCCATAGATTACGAACTTCCAGGAATCTATTACATTCATGTAATAACTCACTGTAACATTCCGCAAAATAAACTCAAGCTGGAACTTTCCCCGTTATCATTAAGTTGTCCGGAATTCAGTAATTCATCAAGGTAGAAAGGGATGTCAAGTTCTACCAAACAGCTGAGGCCGGGTGTCAGTGCGGTCATGGCATAGTTCCCTTCCATTCATGACCCATATGTTTTCGAGCTTGCTGTAAAAAAAAAGATTGGTTATGCTTCACTTATATGGTGTACTATAAGAGGGGACAATGAAAATAGCATGTTATCCGCAGGGTTTTCACTAGCCTTTTACCTTTGGGGGGGGGGGGCGTCCGGTTTTTGCCGACGGACTAAAAACTGTGCTGACAAAATGCGGCGCTTTGCGGCAACGGCGTACATTTCCCACCAGCATAGAATAGAACAGATGTTAAATTAACTGTAATGCATCAGGTGAGATTATTCCTTTAATGTAATTCCGTATATGAAGCGTGTTCCATCCTACTTACCGTAGTTACTAGCCTACGCATGACGTCACGAATTTTGGCTTTGTAACTCAAGGCAGGAAAGCAATTTTCTATTTTGGCCAAAATATCACTCCGCGGGGTAATCCAGCCAATCACGTTACAGAGATTCGTGATTACCATGCTTACTACGCTCCCGAGCATGGTAAGCAAATAGTTACTGTTTCGATAAGGTTGGAACGGTCAGCGGAGTAACTTTTCATGAGGTTGGAACGGAAATAGTAACTAATAGTTACTGTTGTTAGAAGGGTGGAACACGCTCAATATGTTAGAATTGCATCGACCGTAGATACTGTGATTTACTATTTTGGCTGAGGAGACTTACCTTTGTTCATATCACCTTAAAATGTACTTGAAAACAAAAGGGTGCAGAATTCCGATAAGGTATCTTGCGGAGGTCACGATAGTTAACTTTCGGGCTGAGAACTCAGGAGCGTATTAGTCGTCTTTCCAGGGCTATGATTTCCAGTGTCCATTTGCTTCTGAAGAATTCCGATGTTTTACTGGTGACAGTGACTTCTGATAAAGCATTCCATAAGCGAAATACTCTGTTGGAAAATAACTGGTCTCATACTTCATCACTGCAAGATCGTTGAAGTCCAGACTGAGCCTCTGAGAAGGGCAGGTACTAGCCAGGTTAAAGAGTTTTGACAATTCTTGACAAGAATTTAGAATTTTGACTAGACTTGCTAAGAATAGGTCCCTTGAATAAGATCTGCTCCGGTTTTATGTTTCTTTTATACTAGAATTGCTAAGAATAGGTCCCTTAGACAAGATCTGCTCCGGTTTTATGTTTCTTTTATACGTCGGGGCTAGAATAACTGGTGGAAGCTTGGTACTTCCGCCTTACTGAGGACAAGCTTATCGGATCGAAAAAATACAGAAGCGTGACCTACTGATTATGTCAAGATCCCCCAAAATTCTGTATAATGAGCTCCCCAGAAATATAAACTTTTAGTCACGTAGGTTGAAACTGTGCATGAATTCTGGTAAGAAAATGCTTGAGCACCCTACCATAAGTATATACTTCCGCCACCACTCGATGACGCTCGCCAACGACCTGCAAGGGCGTCCTCAGTGGCGATCTCAAAACTCCAACAGATAGAATGCGACCATGTGCGGTATGAAAATACGTTTCCACCGACTTTCGTTAAAATTTTTAATCTTCCTTAGTGTTTATCTTTGGATATGCTGATGGCTTCGACAAATTTGAATTTTACCATACTAGTTCGAGAAGAATAAAAGCGATATCCATCTAACAATAGTCGGCGAACTTGATCTCTGTCAGATTTTGCCTTCGGTTCATAGCACATATCAAAGCCTGAAATTGTAGGCTAACCAGGTGACAAATCGTTTATAGGACTAAATCAATGTCACTGTTTGTAAAAAAAAATGTAACCCTCTATCTTAGCAAACAAGATCAAAGGTTTCGATGGGATCCCAGAATTTCAATATTTGCTCCAGACAATTCGTTCTTGTAGATATTTGGTCTTCAACAGACTTCTTAAACATTCTTAAACATTAATTTAGAAACTGATTAAGGAAATGGTAACAAGTGGGGAAGACCGGATACGCCAGCTGACTTTCACCAAGTTCAGATATATTCAGATATCCATTTTGCGGTGTCAAATATTGATATATGGATTCAGCATATGGTTTACCCTATAGCCTACATCGTATCTCATTCCTTCCTTACTTCTGCCCCACTTCCGGTTTCGGCCGGATTTCGGACAAACTACTCTTCTGGCAAAAAACTATAGCTCAAAAACGAATTCATCATATTTTCTTGCTCCGACATCGAACCTCTAATCAACTTCAGATTAAACTTTTACTTTTAACAAATTTTTCCGGTTTCAGCCGGGTTCCGAGCGATCTATGCGTCCGGTGAGAAAATGATTGTCATATACGAATTCAGCGTGTCTTCTTACCCGCAAATCGAATATCTTCTCAAATTTAAATAAGACCTTTACATTAAACAAATTATCCGGTTTTGGCCGGATTCCGACCGAACTGATTGTCCAGCGAGAAAATAGTTCTCATATTTGGACTCAATACGTCTCCTTGCCCCTAAACTGAACATCTAATCACTTTTACTTTTCACAAATTTGTCGGTTTTTGCCGGATTCCGGGGACTATTTGTCCGGCGAGAAAATAAATTTCATATTCGGGTTCGGCATGTCTCCTTACCCCTAATTTGACTATTTCACTAGCTTTTAAAAAAAAATTTTTTCCATTAATTTCAAACCTCTCCCCCACCCCTAAATACAAGGCTATATACCCCATTTTCGAACTTGACCTGTACTTTGACCTATAGAGTCCACGTGCCAAGTTTGATCAAAATATCGGAACCCCTTCGAGAGTATTCGTGCTCAGAGGCGTCACTAGCCAAAATGTTTGGGGGGGGGGGCATTTACCGACTGGCTGGTAATTATTATCGACTGTTTCTGCAGAAAAAAAGCTGTTTTCAATAACAGAAAATTAGTTTTGAAAAAAACAACTGATTTTAGAAAAACCCACTGATTTTCAGAAAAACCGACTATTTTGACGAAAAATCGACCAATTTTCAGAAAAACCGACTGTTTCCATGAAAAAAAAACTGTTCCGCTCCGACTCAGTTATTTTTTACCGACTAGCCGACAGCATTGGGGGGGGGGGCCTTCCCCCCCCCCCCCAGTCGTGACGCCCCTGATCGTGCTAACAGACGGACAGACGGACAACTTTGCGATATCATAGGTATCCCTCCACTTACGTTTTGGGATCCCAAAAAGTATGAGAGTCTGGGCTTCACTTTCATAAAACGAAATCGGCAAATTGTGAGCTGTTGCAGCTCTTTCCTTCGATTCGGCCCATACATCATTGCTCTAATACAATGAAATTAAATGCTAACCTTCCGGACAGTTTGGTCGAACCACGAATATCAACCTACAGATTATCTTGTTTACCCTAAATCTTGAGGTATTCTACATCTTCCATCCGACCTCACTTTCTAACCGAAAAGTCCACTTACCAAGTTTCACCATTCATGTCATAGCGTTAGGAGGTTCTCCTGCTGTGCGACAGATGTGTAAACAAATTTATCAGGCCTTGTGAAGTTTCATGAAAATGTATTTTGAGAGTTATCTTGCCTACCGACAGACGGAGGGACAGAGCTCCCCGGATCTGTCGGATCTCAGTGTGGTAAGGAAATAAAGAAATCTCACGACTTGAAGTAACACATTTCGCCGTTAGAAAACCGCCGTTCTGGCTTCAGAGATAGTCGTTTAGGGTCTCAAAATGAGAGGCAAATGTCACTTGGAGTAAAAGAATCCCTCATTCAGGAAACCGTCGTTCTGGCTTCAAAGATGCTGTGATCACCCCTGACGCTGAAAGCAATCTGTGTTTCCTTGTAGTAACTTAACGAGAAATTATCGCCTAGAGCAGAAACTTTTCTTGTACAAGAGATAAGCAGCTTTTGAGCTCTCCCTTCTCTCGTTTTCTAATGGCTCTTCTTTCATTTGCATGGAGATTTATAGGAGTCTCTGTGACAGAGTTGGGTAATAGATTCTTCAGAGTTGGGATGAACTTTGGCGTCGCTGTTATGTTCGCGGCCGGTATGGAACTCTGTAATTTGGTTGTGAAGGGTTTCTAAGGAGATGGGGAGCCCGCTCTGGCGTTGGTAAAGGCTTGCTTTTGAACTTGTATTTTATACCACCAAGTAGAAGAAAGGCATTTAAAGTTTTGATGTTTCTCAGTTTCAACCGTGAGCTCTTCGATTGACACGTGTATGTTGTGAGCTATTGGCGGACTCGAGAGTCAGCTTGTGTGTGGGTTCTCCTGTGACTTGGTTCCTTCTGCAACTCCTGACAGGCACTTGAAACCTCCTCCCTTCATCTGCGTAATCAAGGTCTGCAGGTTTCTGCATATTTTGGGGATCCCAAAACGTAAGTGGAGGGGTACCTGTGACATCGCAAAATTTGTCCGTCTGTCAGCACGATAACTCTCGAACGGAATGAGATATTTTGATGAAACTTGGTGTGATGATTCTTTGGGTCAAGGGTAAGGTCAAGTTCGTAGATGGGCTCTATAGCCCTACATTTAGGGGTGGGGGAAGGGGTTCAAATTAAGGGGCAAACAAAATATTTTTAAACAGCTAATGTGATAGTCGATTATGGGGTAAGAAGACATGCTGAACACGATGGTGAAAACCATTTTCGTGCCGGATAAGTAGTTCGTTTGGAATCCGGCAAAAATCGGAAAGTTGGTTAGAATTAAAAGTTTTATTTGAAGTTGTGGGGTAAGAAGACATGCTGAACACGACGATGAAAACCATTTATTTCGCCCGGAATCTGGCCAAACCGGAAAATTTGTTAAAAGCGAAAGTGTTGTTTGAAGTTGATTAGATGACAGATTTAGGGCTAAGAAAAGACGCTGAGTCTGTGTATGTCAATCATTTTTTATCCGAACATAAAATTCGTCTGGAATCCGGTTGAAACCAGAAAGTTACAGTTTTATTTGAAGTTATTAGATGTTCTACATAAGGATAAGGAGATACGCTGAATTTGTTTCTGAATTGTTCTTTTTTTGCTAGACAAGTAGTTCGCTCGGAATTCGGCGGAAACCGGAAATTTGTCAGAAGTTAAGCAGGAAGTTTCGGTCAGTATTGAGGCTTATAGAGGTATTTTTGAACTTGGTTTTCTTAGATGATTAGCGTGGCGAAGACTGGATCTGGCGAAGACAAGACCCAATTGTCTGGGTCAAATATTAGATTTTTGGGATCCCACCGAAACCTTAGGTCTTGTTTTTCATCCCAGGTTTGATGGGCACAAGGTAAGTTGTAGAGAACCGACTGGTAAACTTCAAGGCTGTGTCGAAAGAATTGGTTTATCTCGCCTTATCGGTATTTGGATCTATCAGTGCCTGGCGGTATACGTCCCTGGCATCTTTGCGCGTGCGCCATCCAGTCAGTAACCCGCCTCATGAAATGCTTTAGCTTTCTGTCCCTGGTATCATAATATTCCGTGACTTCGACCTCCACAGTATCCTATGTCAGATTCCCTTTCGTGTACCAGCAACCTCCATTACCTGTCTGTATTAGTCGATGTTCCTCTTGCGGCTGGCGCGGTATAGTTGTAAGGCCATTATGCTGTAGCTCGGCAAGACAACCAGCGACGTCGATTTCTTCAATGTGGTTAGTCGTCTCTTCGTTGGATTCGTCTGCAGGATAAAACCCTTTATGTAATGTAATGTAATGTTTATTTTTCACCCATCGTACAGGAAAGAGAAGATTATGGAGTATAAAGAAGAAAGAAAGTAGGAAAAAAACACACAACAAAGAAACAAAGAACAAATCACAGGGGAAAAATCACACTTATAAATAAAAAAAATGTCAAAGAACAATCACTTGCCACTCATGACCGCTCTTACTGCATTTTACTCGTTGACATAGCTCATCGAGCTTTCGAATGGGGTCAACGATACCGTATTTCTTGGTCATGTAGGTATTGCGCGTCCAACGACGAAGACGAAGAAGGTATTTTGCGAATTTAAAGTAAATCCGTCTAATTTTTATGGTATGTCTGTGGTTGTTCTCTAAGAATGGTGTGCCGTTTCGAATTACACCAACCACTCTTGTTACTCTTCTCTCGAAGGTTTCTGGTGTCCCTGCTAGGGCCATTCCATGGAGGTAACAGTTTTCTTCATTTCATGCGTTTGTTCATTACCATGCAGCTTTGCTGATGACTGAGTTGTCATGCGGTCAAACTCGTCCTTTTTTAGGGACATCGAGCGCTGAAGCCAGGGATCCTACCTTATTCCATGAAGGTCGAAGTCTCGTATGGAACCGAGGTCTTCTAAAAAAAAAGTACTCTCATGATCCCACAACCATCCTTATTTTCGTCTGAAATCTGAACATTCAGTCGACCTACTGAAATTATTAATTCATTCGGGAGACTACACTCCAAACATAATTATTTCTATTCACTCATGGATATAGCCACTTCAAAGTACGAGAATACCACTTCCAAGATTGACTTTCCAGATTCTTTAATTTTGTGCCGTCAGTACCCTTCACATTTAAATTGTGTCTCGAGATCATCTCGTTCCTGAAAATCAAGACGAAGGCACGCCTCCTTCAAATCGAATTTCCCGCTGGGTTTCAGCTCAAGCGTGAGCTTGACACGAGTATCAAAGGCACGCTTGGAAGGCCAGCCAAGCAGAAGCGCTCATCAATTTCAAATATCACAGCTCCCTGGTTCAGTCGTGGAGCTGATTACAAAATCCCTCTTTTCGGGTCGTGTGGTTTGCCCTTAGGATATCGTTAGGGGATTGGTTGATTAGTGGTTGGCAGAGTATCTGTCTGCCGTTAAGCTGACGGAGAGGAAGAGGCGTATCTGGAGTTAATTACGGTAGGAGTAGTAAAAGGAGCTTTTTTTTCTCAGAGTAGAGGAGGTCTTGAGAAGTTGCGTGAGCAGGGAAGGATAAACGTATTTAGCAAATGTTCAGCCGTCTTAGGTGACAAACGTATGAAGGATGCTTCTCATCTACGAAAAGGCGGAAGCTATAATCTCATGTGTAATTTACGCCGGAACGATTACGACTAAGACTTGATAAGGTCTGTCTATCCATCAAGTTCGCCCCGATATCTTTGTACATTTGATCATTTTGATCCCTACAAACAAAATAATTTTTCAGACCGCGCCCCCTCCACCTGCCAACTGCGACCGGATCTGATCCGGGCCTGTGTCATTTGACATTTGTCCCAGCGCATACCAAGTTTCATCTGAATCAGACTAGCTGTTCGGTACTTAAGCATGTCACAAGGTTCTAGATTTCTTCCCTCATCATTTGCAAATTGTAGCATCTATAAAATGAGGGTTTTCCATTATTTTGGGTCACGCCCAATAGGCCTGCCAAGTTTCCAAACTAAGGTTCCAAGTTTCTAGCACCTTTTTCCGAAATGTATACCGGCACTCGATCTGGAACCCGTCTCACAAGGTCCGGATCCGATCTGATGGGAATCTCGCGGTAGCGAATTTAAGGCATGTGGCCGTTCTGTCCAGATCTCATCCCGATCCTTCCACCCATTCGGCCCTGTTTTGTGACACATGCGGCACAGTGTGTGTGGATCCGTTTGATCAAAATACAGGTCAGTTCTAGATGGGTCCCACACACAGCTGCATATTTAAGGATGGGGGAGGGGTTTCAAATTAAAGGGCGAACAAATATATTTTAAAAGCTAATGAAATAGTCTATTTAGGGGTAAGGAGACGTGCTAAATCCAAAATATGAAAATTATCTTCGCCGGACAAGTAGTTCGCCCGGAATCCGGCCAAAACCGGAAAATTTCTTTTAATTAATATTTTTATGGAACTTGAGCTTCTCAGGTGCCATATAGCGATTGTAATTTCTGTCTGTCAGTCGGTCTGTCGGTCCCGGTTTTGCTAGTTCGGGCTCTTCCAGATAAGCTAGGACGATGAAACTTGGCAGGCATATCAGGAACTGGACCAGATTAAATTAGAAATGGTCGCTTCCCCGATCCGACCATCTGGAGGGGAGTGGAGGGAGGGGGAATCCGGAAAAAATAGAAAAAATGAGATATTTTTAGCTTACGAACGGGTAATCGGATCTTAATGAAACTTGATATATGGAAGGATTTCGTGTCTCAGACCCTCCATTTTAAATCCAGACCGGATCCGGTGACATTGGGGGGAGTTGGAGGGGGAAACCGGAAATCTTGGAAAACACTTAGAGTGAAGGAATCCGGATGAAACTTGGTGGAAAGAACAAGCAGAAGTCCTAGATACGTGATGGGTATAACCGGAACGGATCCGCTCACTTTGGGGGAGTTGGTGGGGGGGGAGAAGTCCGAATTTTTAGTGATCCCACGAGTTTGGTGCTTCCTGATGTGCTGGGACGCTGAAAATTGGCAGGCACGTCAGGGACCCGACCAGATTAAATGGGAAATAGTCATTTCCCCGATCCGACCATCTGGGAGGGGGAGTGGAGGGAGGGGGAAGCCAAAATGTGTGGTATTTTTATCTTGCGAACGAGTCATCGGATCTTGATGAAATTTTATATTTAGGATGACCTCGTGTCTCTGACATCTCACTTTAAATCCGGGCCGGATCCGATGACACTGGGGGAAGTTGGAGGAGGGAACCGGAAATTTTGAGAAACGCTTAGAGTGGAGGGATCGGGATGAAACTTGGTGGGAAAAACAAGCACAAGTCCTAGACACGTCATTGACATAACCGGACCGGATCAGGGCACTGTGGGGGAGTTGGGGTGGGGGTCCAAGTTTCTAGCGATACCGCGAGTTCGGCATACTTCCTGATGTCCTAGGGCGATGAAACTTGGCAGGTATGTCAGGGATCCGAACAGATTGACTTGAGAACAGCCGTTTCCCCGACCCGACCATCGTGGGGGGAGTGGGGGGATGGGAAGTCCGGAATCTAGTGGCGTGCATAACTTTTGAACGGGTGATCGGATTTGAATGAAACTTGTCTGGTGAGCTATCGCCTCGGACGTTCAGTGTCACGTCCGGGTCGAGTCCGATACCTGTGGGGATGGGCAGGGGGTGGGGGGGTGGAAAACTCAAGAAACTCTAAAAGCAGAGGGATTGGGACGAAACTTAATGGATGGAACAAGCATTAGGCCTAGATGAAATTGACGGAGGCTCTGTGGGGGGAGTTGGATGGGGTTTCCTGGAATTCCGGTAGTCGTGAGTTAGAATAGTTCCAGATTTAAAACGACAACGAAACTTTGCAGGCATATTAGTGACCCGAATTATCTTAGAACCTGACACAACATACCCCCGGAAACTTCCGTTCCTAGATCCGAGCATTTTTTGGGGAGCAAGAGAAGAAAAATATGGAAATTGACTTCTATAAATTGCAAACGAGTGGTCTGATTGGAGTGAAACTTCATGGGTGATACGAATCGATGGCCTCGACATGTAAAACATGCGTTCGAACCATATGCGACCACGATTAGGGGAATTGGGGGTGGGGGGACTTTTGACATGCACAAAAACCAAACGGATGGACCGAATGAGTAATTCGACAGTGCCGAGTTTATGCGGCCTAGATTTGTTATTTGGCGTCCGGGCCGGATTCGGCCAAGGTAGGGGGGGGGGGGGGTACTGGAAACTTGCAGATAGGCTATGCTCCAATTTCAGTAAAACTTGATGGACAGGAACAGGGAATTAAGAGATTGGGCCCGAACAGGCTACGACAACTTGGTGGGACGGGGGGGGGGGGGGGTGGGCCCGAACAGGCTACGACAACTTGGTGGGACGGGGGGGGGGTACCGGAACTTTCCAAAAATGCTCAATTTCGAGTGAAACTTGATAGATGGTATAAAAGAAGATGCTTTAGGTGGTCGATTTTTTTTTTATTCCGAACCAGATTCGGCCACGGTAGGTGGAGATAGAGTGAGTACCGGAAATCGTGTAGCACGTCTAGGGATCAAACAAATGGATTTATTGGGATGAAAATTTGAACAGTCATGTGCATTTGCTACAGACAATCAAGACGATGCCGGAACTGCTCAGAAATGAGTGACACTAAATATCCTATTTCTATTTCCGAACCGCATTCTTGGATGGCGGGTGTATTTTGTGACGTTCTCATCTACTTTCTTGTACAGCCTACTCGTACAAGTGCCATTTGAGCTCGTAGCTCTTGTTTTTTTTAATTTGATTAGATGTTCGATTTACTGGTAAGAAGACATGCTGAATCCGTATATCACAAACATTTTCTCATCGAACATAGTTCGGTCGGAATCCGGCTGAAACCAGAAAATTTGTTAAAGTAAAAGTTTTATCTTAAGTTGATTAGATGTTTGATATAGGGGTAAGGAGTCTGGCGAAGACCGTCTATCTTCATGGCCCAATTGTCTGGATCACATATTTAAATTTCGGAGATCCCATCGATTTACAAGCAAATCGCAGTATTTCCTAAAACCTACCTTGTTCAGTAAATAAGTTAACCTCTGGTTCGTAGTTTAAGTGGATTTCTGATAAACAAGAAAATGGAAGAGAAAAGTGGCTTTTGGGGTGTAATTGGATTTCCATCCAAGCCAGAGTGGGAAGCGGGAACGGCTTCGAAGTTTAGGTCACGCAGAGCTGTAGGAAATTTTCTTGCTGGAGAAAATGGCTGGTTTCCTCATAGACGCGACACGGTTCTTGTGGGGCTGGAAAATCTAAATTTCAAGGAATCATGATGTACCCAAACCGTCAGAAGTTTAATAACAGATAAACACAAGGGTGTGCGGTTGAAACTGATAACACTTAGGATGCTAGCTGTTACGTTTTTCGAACGTTACGCACTAACATGTTATGCATGATAAGGTTTGGAGCTTGAGCTTGAATAGGAACCTTGTCAAGAGGGGCCGAATTATAGCTTGAATAAAATTCAGCTGATGTATCCGTTTTGCACTGTCAAATATATTCGCAGTCAGCTTGGGCTGAAGGAATATTTATTCTTGTAGTAGTGTTGTCTCCCCCTTTTTTATGGCACTTGCCCTTCGGCCAAGTGCCATATAGCGATTGTAATTTCTGTCCGTCAGTCGGTCTGTCGGTCCCGGTTTTGCTAGTTCGGGCACTTCCAGATAAGCTAGGACGATGAAAACTTGGCAGGCATATCACGGACCAGACCAGATTAAATTAGAAGTAGTCTCTTCCTCGATCCGACCATCCGGAAGGGACTGGAGGGAGGGGGAATTCGGAAAAATTAGGGAAAATTAGATATTTTTATCTTACGAACGGGTGATCTGATCTCAATGAAACTTGATATAGGGAAGGACCTTGTGTCTTGGACGTTGCATTTTAAATCCAGACCAGATCCGGTGACATTGGGGGGAGTTGGAGGGGGAAACCGGAAATCTTGGAAAACATTTAGAGTGGAGTGATCCGGATGAAACTTGGTGGAGAGAACGAGCACAAGTCCTAGATACATGACTGACATAACCGGAACGGATCCGCTCACTTTGGGGGAAGTAAGTGGGGGGCCAAATTTCTAGTCATCCCGCGAATTTGGTGCTTCCCGATGTGCTAGGACGATGAAAATTGGCAGGCGTGTCAGGGACCCGACCAGATTAAATAGAAAATAGTCACTTCCCCGATCCGACCATCTGGAGGGGGGAGTGGAGGGGAGGGGGGGGTAAAACAGTGGAAACGCGGCATCACATCGAAACTGTCTTCTTGTCAGATAAACATTACGTAACGTTCACCGAGATATTATCTGTCAATCAAATTCTGTTTTGTTGTCAAACAGTAAACATTCAGCAAATAGCAACAAACATGTATTAGTTGCGTTTTGATCGAAGTTTTGTTCCCCGTTGGCTTAAGCCCGTTGCTTAATTTCCGTTTTCAAACTCCGTCGAAGTTCACTGTTTGCTTAATTAGTGTTTTTACGACTCCGGCGATCCTTGCTAGCTCACAAAGTTCGACGGTCAGAGTTTAAAGGACAAAATAACTGTGACTGGCGACCAAAAATGGTATTTATTTATTTATTCATTTATTTCCCTCAGAACTGAGGAGTACACAATAATGTATAAAACAGAACTATGCCTAAACCATCTGGTCATTTCGACAACTAAGTTACACTTATTTACACACTATATTATTCACTTGTTAAAAAATGGGTACGGGTTGTGGGTTTGAAGGGCACTAGCAACTTTTATATAAAAGTTGGTCATCTTTTTCCTCAAAATTAAAACTAGGTCTCTTACTTTAAAATTGGAAACCAACTGCGAATTACTGAACGAAATAGGGAACCCAAGGAGAAATTTGGAAAATTTGAAATATGATAAACAGAGACCTTTGAGTTTGAAGGTAACTTCGATCTAAAACGCAACTGTATATATTCTCTGTTCACACGTAGACTAGAACCGTATACCTACTGTACCACTAACCAAAAGAAGGCACACAACTTTGTCCATGACGCATGCAGTGGGGGGTGGGGCGTTGAATGAGAGTCTTCCCGTTTAAAATATGGAAGGAAGGATATCGCGAAGGATTCAGTGATAGGGATATCAAGATGCGTTATGTGCATCCCCCTGGGGTTAGCAGCAACACACGAAAAACCATAAATTCGTGATTTCACAAAATTATGACAGGTTGTTGTAAACAGGGTTGCCAAGGGTAACAAGAAAGTGCTGATTTTGACACTTTTTTGTTTAAATAAAATGTAACACTGCTAAAGCTCTTTGTAGTAAGTAGCCTTAGAACTATTTTTTCTTTAAAACTGCACTTTGTTCTGTTCTGATTACTTTTTCCTGTGGAATCACAAAAGTAATGTCAGGAACGTTGCTCTCCATACGTTATTTTGAGTTGTTTTTTATGATGCATAAATTTGTTGCCACGCTCTTCTTATTGAAATAGCACTTATATTAGAAGAAAAATAAAACTTTTTCTGATTGTTCGTAGCACGAAAAATGTCACCAGTGTGGCAATCCTGGTTATGAAAGTTGATCTTAAAATGGTCTCTTACCATTAAACTTTGACCTATTTAACCTCTGCCCCGATAGGTTAGGTTTTCAGTCGCAACCTGGTTACATCCCAAATTTATAGCATGTGCTCTGACGGCAGTGCCCCAGCGCCAAAGATGGACAAAAGTAGCCCTGAGCAAAGACGGAAAAAGATCCTGCTATTGAAAAACATGTAGTAATCGAACAGTGAACGTGTCCGAAAGCTCCGAAACGAACGAAAATGCTGAATTAATTCATCATTTTATACAGCATTTCGGTTTCGGACTTAAATTTTCGCTCAGTTAATGCAGCCCTAGTTCAGCATAAATTTCATCGAAAAATTCAGCAAGAATGCTAAATTTTAAGCTGAATTTTCAAGAAGAAACTGGGGAGTACGGCGATTCTTTCAGTATTTTCGGCGGCAAATATAACAAATTCAAAACAACTGACAATTCGGCAAACATTCCAAATTCTAAGAAAACTGGCGATCATGGCCAATGAAGAAAGGAAAAATCAAGAAGATAAGAAGGTTGGATATCAGTAACTGATCCATTTTGTCAGCTTTATAGAGCTAATTCTTTTTTCTTCTTCTTCTTCCTGACTTAAATTTTGGTATTCTAGAAGTGTCAGAGAAGGAAAAAAGGTAACAGCTTTCGGACAAAAAAAAAGAAGAAAATGCAGCATTAATGCACCATTTACAGAACCAAAAAGCTTTCGGCCACGTTCAGTGTTTGCATCTGACTCATTTAACGACACTGGAGGACATGTAGTAATTCGTAAGTATTTTGCATCCAACGCATTTAATGACACTGAGACTTAACTATTGCCCCAGTTCAGTTTTTCAGTACAGTGCAGTTTATTCTCAAAATTCCCTCACGGACGAAAGCATTTGATTTTTCGTAATGCATCGCTTATGACAATCACATATCTCAAATATTTAAAAACAACTATAGCTATAAGACATCTTCTGTCACTACACTTCTGTCTTACAGCCTGACGAGGACCCTTGCCAAGAAGGGCAAAAATATCGATGATGATTGTATACGTTATTTGAATATATGTTTCAGAGTCATTGGGCTCAAGGAATATTTATCTTCTGTCTCAATTTTTTTTTCTGTCTTTCAGCGTCAGCAAGTACGACTGGTTCCAATCTACGAGGTCCACTACACATGGAAACGGTACCAAGGGCAGTTTTTCTTATATGGATACGAGAACAAGATATACGCGCCCGAATACCCGCAGACTTGCTGCTGGGGTTGTACAATAATGTAAATCGACAGCAGTTCAGTAGGGAAAGCCTCGATAGACGGACGCATCGATGTAACAGAATGACTGATAATGTAACTGTTGTGTGCTTATTTGGTGTGCCATCAGTTTACGCTGGGCTGTCCCTATAAGCACGGTGGAGTCTCCGCCAGCCTTCAGTCTTTTCGGGGACCGTAAACTTTGATGAATTCACATTCGAAAAATATGAGGAAGCACTGTTAATCTAGTAGAAGAACTAGCCACTTCTGTCTTTATCGCGTACAGGAATTCTTGATCAGACGTTCAACAACAAGATTCCTTCAAGACTGAAAATTCGTATGTAATTCTCGCATACAACCAAGTTTTCTGACCGAAGTAAAAAGCTTGCTTAATTCTCCGTAATGTCAATATCATTGGTTCAGCAGTTAAATTGCTTCAGATTCAGGTCAAGTCAAGAATTACGTAAGGCTGACAATTCTTATCTAAGTCTTGGGTACTCCCTTCAGAGCGAAACCGTTAACATTAGATAAATTGTGACGGCGTAAAAAGCTGACTTGTTCTTCTTCCTCCAGATAGGAGCCCTGTTCTGAGGCAGCCCTGTATTATTTGACAATGAATGGGCGGAAGCCCTGTTTAGCAGCGTTAGCCTCATTGACGAACAAGGCTCTGACTAGTAATACCTGCTCAATGCTGTGAACGTACAACATACATCAATGAAGAATGATACAATCTAAGTACGATGCATTAGAAAATAGGAAGGCGCCAGTTCTTTTATAGGACTATCCCTCGATAATTAAAGCTTGGCTGGGACTCACTTTCCCCAGATTAGGCCCTTGTGTATGGATGGTAGGCTACACCAAGCTCACTAAACTAAACGGATGACTCAGCTGAGATTTATTCTGGCGAAGTTTCGGCCTTTTTTGGTAAGGATCCTGTTCAGGCCCAAATCTAGAAAAGGAACCTGCGATGCCGCTTGGTTCTTGCCAAGAAGGGCCGAAATGGGTCGAAATAACTGTTTTCTCCATAAAAAATGACTCAGTTTGGGCTCAAGGTGTAGTTTTGCTCATTGTGAACACGGATTTTGATGGTTTCCATTTTTGTGCTTACACTGTAAAAGTTTTTCCGAGTGAGGATTACAGTTAACTGCAGTATCTGCTACTAGGATTAATCTTATCTCTACTGCGATAAGATTAATCCGAATTAGAGATTAGATTATCTTTTTAGAGACAAGATTATTCCCAGTAGCAAATACTGCAAGGTTTTTGTTTCCAGTACACTATTATTAGGACGTTATGACGCAGAGCCTGTGCGGTCTACGGTTAACCTCTTTAGATTAAATCTAATATATATATATTAATTTTAATTCATATATACATTTTATAAATTTTATAACTAACGCGGGTCCGTCTATCCGAGTGTTGTCCCTTTTCTTACTCATTCCAAAGTATTTATTATACCGATTTTATTGTACCAGTGAATTTGTGTACTCTCTGCACAGCAGTGTCTGGTTGAACTGAATGTGGCCAAATTTGAAAGCCGAGTTGGCTTTGGTTCGTTATTGTTACCGGTGCTATTTAGTGCAAGCTTTTGTGTGCTTTCCCGAGTTGACAGTAGGCTATGTACGCTAAGGACTACGGAAGACACATCGTCTCGTGAGCACCTCCACCGCCCACCCATAGCTTAAACCCAGGTTTCACCTTCCAGACTTCGGCACAGTCAAGCCAACTCTTCCGGACACTGTAAAAGAAGTAATTTCGTTATTACCTTATCCAGATTTCATGGATCTGATACGTGTCCAGATTTCGTGGATCTGATTCGTATCTGGATTCAACATTTCGCATTTCTGCATTAACTCTTGTCTCCCAATCAAAACTGTCAGTCTCCCTAAAATGACGGTCAGTCTCCCTTTTCCCCAACAATTTTCATTTTTGTTTCGTCTCACAAGTGTTGCCCAAATAACGCTCGGATGCGTGAGTCGAAGGGAGCTTCAGTTGTTGTTTACCGGTGAGCTTCACTGCGCGTCTTGTCGTTCGGACACATGGAGCGTGTTCCACCCTTCTAACAATAGTAACTATTAGTTACTATTTTTGTTCCAGCCTCGTGAAAAGTTACTACGGTGACCGATCCAACCTCCTCGAAATAGTAACTATTTGCTTACCACGCGCGGGAGCGTAGTAACTGCGGATCTCTGTAACGTGACTGGCCGGATTAGCCCGTGACAAGATATTTTGCTGAAAATCAAAAAATGTGTTCCAGCCTTGACACCAAAAAGCCAGGATTCGTGACTTCATGCGTAATAACTGCGGTAAGTAGGGTTGAACACGCTCATGGTTCATCAGTGAAACTGGGCAGGAGGTCTCGGTGATTTTCTGTGTTCAAGATTTGTCTTCCGAAGTCCGTTACTAGTTTGTGCTGCCTTTCCTTGAGTGTTTGAAGATTCAGGACTTCTAAGCTCACTGTATAGTCCATGTAATCTGCACCGAGGATTATCCTACAGGCAAAATATTCTCAGTGCACCCACTTGGCTAGTCTGTAAGTGATCTAAGCCAGCTGGACATGCATATTTCACAGCTGGTCTTACATAAGTTTTAAAAATGTAAGAAGTGATTGATAGGATACATAGGATTCAGGATAAGGGTAGATCGCTTATTCATGGAAATCATGGTAGCATACAGAAACCGGAACCGTGTGCAATTACCCAGCCAGACGCAGCTAGTGCCGTATTATATACGTGTGTTTTTTCACCGTTGTTCTTTTGTACGTCGCTCCTAACGTCTCACACCTCTCGCACAATTTGTGAAAAGTTATCCGTTGTTTTGAATCCTTCGTTCTCGTCTGTAAATATTGTGTTATCGTTATGAAACGTTGTTAGTATTCCTTCAGCCCAAGCTGACTGCGAATTACATGTGTTGGTGCCAAACGGAAAAGTGACCTGAGATTTGTTTTAATGATATTTCGGCCCTTCTTGATAAGGGTCCTTTCCAGGAGATGTCGCTAGAGGAAACGAACCTTTCTGTTATTTGTATAGTTATGAAATGCCGCAGTGCTAAGTCACGCAATAAATTCGTTCAACCTGCAGGGGCTGCAGGTTCGTTTCTTCAATTAGGAGGGCTAAGTTATCGCTAAGGACAAATCTCAGTTAGTTGTGTGTTCGTCGCCATCAGATATGTTGGTATAATTTCGGTGATTATTTTTTGTGTTGGTCTCCCTTCTTTCCCGACATTCAGTACTCATGTCCCTCCCAGCCCACACAGTATTTGGACTGTGTAATATTTCGTTATCGCTCCGAAACACTCCCTTTCCTTTCGAATTATTTCTTTCACCAATTGGTTACCATTTCTTAAATTTCGTGAGCTTTCGTTCTTAGTAGTATTCTGAAAGCGAAAGATTTCATTCTTTTCTTATCATTCTGAACCACCCCGTCGGTTAGTATTTATTCTGTTACGTGGGCTTGTTAGTGGCATCTTTGGTTAGTGGTTTGATCCAGAGGCGTTACTAGCCAAAATGTTTGGGGGGCAAGCTATTGCGACAACCTGGTCATTTCTACCGACTGTTTTTGCAGAAAAAAACTCCTTTTAAGGAAAAACAGGTTTTGACGAAAAATCGATTGATTAGCAGAAAAAATCTGTTATTTAAAAAAAAAAAACGACTATTGAGTAAGAAAAGAATCGAATCGGGTTATTTATTTTTTACCCACTGGCCGACAACATTGGGGGGGGGTCACCCCTCCTTCCCCCTGGTTGGATCGCACCTAAGTTGATGGGTTTCCAGTGACAGGATTGAAATTCCAGAATTCGCTTTATCCCAGTTCAGCGCTTCCCAGCGGACTAGTTTCTTTTACCCCCACCGGCCTATGCCTCGCCATGATCATTTGTCACAGACAGAACAAATAGTTCCACAGGATGATGAGTATAAAATCTACAGCCTGCTTTTTATGACTAACTCATCGTGCTGATCAAGAATCGTCGTGTGCCAAGCGAAGAGCGAGAAACGCCACAAGAATAATAAACGTTGTTGATTGGTTTACGCAGGATTTGAATCTATTTAGGGGGTTCCTGTGGGTGACGTTTCTTTTTCTCCCCTAGGCTCACTGGCTTGTTTCAGACTTCGTCACGAGCGTGTTCCACCCTTCTAACAACAGTAACTACTAGTTACTATTTTCGTTTCAACCTCGTAAAAAGTTACTACGGTGACCGTTCGAACCTTCTCCAAATAGTAACTAACAGTAACTATTTGCTCACCATGCTCGGGAGCATAGTAAGCGTAATTACGCATCTCTGCAACGTGATTGGACGGATTCACCGTGCGATGATATTCTGCTGGAAAATATAACAAGAGATGGAAGCTCATATGGCACTTGCAAGGCTGGGTCAGATGGAAGTGATGGTCAAAAGTATTTTTTTCACTTTTCGGTTGAGATGCGCCAAACTTGGAAGGCTGGGTCAGAGGATGGAATTGATAAAGGGATTTTTCTTTTCCCTTTTCAGTTAAGATGCCGCTCTTTAAGGGTGCTAAAACTTAATTTCTAACCGAAACCCTTTGGGCAAAAAGGATCATGTTCTCATGGCGATCGTGAAAATGTAAATTTCGCTTAAAATTATATTTTGTATTTTGCGGTTCAGATGAGTTCTTTAAGGGATGGTCGGATCAGAGAAGTGAAGATGTCTAACCCAATGACGTCAAGCTTCTAATGCTCCAGCAAAGTTTTATCGTCCTGGCACATCTTGGAGTACCCTAACTCACGATCACCGGAATTTCGGACACCACGCTATAGCTCCTCCCCCCCCCCTTCCTCGTCGGTACCCGAATCCGGTCCGATTCTGTTGATGCACCTAGGACTTGTGCCTGTGCTTCCCACCAAGTGCTCCACTCTATGCGTGCCATGAGATTTCCGGTTCTCCCCTCCCCCCCCCCAGTTCGCCGGATCCGGTTTGGACTTGGAATGGGACATCTGAGACATGGGGTCTTTCAAGATATCAAGTTTCATTAAGATCCAATAACCCGATCGAAAAGATAGGCATGCCACTAATTTCCGGATTCCGCCATCTCCCCCTCCCCCTACAATGGTCGGATCGGGCGAGTGACTGTTTCCAAGTTAATCTGGCCGGGTCCTTGATATGCCTGCCAAGTTTTATCGTCCTATTCCACCTGGAAGTACATTAACTACGGATCGCCGAAATTCCGGAACCCCTCCAACTCCCCCCACAATGTCCGAATACGGTCCAGTTCTGTCAGTTAGAGAGCTTGTGCTTGTTCAAGTTTCATCCCGATCGCTCCACTTCGAGAGTTTCACACGATTTCCCCCACTCCCCCCCCCCCCGCCAGATTCATATCCGGTCCTGACTTGAAGTGAAATATCTGAGACACGAGGTCTTTCCAAATATCAAGTTTCATTAAGGTCCGATCACCCATTCGAAAGTTAAGCATGCCCCCTTTTTTCCGGATTCCGCCACCTCCCCCTTCCCCCACGATGACCGGATCGGGGAACTGACTATTTCCAAACTAGTTTGGTCGGGTCCCTGAAATGCGTGCGAAGTTTCATCGTCCTAGCCCTTCTGGGAGTACCCTAACTCGAGAACACCGACCGACAAGTGATCGGTGTATGGCACTTGAGCGGAACCGTTCCAGCCCTGACGGCAACAAGGCAGAATTCGTGACGTCAAGCGTAGTAACTACGGTAAGTAGGGTGGAACACGCTCTATGAGTCAAACTTTTTGTCTACACAATTGTTAAATGTGAGATAGTGGGGGATTAACAGAAGCTAGTCCATTTGGAATGCTGAACCAGGGTGAGGCGAATTAGTTGGCACCCCGTTTTACCTTGCTACTCTAAATGTTTCTTTTGAATCTCATTCTTCCGTCAGCTCGATAAACTACGAACGCAGCTTGAAAGCTGAACACTTGCTACCTCTTAGTTTTGTTTTTATACTTTGTAAGTTGATCTCGTGCTTAATTGTTCTGCCATTGCATGCGTATTTAAATCCGAAACCAAAGTAAAATTTGTAATTCTGTTTTTCGAATATATCGTTAAATCGAGCTGGGTCGACTTTAATATATAAATTGAAGGACATGGCGGATGGTGCTGCAAAGATATAGAGAGATTGCACCAGACCCAACGAAAACGGACGGGATCCGAACGAACAAATTTAGCATTAGGAAGTATAGGACTTCCGACTTTGAGACTAAATTACCGGCCTTTGATAGCCACTTTGAGCCAGCAAATTGCATGATCGTTAATCTTGCTCCGTCTTATTGGAATAATATAACTTTTGTAAATGAGTGTTCCTTCTGATCAGAGTTTGAAGGCGTCAAAGTTTGTAAGCAAAGACGGAGTCTCGTCCTACTGGTCAACCATGACACATTTTTCCAAATCTGCGTCATCGCCGACCAATAGGATTCGTGACTCCTTTTTTGCGGCACTTGCCCTTCGGCCAAGTGCCATACAGCGATCGCAATTTCTGTCGGTCGGTCTGTCCAGGTTTTGCTAGTTCGGGCACTTCCACATAAGCTAGGACGATGAAACTTGTCAGGCATATCAAGGACCTCAAATGAATAAGTTGGAAACAGTCAGTTCCCAGATCCTAGCATCTTAGGGGGAGTGGGAATCCGGAATCTTGAGGTATTTATAACTTTCGAACGGGTGATCGGATCTTAATGAAGCTTGATATTTGGAAAGACCGCGTGTCTCAGACGACCCATGTCAAATTCGGACCGGATCCAGTGACTTTGGAGGAGCTAGAGGGGGGAGCCGGAAATCTTGGAAAACGCTTAGAGTGAAGGGATTGGGATGAAACTTGGTGGGAAGAACAAGCACAAGTCCTAAATACATGGCACTGTGGGGGAGTTGGGAGGGTGGGAGCTCTGGAATCTGGTGATCCCGCGAGTTCGGTACTTCTTGATGTACTAGGATGATGAAACTTGGAAGGAGTATCACCGACCCGAACAGGCAGACTTGAGAATGGTCGTTTGCCCAATCCAACCATCACGGGGGGAGTGGAGGGATGCGGAGCCCGGATTTAGTGACATGCATAACTTTTGAACGGGTTATCGAAATAGAATGAAACTTGGCAAGTGGAAAGAGCCATCGTCTCAGATGTTCAACGTCAAGTCCTTATCGGATTCAATATCTATGGGGGGGGGGGAACTGGAGTGGGCCACCGGAAATCTCGTGAAACGCTTAGAGTCGAGGTATTGGGATGGAATTTGGTAGAAAGAAAAAGCATTAGCCCTAGTACGTAAATGACAAAACCAGATCAAATCGGGGCTCTATGGGGGAATTGGAGGCTGTTTCCCGGAATTCCGGTGATCGCCACTTTGCAGGCGTATTAGTGACTTAAGGACCATACTTAATGCCCTAGCAATACTCTTTTTCCTGGATCCGACCATCTTTGCTGAGTTGAGAGTAGGGGAATCCGGGAATCAATGGCTTCCGTTAGCTGCGAACAGGTGGTCCGATTCGAGTGAAACTCTATGGTAGAACTGATCACCTAGACAAGCAAAACATGCGTCCGAACCACATGCGGCCACGGTTGGAAGAGTTGGAGAAGGGGGGGAGGGGGTGTTCACATCCACAAAACCTATCGGAAGGACAGAAAGGGATTTTAGTTTATTCCGAGTTTATTTGGCATTGATTTGTTATTTGGCGTCTGGATCGAATCCGGATGGGTATAGGGGAGTGGGGGGGGGGGGGGGGGGGTGAAGTTCGAATCCGAAATTTGCAGATAGGCTATGCTCCGATTCCAGTCAAACTTAATGCACGCGAATAGGACATGTCAGATATGCGACTTTTATGGGTCTGAGTCGTATTCAGCCACAGCAAGGTGAGTTGGAAGGGGAGTCCCGGAAATGATGTTGCTCGCATAGGGGTCAGACAAGTGGAGCTATTCGAATGAAACTTGGAATGTACAGAGATCACATGCCACAGAAGACATATTTTAGGGTTTATACTGGATCCGACCTCAAAATCCGATTCTCAAAACGCTCAGATTTGAATGAAACTTAATAGGCGGTAAGAGAAAATACTTCCAAGTAATCCATTTAGGAGTCCGAATCAGATTCGGTCACGGTAGGGGGAGTTGGAGGGGGTGCTGGTACCGGAAATCGTGTGGCACGTCTAGGGACAAAACGAGTGGATCTACGGAGTTGCAACTTGGAAGGTAGAATACTCATTGGCCATAGATGGACCGAGGCGATGCCGGTAATGCTCAGACTTGAGTAAAACTAGATATCCTGTTTATGGGTCCGAATCACATTTTTGGACGGCAGGGTATTTTGTGACGTTCTCATCGTCTTTCGTGTACCACCTACTCGTAACAAGTGCCAAATGAGCTCTTAGCTATTGTTGTGTTCAAACTGTGAAGACTTTAAGCTCTTACTTCCTTGGAAACTCTTTCGCAAAAATAGCATTGTACGATTAAGAAATAGCCCAATTAACACTCCTGCAAGTCCCTGGCTCAGAATGATGGTCAAACGCCCATAATTTAATTTCAAAGTTGAAAATCCTATACTTCCCAATGTTAAATTTTGTTTTTACGTACCAGTGATGATGGTGTAGCTATATCAAGCATTCGCCTTCCTCGACTTTACCCTTCAACTTCCCTGTACGTCGACACAGGTCTCCATATGCTTAATAGCATCATTGCTAATCATAATCTTTGCTTAGCTTATACAGTCTTTCTTGGATCATTGCCAGACGCCCTACAGCATTACTTTTTGTCAAGTAAGCACTCCCTATCACTGCGTGGTTCCTCTCGAAAAATTTCCGTTCCAAGATGCTCATCCACAGCTACTCAAAGATCACCAATTTACCGTTCTATCTGCTTATGGAATTCATTGCCATCTGATACGCCTTCTCCCTTACTTTCTATTCCGTTTTCCAGCGTCTTCTCCTATCCACTCAAGTTCACCATAGTAAGTAATGCACCCATATTTACCCATCTTTTTTTGTGTGCTTTTCTTCCGTTCATTTTTATTCTCTTATTTATTTTTCTCTATAGTTAACTTTCGCCCATGTTTTCAGCGAAGTCTCTCACGCCGAGCGAAGTGTTGGACGGTTTGACTTTGGAGCAAGATGTGAAAGGTGTGTTAGGCTTGTGCAGTTCGCTACTCTAACAGCCTTACGATACCAGACACGCTATTCAAACACAAAACCTCACACAGAGTCACTTGGCGATCACGAGATGGCAGATCACAATCTGATCTGGACTTCTTCTTGGTGTCAAGCCGCTGGATCAGCTCTGTCCAAGACTGTAGGGCATACCGCGGCGCCGATACTGGGTCAAAGAGCTGCTCCGACCATGCACTTGTCAAAATGACGATCAAGCTCAGACCAATTCTATCTGATTTTGATACTACAGCAAATAGCAGGCCTAATACGCGACAGAGACAGAGGGACGCTGATTCCCAGAGACTAGAAAGACCACCCATAAACTCGACAGATCGTTACCTGAAATCTTTTGTACCCTGTTTTACCCAATATTTTAATTCTAGTTAATTCAAATTATATTTTCAAGTTGTGTACGTGTAGATGAAGTTAAATCAAATTATATTTTCAAGTTGTACGTGTATGAAATGTCTACTTATGTAATTATGTTATTTGTGTGAATGACGATCCAGTGCTAGCGTGTATAATACAAGCTATTAAGGAAATAAAGTACATTATTACTCGCGACCAGGAAGCGGATCCCTCCACCTCCAAGATACCGGGTTCGCACGTCTTGAAGACAGAAGCATTTTAGAAAGGTTCCGATTGACCCTCTCCAACCGATTTTTCTTGCTGGACCCCAGCGAAGGAGACGAAAGTCCCGATAATCATGATGTCGAAAAGTCTTGGGGAGCCTCCACGAAAATATTCGAAATGCGGCTGAGGAAGTTCTTGAACGCCGGAAGCGGAGAAGGTCAAAATGGATATCCGACGAAACGACACGGCTTGCTGTGCGCAAGCAAGCCGTTAGTAACACCAACTCGGCGGAGTTCAAGGCCCCGTCGGAAGGAATACCACAGGTCAGCGTGACGGGATAGGCAGGAGTACTGGATCGTTTCGCAGACAAGATGGAGAACTCCGCAAAGAAGTCAGATTCAAGGAAGCTGTTCCAGCTCCTTAAAGAAGAAGCAGACACTTGGAAAAGCTCCACAGCCTCTTCGGTACGATCTGGGAAAAGGAGGTATTCCCCCAGGATTGGAAAGACTCCATCATCATTCCGATTTTCAGAGAGGAGACAGGACATCTTGCAAGAACTACCGCGGTATCTCCCTGATCAGCATAGCCGCCAAGATATTCTGTATAATTCTCCACAACCTAGTCCGGGCACAGGGGAACGCGAGAACTAGGCCCAGCCTAGGCCCAGCCACCAACTGTTCACCCTTCGACTAATCCTGGAACATTGAGCCAAGCACCAGTAGATCTCTGTGGCGGTTTTTTTTTTATCGATTTCATCACTGCCTTCGACTCAGTGGTTGGGGATGGAATCTGGAGAGCTATGACTGATGACGGCATACTCTACAAAATCCTCCATCTCATCCAAGCATACTACCAGCATACTAGGGCCCGGATCCAATTGGCGGAGAACTGTCATCACTTTTTGATATTGACTACAGCGTACGGAAGGGATGCGTACTATCGCCCACGCTCTTCAACTTCGTAATCTACTGGTTTATGAGAAGGGCTATGCAGAACATGAGGGCCTTGAAGTTAGACCCGAGTTCTCCGTGGTTCTTACTGTACGTTCACACAGACGCGAATATTCGCAGAATAGCCCGATTATTCGTCGACCACAAATTTCGCGCCACAAAGCTACAAATTCGCTGCGATATTTCGGAGAATCGCTGTAGTTGGATTTATCCAACTACAGCTACAAAATCGCGCCACAAAAATCTTGGAAAGTGGATTTAATTTTTGGAAAAATGATGTTAGCTGTCAAATTTCAGCCAGTTATATATGGAAAGAGTAGTTAGAAACACAAGCAGAGGCATCTGGTCCTAAATTACCTGAAAGCACAGGATAAAGTTGCTTCAGAGTTGCGGATGGAAGGAAGGTAAGATCACTTTGTGACTAACAGACTAACAGCTAGGCTAGAATGGGATACATACTGTATTACTAAATACTGAAAGTTGACTGTAAATCATTCATCTTTAGAGCTGGCTTATTATGTATTTTGTCATTTTGGAGCATCTTAGCTGGTGTATGGTTAGGCTACAACAGGGATGCGTGTAGGACTGTAGACTGTAGGTATGAGCCATGTCGTGTGTGAGCTGCTGTGATAAAATCTATTCTTTGCTCGAGACTGATCCTGCAGAAGTTACCTGGTGCCTGGTGTCCTCTGTTCACCTTTTTCTTTTTTATTTCCCAGCCGCTGTGAAACTTGTAGCATAAGGATTTTTTTTTTAATTCACAACTTGCTATGCAAATTTCCTGGCTGAATTGTTTACCCTAACCTAAATCAAAGGGTCAACAGATCAACTAGATTCTAGTTCAACGTTACACTATTTAAATTTTTTTTAATTAGAAAAACTAATTGTAGGTGTCCAACCTCGAATTTACACAACCTCGAACCTGGCCTAAAAAGGATGGAAGGAAATTTCAGTCAAGTACTAACTGTCAAGAAGGAAACCCTGACTGACCCAGGACCTGTTTTAGACTGTAGAGAAGTTTCCTTGTAAGGTTTTCATTCCAAGTTCGAGGTCATATAAATTCGAGGTTGGATACCCGATGAAAAATTTGTAGCCTGCATAGTTATGGTAGTAGTACACAAAACTTGCATGTAATACTATGTAATAGCAAAGAGTACTATCATTTATTGTGCCTCAGACTGGTCCAGTCTTATGTAGTAGTATCTAGTAGCATCCTGTCTTGACATAGTAGCATCCAGTCCTGCTAATAGTAGCATTTAGTAGTATGCAATAAGACGGTAGCCTTGAAGTAGAAGTATGTAGTAGCATCGTTAGTACTGCATGCTAGTTTTTCGTATTACTTTATAGTACTATTCTGAGATAAATTTTTCATCGGGTACCCCTCCTGCAGAAGAAAACCAAACAACGTTGACTATAGGCTGAATTTATACCTAAATAATAAACAGAGACCTTTGGTTGTGGTAACATTATTCTTGCTGCTATTTGTGTTTGTTTTAGTCTAACTGTTAATCAGTTTATTGATAAAGCCTTATTTTGTATACGCTAAATTACTGAAGATTGTATACAGACATGTCAGGCGTTTGTAGGCTATGCCACATAGCTCAGCAGCGATGAGGTGACCGGCAAGGCAATTCATTCTCATAGGCTAACCTGGTTGCGTCCCCTTTGGTGTTCATTATTGTGTTTTTGTTGAAAGTTTCCACTGCATTTGTTTGCCACTGATTATACCAGTTAAAGTAAATATACATTAAACTTCTGTTATAATTAATTTAAATTTTATAAAAAGTAAAATTCCTCTGTGCTTGCAAAGTTTTTTGATAATATCAACTAATAATGTGGTTGCTACTGATTTAAATATTATTTTCATTACAGGATTTTGGACGGATCAAATAGCCAAGGAGCAGCTCTGGTTTGCAGACAGTCAGAAAGGAGAAGCCTTACTGAACATTTTGCAGTTTGCTCCAAACACTAGATATTCTTCCTTTATCAGAGGCTACAGTCCTGGACAAGCTCAGTGATGCTTCTTAGAAAAGAAGTGATTGGCACTAAAGGGAACTAGCCTATTTAATGACTACAACGACAACAGCATGATTTTCTTTGGCGTGAGGAGGCCAAACATCATGATTTGTTTATCAAGAAGCTTCTCAAGCTGAAACCACTCGAAGAAGAGATTAAAGATGTAAGAACAATCCATTTGAGGAACATTGAAACTGAACCAGATTGAAATTGTGGTAGAGTGTACCAAACTTCGAATAAATGAGAAGTTTTTTGTTCTGTTTAAGCAGAATGTGGTACCGTAGCAATCTAAAATTTGGTGAAGAGTTAGTTGATGGCCACTTGCTTCCAGTTTACAGCAAGTATTAATGGAATTAGTCTGCAGTTTGGAAATTATTTCTTGAGTTGTCATTGATGATATATGGCCATGCTCTAGGTTTCGAGAGTGAAATCACTGAGCAGACAGATAAGATAATGAACTCGGACCCTGAAGGTACAGACAACTTTAGTACTGATGGTCTGTTTCAATCAAGTGTATCTGATCAACAGCATTTACTGGATTCAGATCACAACGGTTAATAGAGTTTCAACCGTATTGTCTAGTAAAAGGCAACAGGAACAGCTAGTGACAAATGTGTAAGTGTACTAATGAGTATACTAAATGGGAGCTGACGCAGCTTTTGATTTGTCAGTGTTGCTTGCCTTTTACAGCTTTCAGTGTGGGTGCAAGCTTAGGCCTCTTTACTGAACCTACTGATGCACTAAGATGGGTATTGGAATACAGCTTGTGTAACATCGAATAGAAGACAGTCATATGTTCGACTACTGCAAGGGAGAGTCGTGGAATTAAGCATTCAAGTTATTATACTGTTTTTGTTCCAAGTTTATGAGTAAACCTGACCCTTTGCTTAGTTTTCGACACCCGGAAGAGTGTACTTTTTTCTATTTCTACAAACATTATCTACTAGGCTGATTTTTCTGCATAAGTTCAAATCCTGTGCAATCATACCTATAGTGGTGTACACAAAATTACAAAAAGTATATTCGGAAACAAAAAATTATGTACGTTTTTTTCAAGAATCACGGGCTTTTCCCTTTGTGTTTAGAAGGATATTTGCATTTCAGAATCGGAATCAGCGTAGTAGGTTAGCTGGTCGTAGTAGGCTAACAATACAAACAGGAATACCAAAGCCACGTTAGATTCATCAACAGTTATCTATTATTATCGACGACCAGCCGTAGATGTCGTTTTATTCAACTACGGTGTAGCGCTGTTGTTGTTTTATTTAAAGCTGTAGTCGTAGTTACTACTTTTTCGTTTTATGATGTCTGTCGAAGTTCTAGCCATGATGGAAATCGTTCGTCTGTTGTCGTCCGATTTGTTCGACAAAAAATTAAATTTCCGTTGAGAATGGCGTCATTTTCCGGGAAGAATACTATTGACAATTTTAGGATAACATAGGTGGATGACAGTTGGTGAATCTAACACGGCTCAAGAGTTCAAGATGACATTTGTAGATGGTCAACTTCATGACTTCTTTGGCCCTCGCTTGATTCAACTATCCACCCTTGACTCAGGTAGAGTGGTGGATAGACCCGCAATCCATCGTCAGAACCGTTACCCGAGATTGAGAATTTAGTTTTCATATTTTTATTATCGTACTGTCTTCGGTCCCAGACTAGTGAGTAAAACCCGCATTTTGTTATTTTGAATTATTTGCCACCTTTTGTAGCTGAACCCAATCGTCGTGTGGGAACCCTGTTGCGATTTTGTAGCTGCTACAAAACTACAGCGAAAATGTAGTTCCGCACCCGACTCCTCTGTGTGAACGTAGAGTTACGCTGATGACATCGGCAGATCTCAGACTCAGCAGCCAAGGCCCAAAGGATACTAGATGACGTATCAATGAAGGCGGAATTATTGGGGCTCAGAATCAGCTCTGAAAAAAACAAAGTATATTTCCAACGAACTGTCAGATTTGGGCTTCAAGCTGACCCAGTGTCCCATAGAGAAGGTTGACAAGTTCAAATACCTTGGCTACCTTATCAACGTGACAGGAAGCAGCAGCGAGGAAATCCTGGCCCGAATATCAGCTGCTAACGGCGTTTTCGTTCAGCTATAAAAGGGTCTTTGGAATCGTTGATGTATCAGTCGAAACACAAAGCTTAGAGTTTACGAAGCCATGGGCCATTAACCTGGAAATAGTCAACTTCCCGGCCGATCCGGACATCTTGGGGGGAGGGGGATCCTCAATCTTGAGGTATGTGTAACTTCCGAACGGGTGATCGGATCATAATGAAACTTGATGTTTAGAAAGATCACATGTTTCAGATGTCCAATCTAAAGTCCGGGCCGGATCTAGTGAATGTGTGTGGGGGGGGGGGGTCGGAGGGGGAAACCGGAAATCATTTTATACACGTAGATTGGAGCGACCAAGATGAACTTGGTGGGAAGAACAGACGCAACACACTTCCATTACGTATGACAGAAGTGACAGAATTTAAAAAATCCCACTTCCATCCTCTGATGCCTGGCAAGTGCCAGATGTGCTTCCAACTCTTGTTCTGTTATAATTTTGCAAACAGTTCACTCAGGGAAAAGTGTTTGCTCGGGGGCGGAGCAGTGCCTGCTTATCTGCTTACCAAACATGCATCCAGGTGTGTATTGGCGACGCTCTTTTCAGGAGCCCCTGCAACAACGGAACATTTAAATTTTTAGTTTTATTTTGTTCAAGTTAGAAAAAAAATGTTTAATAACACTCATAACTGTTAATGCTTAGTTTCGTGAAAATTGTCGGCTTATGAAAATATGGAATCTTATTGGTTTATTGCAATTCAAAACTAATCTTTAGTAACACTCATAATTCTTAATGTTTAGTTTCGTGAATAAAAATGTGAACTTTCATTGGTCTTATCCAAAATTAAAAAAAAAATGTCTAATAATTTTTATTACTGTTAGTGTGTGGTTTCGTAAAATAATATTCGTTTAGGAAAAATTTTAATTGACAAAATGAGCAAGACCAAGGTTTCCATGGGATCCCACAAATTTTAATACCAGATCCAGACAATTTGGCCTTAGATGTCCGGTCTTCACCAGACTCCTTGAATATTTGTACTATTAACATTTAAAAACAGAATAAGACCAATGGCTAATCATCTGAGAAAACCAAGTTCAGATATGGATTTAGTATTTGTGTATTTACCCCTAGGCTATCCGTCATATCTACTTGACGAAATTGATCAAAACTTCTTACCCCTAAATGGAGCATCTAGTCAACTTTCAATAAAACTTTTACTTTCAACAGACTTTCCGGTTTGGGCCAGATTCCGGGCGAGCTACATGTTCGGTAAGAAAATCATTTTCATATTCATGTTCAGCATGGCTTCTTACCCTGAAATCGATTGACTTACTAGCTGTTTTTTTTCGCCCCTTAATTTGAACCCCTACCCTAAATGTTGGGCTACAGAGCTCATCTACAAACTCGACCTCTCCCTTGACCCAACGAGTCCTCACAGCAAAGTTGCGTTTCTTATCCGAATACTTCTCGCAATTCTCCTATCTCGCGTTTTTGTACTAACCAGATGAAGTGAATTTGTTTTTGTCAGAATCGAGAACGGGGAAAGCCTCGCAGCGCGGTGGGAAGATTTCGCTCCGCCAGAAAAACACTGCGTGGGAATCCCTTGTAGCTTGGATTAATCACACTAGTGGGAATTAGCCCTAGAGTGGTGGCTAGGATTGGACATAGCCCACAAGTTAAGGGGAATCCTCGGTGGATCAACATATCTACCCAGCTATTACATTTAACAGACCACCGTTCCTTAAAGTGCGTATGGGCCCCTAACAGGATGCATATGTAATCCCTTGAATCTAGAAATTAAAAATAACTGAAAGAAGATAAATTTCAAAAATTTTGCTTCGGTATAGCAGTTGACTGCGTATAGTCGAGCGTGTCATGTGATAAGGCTGCGCTTCGTCTAAGGCTGCAAAGACATTCTTGACTTTGTCGCGCACCAAGAAGGGATAACAAATGAACCTGTCAGCTGCCTGTCAGGTATCAGAATAAATATGAAACAATAAGAGCACTGCACCACCCTATACTGTGTTTACTACGCATGACGTCACGAATTTTGGCGTTAAGGCTTGAACACATTTTCCAGTTTTTTGGAAAATATCATGTCACGGGCCAATCACGTTACAGATATTCGGGGTCACTGCATTCCAGAGAATGGTAAGCAAATAGTTGCTATTCGAGAAGGTTGGAACGGTCAACTTGGTAACTTTTCACAAGGTTGGAACTAAAATAGTAACTAATAGTTACTATTGTTAAAAGGGTGGGACACGCTCTAAATATGCAATATTTACAAGACACAATAGATATATAAGACAAAAATAAATCTGCAAATGAATGGGGTAGGCTAGAAGAAAGAAGAGTGACTGACAGTTGGGACTGGGAGCCAAAATATACGTGAAGAGGATTTCTAGGAAATGTTGAAAAAAAGAAAATGGCTATCATCATTATCATGAAAATTCGAAAGGGTTGGCTTGACTGTGCGGAAGACCCGGACATCTTGGAATTCTTCGCTGCTGAAGCGCAAGACATCTGGAAGGTCAAGCCTTGTAAGCCATGCTTCGGATAAATCTGACCGTACGGAAAACAACGAGAACACGGCGAATGCTTGTGTCAAATGGTTATGTGGATGCCCATGACATTTACGTTAAGATCATTTTAAGTGTTTTATAAGTAGTGAACTGAAAGACAAAAATGCTCCTCAGCCGGGATTTGGACCCAGGACCCTCTGCTTACAAGGCAGGCGCTGTACCATTTGAGCTATCGAGGGGCTTGTAAACAGAGTTCGCAAACCACTACAATAGTCTGGTATGAGCCGGCCATAGGAACAGTAATCCCGCCCGATGGCAAATTCATTGGTCACGGTACAAGTCCCTTGTGTAAAGTGTCATCTATGTATTATTAAGTGTTTTACTTATTAGGCTCATTCACAGTCGTTGATTTGCAGTTGAAGCGAGCAGTCGCAATCTGAGTTCGACTTTATTGTCAAAGGTTTCGGTTGAGTTTCCAGCGATCCAGCTTCTGTTAGTGCCCAACCGTTGGATTTTCCGGTGACGGTCACCATTTGACATGGCGTCAAGTGAAGAAGATGCAGTGCCTTGGGCAGGATTATTTTACCAGCCGTTGCTGAATTTTCTGCAGAAATGTATGGAATTAGGTATTGACACGATATTATAAAGAAGTTTGCGTCCGAGTATTTTACAGCCGAGTCAATTGTTAGTGCCAAAAAGCTGATGTGGTCCCGCGCTTTCCCTACTGAGATTCCTTCTAGACGACTCTCTGGTCAACAACCTGTCTTGCCTGCTTGATGCTTTTAGGGGCTGTGAGAGCGAGCAGATTGAGCTTCCAGATTTCGTCATTCGGTACCCCAGTGAGGTGCCGGTTATTCCTGCGGTCGTCTTTACCAGACTGTCCAGTCAGATTACAGCTTGTGGCCAAGATATTCGTTACATTGCTGAACGGATCGGAACCCTTGATCTATCTGGAGGAGTTACCCTCTGGTTCTACGGCAAGAGTAGTTTCAAGAAAATACTATGGGGTGGTGCGTAGCGTGCCTCAGACCATTTCGGGAGGTTTCGCCGATTTCCGACTCCCGGCCTATTAAGATCGGTTTTCTTGATCAAGCTGCTCTTATTTCAGCTCTAAGTAGTGGTGTCAAGATTGGTTATGAACTGTTCCGGATTCACGAGTTCCATCGTATGCCTAGACGTTGTTATCGTTGCCAATCACCAGCGCATGTAATGTAATTGCTAACTGTCCCCGTGATACTGACACTCCGAAATGTGCCCGTTGTTCTGGCTGTCATACCTACAACAAGGAATCCCCATGCACTGGTAAGCCAAAGTGTGCCAACTGCGGTAAAGGACATGTGGAATTTAGTCTTCGCTGTGAGGCCTTGAGGAAAGTTTAGCAGCCCAGCTTTGATGGTTGAACCTCAGTCGGTTTTC
This sequence comes from Branchinecta lynchi, assembly GCA_023053575.1. Taxonomy (NCBI): domain Eukaryota; kingdom Metazoa; phylum Arthropoda; class Branchiopoda; order Anostraca; family Branchinectidae; genus Branchinecta; species Branchinecta lynchi. The sequence continues at coordinate 2,136,142 of JAKZAP010000011.1, forward strand.
GGCTGTGTTTCTCTCAACATTAATGGTACGAAAGACAAAGACCTGCTACCAGATGAACTACCCAGTTCTTCTAATATTTTGTTTTTACAAGAACATCTTCTTCTATCTGCTAGTAGTAGTAGTAGAAGAACAGTTTTATTGAAAATTAACATTTTGTTTTCAATAGCACAACAAAAGCGGGGCTTGCGAGGCTGTGCTAACTTAAGCTCTGAAGGATTGCGTAGATCCCACGATCATTATATATTTACCAAGTCAGCAACAAAGACTAAAGGACGGCCTTCCGGCAGACTGGCAACCTTTATTCGATCCAGTAAAAGCTTGCTACCATCGAAACTGTTCTGTTCGAGTCGTCATGCTCTCACCGTTCAACTTGGAGATGTGGTGTTGGTAAATATCTATTTTCCTTGCGATCGACGCAATATTGCATCCCTTTCGTCATTTGCCAAATCCTGTAGGATGATCAAAACTCTTTTATCTGACATCTCAGGTCGAGGCTTTAAGTGGCTGATTGTGGGTGATGTCAATACAGATATCCTTATTGACTCAGCCCGTTCAGAGTGATTTGTGGAGTAGCTTCCTCAGTCCTACAATATCATTGAAAAGTCCCTTCCTTTCTCATACGTCCATAACAGGGGCGGTGCAGTATCTACCCTCGACCATGCGATCACCTCCGATCCTTCAATTATTCATGGCTTCGTGGAAGGTCTTGAGGAAGATAAAGGTGATGATCGTCTGCCACTGCTTTTTCATGTTGCCCGGCCCTCTGAGACTCAAACTGCTAAACCTAAGCATTCCTGGCCCGTCAAAAGGAACTGTCGTCGTCTTTATCCTGTTCTTTATGCTTATACTCTTTCAGCTCTTCTTGCGAATCTAAAAATCCCTTTTCATCTGCTTCAGACTGGTTTGAGTGGACGTTCCCCCTCAATTAACCTGAATCCTTACTAGTATGAGCTTGTTCATTGCTTAAAAGTTGCTGCAGACACCGCCGTACCCTTTGAAAGAATTCGTGTCGGTATCAGAAAGCCACTATGGAATCCTGAAGTGAAAAGAGCTAAAAACCGAGCCAAGTTTTGGTTAAGGATTTGGATCTCGTGTGGACGCCCTAGAAATGGAACTGTTTTCGGAATCAAAACCAAAACTAAAAAGGAATCTAAGAGTGCGCTGAAAACAGCGCGCCTCGCTGGTGCGGATGTTCCGACCGATAACAAATCTTGGGGAAATTTGATTCGTAGTAACACTGCTTCAGCCCAGCCTCCCTCTAAACTAACTTCGTCCGACTGGCTAAGAGTAGTATTTTCGGACATTGCAACGTGAGGCTCCAACAGTGGTATGAGGCTCTATTGATGATAATGATACCGCCGACATTGCGTCAAGAATCCATCTTTCCAGTAAAAAGTAGCGTCATTAGCAAGGCTATGAGAAAGCTGAAAAAAAACTGGATTTATGGACAGTGACGGGATCGGAGCTGATTTTTTCAAAACTGACTGTCCCACCTTGACTGGTCATCTTCAACTACTTTTCCAGATGCTGTTGTCCCCGAAAGTTTCCTTATAGGTAGTGTTACTTCGGTGATGATAAAAAAGAGGGAAGGATCCCCCTTCAGCCCAGCCTCCCTCTAAACTAACTTCGTCCGACTGGCTAAGAGTAGTATTTTCGGACATTGCAACGTGAGGCTCCAACAGTGGTATGAGGCTCTATTGATGATAATGATACCGCCGACATTGCGTCAAGAATCCATCTTTCCAGTAAAAAGTAGCGTCATTAGCAAGGCTATGAGAAAGCTGAAAAAAAACTGGATTTATGGACAGTGACGGGATCGGAGCTGATTTTTTCAAAACTGACTGTCCCACCTTGACTGGTCATCTTCAACTACTTTTCCAGATGCTGTTGTCCCCGAAAGTTTCCTTATAGGTAGTGTTACTTCGGTGATGATAAAAAAGAGGGAAGGATCCCGAAAATTGCAAGAACTTTCGGCCAATTAGTGTATCATGCACCATAAGCAAGATTATTGAATACGTGTTTTTACCTAAGTCACAGAGAAGTGCGATTTTGGAAGTAGGCAGTTTGGATTCCGTGCGGGAACTAGCTGTGCTCATGCTCATCGTGTTGCCATAGCCGTCATGAAACAGGCGACCCGGGAAAAATTTGAAGTTCACCTTTGTTCAGTTGATATAGGCGGTGCTTTTGATAATGTCATCCACTCACAGGCTCTTTTATCCCTGACGCGATTCGGAGTGAACCACTCTATTGTGAAAATTTTACAATTTGGTATGATAATTCATCTGTTAATATCAAATGGCAGGGTCAGATATCGGAGAGTATCCCAGTGCAGAATGGTGTTAGGCAAGGGGGTGTTGTATCTCCTTACATTTTCAAGTCTGCCATCTCTAGTTGTCTTAATTCACTTTTGCCTTCTTATTTTTACAAAGATGTTGCTTTGAGTTATATTGCGTACGCTGACGACGTGTTGCTCGTCAGTAGTCAGTAGAAGTAAATCTACAATGAAATTATTTTTAACATTTTTTCTTCAGAACTTTCAAAAATTTGTCTTGGCATTAATTTTTCGAAATGCGATTATCTGTGTTTTAATGCTTTATGTTCCGGTGAACCAGTGCCGCTCTCCGTGGGACCTATTTCGATTCCAGTAACCGATTCGCTAAAGTGGCTTGGCCTCAGTTTAAAAAAAAAAACGATTTCCAAGACTTGTTCGCTACAACGGGAAAGCACTTGGGCGAATTTATAGCGCTTTCTCGTTACATTTTGTATTGTTCCGGTGTTTATCACATTCTGCGAAAAAAAGACGTTAAAGATTTAAAGACTTGTTATTATAATTACTGTAAATTTTATATGTACCTTCCTCGTTCCTGCCGCAACCACAAATTAATTCAGAAGTTCGGCGTCGAAGATGTGATTCGCTCACTCGAGAAAAAGTCAGCGTCACTACTATCTACATCTCGTCATCCTGGTCTTCGAGTACATGATGTTTTTCACGAATTTTTCAGGCCCAGTGAGTAATCATGTCTAAATTTTGTGTGTTTATACTGTTATTTATCTTGTGTTATTTCGCGTTATTCCCTTTACTCCATTACCACATTCTGTATTGGGCGGGCTATAAATAAAATACATAGTATATAACAAAATATTTCGACACCCGTCAACATTTAACACAAGGACGCCCATCTCTATGTTAAAGGACACGTCGTGCTTACTGCGGTATTCATCCTACTTCTGTAGTATTTCCATCTATTCACTTTTCCGTAGTTCTACACTTCATTAGTGTATCCTATCTCGTCTGTTAGCATTACGCTAACCACATTTCTTCTCTGTACGTGGCGCATCAGGCTCCCGACCATTCTTTCCGATAATCGAAGACCGGTTATGCAAACTTTACCAAGAATGTCATCCAAGGCAAAGGGGCCTAGAAAGAGCCTTAGCAACACATTTGGTTTTGTCCTCGTTTTTTTTTTTTTTTCCTATGCCGCCGATTTCATTTTATTCCTGGTAACTGGTAAGGGTCTAACCTGTGCGGTTTTTACGGAAAGTATGGACCTTAGGCTGGATTGATGAATATGACATTACATTTTGGAAAGCTCCGTAGAACTCTTGCCTGGGGCCAATAAGGATGGTTTTTTCTTGTCCTCGAGCGAGAGCCTACGGTGTGCGAAGTGAAGTGGAGTTATATAGCCCATGTCAGAGAGGACTATCTGAAGTTGTGCAGCCAACCTTTCGTTTCGTCAAACCATGTTTCTGCTTTCGACTGGAAAGCTCCGTTCTAGCACGCAAGCATGGAGGCACCAGTTTCAAACTGAAGATGGACTAAAATCTGTAAGTGTTAAATATATGCGACTGTTACCCCGCCCCAAATCCAACATATTTTCTTTCATGGACAAGGAAAAATCTACAGAAAAAACAAAGTGGCTTTTTCCCACGAGTCCGAAAGAGCTGCCATCTATTGTTTCTATCCATGTCTGTTCGCGATTTCAGCTGAGTTTATCATTCGTTTTTTTGCACCTGGGTTTGCGGTAGAGAAATGTTACCAGATGTGCGTGTTAAACTTAAAAGTTCTCTCATTGCTAAAGAAACTAGAGCTTATCCTTTGCTCCTTTCTAAGTGGTAACGTTAGAAAGTTGGCCTACGGCAAAAAAAAGTAAACTTTTGAACTGAGACAGGTAGAATTTTTTTTTCGACGGCAATCGATAGACATTGATGAATTGATTAAAGCATATGTCATCCATTTTTGGGTAAAAAAAAATTCCTTCATGAGGTACACCAGTTTGAAAATTTCAAGGGGTTGAAAACTTCAGTAGTACGGTACACACTGAAACCAACAAGAGCTGGAAGCTCATATGGCACTTGCATGATTGGGTCAGATGGAAGTGATCGTCAAAACTATTTTTTTCGCTTTCGGCTAAGATGCGCCAAACTTGCAAGGCTGGTTCAGAGGATGGAAGTGATGGTCAAAAGTTTTTTTTTTCACTTTTCGGTTAAGATGCGCACTTTAAGGGTGCTTAAAAATAGTTTCTAAGCAAAACCCTTTAGGCAAAAAGGATCATGTGCTCATGGTGATCGTGGAAAAGTAAATTTTGCTTAAAAGTATTTTTTGTATTTTGCGGTCAAAATGAGTTCTCTAAGGGATGGTTGGATCGGAGAAGTGACGATGTCTAACCCAATGATGTCAAGTTTCTAGGCTAATGCTCCAGCAAAGGTTTGATCGTCCTAGCACATCTGGAAGTACCTTAACCTACCATAACCGGAATTCCGGACACCCCCTTACAGCCCCCCCTCTCGGTACTCGAATCCGGTCCTATTCTGTCACTGATGAACCTAGGACTTGTGCCTGTACTTCCCACCAAGTTTCATCGTGATCGCTCCATTCTGCGTGTCACAGGATTTCCGGTTCTCCCCTTCGACCCAGTCCACCGGATCCGGCCCGGACTTGAAACGGGACATCAGAGACATGAGGACTTTCAACGTATCAAGTTTCATTAAGATCCGATAACCCCTTCGAAAGTTACGCATGCCACTAATTTCCGTATTCCGCCGTCTCCCCCTCCCCCCCGCGATGGTCGGATCAGACGAGTGACTCTTTCAAAGTTAATCTTGTCGGGTCCCTGATATGCCTGACAAGTTTTATCGTCCCAGCCCACCTGGAAGTACATTAACTACGGATCGCCGGAATTCCGGAACTCCCCTCCAACTCCCCCCACAGTGTTCGAATCCGACCCATTTCTGTCAGTTATGTATCTAGAGCTTGTGCTTGTTCTTCCCACCAAGTTTCGTCCCGATAACCCCACTCTGAGAGTTTCACACGATTTCCGGCTCCCCCTCCAGATTCATCTGATCCGGTCCGGACTTGAAATGAGACATCTGAGACACGAGGTCTTTCCAGATATCAAGTTTGATCAGATCCGATCACCCATTTGAAAGTTTTCCGGATTCCGCCGACTCCCCGTGCCCCCACGATGGTCGGATTGGGCAAGTGACTATTTCCAAATTAGTTTGGTGGGGTCCCTAATATGCCTGCCAAGTTTCATCGTCCTAGCACATCTGGAAGTACCCTAACTCGCAAACACCGGATCGACCGACCGACCGACGGAAAAGTTGATCGGTATATGGCACTTGGCCGGAAGGCAAGTGCCATAAAAATAGGCGATACCAGTACGAGACATGTAGGGGACTTGTAAGCAACAGTCGACTGTTAGCTCATAATCATCTTCGGCAATGAGGGGTTTGCAGCTTTTTGCTAGTTGGTGTACCTATTATTTGTTTCCGGTGTATTCGATGGTAAGATATGCAAGGGACTTGTAAGTAATAATCGCCTGCTATGCTACAATCATCTTCAGCGATGAGGGGTTTGCAACTTTTGCTAGCTGGTGTACCCATTATTTGTTTTCGGTGAACTTGATGTCTTTCATGGGAGAGGGACTTGTAAGTAGGAATTGGTTCACGAGGGGCTAGAAGTTTTTGCAAATGGCTGTACATTGTATTCGATTTCTATAAATATGACTGTAAGAAAGTTTGTTTCGA